>CAUIUS010000016.1:0-509576 GCA_961210405.1 Drosophila mercatorum | reverse complement strand
TTAATAATTTTTTTTCTAGACGAACGATTTTGATCAAACTTGTTTCGACGGATCTTGTCATCCATATGTATGTATGTGCATGAGTCTCTAGTATTTGAAATACGGGACTTTGAGGCGAAGGGGGCGGGGCACCCAAAATTTAACAAAAACCGAATTGCGTGAATAACACTAAATGCAAAATTTGAAGACTCTAGCTTGAAAGATCTACAAAGAATTTCATAACAGAATTTAAGTTTCGTCGTTTGAAGTCTCTAGCTATTGTAGGTTGTGAGATCGACGCGTTCATACATACGGACAGACGGACAGACAGACGGACAGGGCTAAGTCGACTCGGCTTCTCTCCCTGATCGAGAATAAATATACTTTCTGTCTGTCACACCTCCTTCTGCCTGTTATATACATTTCAACAAAAACATCATACCCTGATTTTCCATTTTCAATGGGTTCAGGGTATAATGAAGTTATTCAATAATATCTCCCACGTCTTTATAGATAGAGTTCCCAATTTTTTTTTTAGTTTTACATTTATTTTATGTAATTTTGATTTTTTTAAATTGGAAAAAATGTAATAAAATAAGTAGATCATAAGCTAAATTTGCGCAGAAATTATTAAACAAAACACTTGCCCAATCGGCCAAACACGTGACCAGCAGCGCAAAACAAACAGTCTTCATATACATGTGCACACATTGAACTGCGTCTATCTAGCAAATTCTAAGAACCGCAAGTTTTGGTGTACATATTTCCAGTAGATGGCGATATGATTTGCGAATTATCAGCTGTTCAATTGAATCGAAACATGGATGGCGCTATTCTATAGAAACATAGATAGCGCTATTGGCTAAACAATTCAAAATGAATTGAATTTAATTTTCTGGCCGTTTATACTAAATGCTAATTATGCAGTATTTTGAAAAACGCAGATAGCACGGAGTGCAAGGTGTCTCCTAGTCGGGACGTCCGACTAGAGTTTTGTTACTTGTCGAATGTAATAGTGCAAATCTCAGCTGTTAGCCTGCCTGTCTACTGGTTCAATCGGAATTACCTCAGTTTATTTCAGAATTCCTTGTTTTGTTTAACGTGGCGTGTACCCCAAAAGGAGTTTACAACCACGGTAGTCGCTTGTGCCACATATGTGACACATAGTACAGCTGGTGAATTCAATGCGTCCACCAACGCCCCTAAAAGAACTCTTTTAAGTACCAGTTTGAACTTATGCTGTCGGGCATGCTGTTTCCTCTTGGTAAGGGGTGAGGCCTATCTTAACCTCTGCTGGCTACGGGTACAGCATCAACGTCACGTTCAACCATGACAGTTTTAACACCACAGCAACCTCATTGGGCTGGCCTTGGCCACCAGCCCATCCCGTGGTTCAAACTAACAGCTTTCATCGGCTAATCGCAGTCTAAACTGCTTCCCAATTAGGTTTCCGACAACCAGGAGCTGGGTCAGCACCTCCGACTCCCAAATTAAGGCTTTGGTACACCTTTCGAATTTCTCCATAAAGAAGAAAGTCTTCCGAATTGACGCTTTGGTGAGCCTTTTGACTTATCACAAGGATGAGTCTCCCAACTTACGACTTTGGTCCGACCTTCGACTCTCTCCATAAAGAAGAAAGTCTTCCAAATTGAGGCTTTGGTGAGCCTTTCAGCTCATAACAAGGATGAGCCTCCTAAATTTAAGGACTTTGGTCGGACCTTCGAATTTCTTGAATAAGAGAGTCTTCCAATTTGAGGTATTGGTATAACCTTTCGTAGCAGTTTTCACTTCCAGTTTTGACTAACGTCAGTCCGGTACTGGTCGGCCAGGCCTCTCTGCGTCCTCCTGAATCATCTGCATGCGTCACCTGCCGCATTGGGTGGACAGGCACATAGAACGTGCTGCCAGTCCTCTATGGGGTTGCCACATAGACATCCAGCAGTCTCGCTAAGACCACGCTCATGCAGAAAAGCGTTTAACGAGCCATGGCCAGTTATGAAATAACCGCCATGCATCGTGAACTTAAAGTCGGGGCGGCTGAAGACGAAGCTAACATCCGGGATGGACCTATGCGTAACACGGTCGTGTTCATCCCACCGGAGCTGCCATTTGCTCAATATGCGGTCGTCCAGCAAGGCTCTCCTCGTCCTGCGATCAAGGGTGGAAACATCTTGATTGTAGAGCCAATCGCCTTCTACCATGGGGTAGTTCCGCTTCAGCTTAAACTGCATAGCTGTGCGCATGGCAACAAGGTCCAGCGGTGGAGCTCCAGCTAGCACTTCAAGGGCATCTGTAGATACCGTTCGGCACGCAGGCAAACATCCTAAAAGGATGCGCCGATGGCAGGACTTTAGCTCTCTCCTGGCCCCGACTAGTCTCATCGCCATCTTGTACCATGCCGAGGCACCAAATAGTGCACAAGGCACCATGAGTCCGGCATATATCCTTCGCCGTGCTTGCGGACTGAGTCCCCAGTCGACGCGTAGCACACGGGTCAGGGCTCCGACGACTTCAGTTAGCCGATCACGTATATACGTGATATGCGGGAGAAAACTCAACCGCTCGCCAATTGTGATGCCAAGATAACGATATTGCGTCACATACCGTAAGTTTGCTCCTGCAAAGCTTACGGCGGGCGGTCTGCCAGCTGACAGTTTGCCCTTAAGGAGACGTTGCCGAGACTGAGACGCCTAGCTCAATGCCCCATCCTCCAACTATCTCCATAAGTTGGGCGCCTTTGAGCTCCAGTTGAGATCTGGATTCTCCATCGATGGGCAGCAGTAAAACGTCAGAATATGCACTTATCGTGCATTGCGCTTCCAGGCGATGCAGGAGGACATCCATTAGTATGTTCCAGATAAATGGACCACTAATGGACCCCTGCGGGCAGCCATGGGTGACATCTACGTTGGCCTCGCCGAAGCTGCTGACGATGCTAGCTTTTCGGTCCGAAAAGAAGCTGCGCCAGATCCCAACTGTCCTGCATTCAAGATCCGATAGTCGGCGTAATGCTGTGTCCCATTCAACGTGGTCGAAAGCTCCTCTGAAGTCGATGAATATTCCGAGCACGTATCTAGCCGGGCTGGCTTTGACACTACTCACAACATGACTCCAGGCATCCTCGACGAATTGCCATCGATTTTCGTCCGTGAGCACCTCCTTCATTCGGTTGACCATGATCCTCTCCAGCACCTTGCCAAAAACAGGCAGCAGGCAGATGCCCCGATAGGACGCTGAATCGCTCCTGTCCTTGTCAAGGCCTTTGAGGAGCGAAACCACACATGGGCGCTTCCACTCAATGGGGAAATACCCATCTGCCATACAGCGGGTGTACAACGCTGTCATGTGCTCCGGGATGGCGCGCCAAGCCGCTTTGACCATGCCCCCAGTGATGCCATCTAAACCAGGTGAGCGTCTGCTTCGAACCTTGGCGATGCATATGTCGACCTCAGTCGGGTCGAGTACTGGGGGCACTTCGGGTGGAACAAGAACGTCCACTGGCCTCTTCACAGCAGGGAAAAAACTGTGGAGCAGGACGTTCGCGCAGTTACGACCAGCTCATTGTTCCATCGAAGGCATCCGAGATCGTCTCCAATTTTCGTTCTTTTCGCGTAGCATCATCCTCTCGTATTCCTTTCGGGTGATCCTGAAATACGAGGCCAGGACGGCTGCACTTTCGCTGTGAGTGCGACGCGCATGCTTCAGCCGACGCCGGGCTCTCCTGAGCTCACGGCGTGCGTGAGAGTGGAAGTCCACCAGCTCACACGACGTTTAGCCCGCAATTGCTGTCGTCCAAACACAGCGTCGCTCACCTGATGTACTAGGGAGCGAAGTGCAGTCACCTGTTCATCTGATGCCATCGCGCGAAACTGCTCCAGGGGAAAATCAATTGATGTAGTCCTTAGCTCATCACCGAAACGCCGCCAGTCAGCACTGTGGAGCTTCCAGGAGGGCACAGGAGCATAGCTCTCAACTGTGCTTGCCGGATCGAGAGTCACAACAACAATGATGATGTTGTGGTCAGTCAAATCCCACTCGCTTACGCTCCACTCATACGCAGCCCACGTAGTCGCTGAATCACTGACGATAGTTACGTCGATATCGCTCCTCGCCCTGCGATTATCAAACGTATACACGTTGCTGTGGACATTAGGCATGCCGGCTCGACTGTCCTGAATCCAGTCAGCTAACAGTTCACCCCTCGGCCTGTTCAAGTAGCCCCGGCAGCTCTACTGCGGCCGCAGTTAGCCTGGATGACTCTAAACATTTTAATGTCTAGAGGCCACCCTGGCGAGCACAGCTCCGTAGACCGGACACGCTGCCGAAAGCATGCGATGCTTCGACGGCAGGCCCTTGAAGCTGCAGTTCCTGCAGGACACAGGATTGCTGCACTTCGAGGCGCGGTGTCCGTGCTGTCCGTATTGCCGATAGATCTCCTCCTTCATCCTACACTGTGCTACTCTGTGGTCAAAGCTGACACATTTGTAGCAAGCGTACGTCGGCGTGATGGTGTGCCAGCGTAAGGAGATCCATTCCACGTAGATCCTCTCATGGTCGTCCAGTATAAACAGTGCCTTCTGGTCTACCTCCATCTGGATGTTGACCGTGGGTCCGCTTTCAGCTGTCCATGGCTTCAATGTGATCTTCACCGACTTCTCGAAGACAACACTGCCCATGCGTCCCAAGAAGTCGTTTTTCCACATTCCGTCCATGAACTGCTGCTGTCCACGTCGCGGACCATCACCCTAGGCTTAGATGCGGCATTCTGCTTCACGTCGAGTCCAACCTCTTTGAACTTCGGGTTCGCCACTGCCCGACACTACTCTCCCGAAGATGGGGTGCGGATGATTCTGCTATGAGCAGAAAAAAGTTCTTCCTAAAAGTATGCACAACTTTTACCGCGCCGCAGAAAAGTAAGCTACACCCAAAAATAGTCTTTGTTTTTATTGGCTGGGCAATCAGCGCAAAGCAACTGTGCTTGCTCACACACGCACTAATACAAGCACGCTGCGGAGATCGCTTATCTCGAAAGCGCCGAAATAAGCGATGTTAAGCGCTGGCAGTAAAAACAACAAACACTCGAAAAACTTTCGATGCGCCCAACTGATAATACATCCGCTCACGTTGGGCGTCAGACATCAACTAAAGCCAGCTACAATGAGCCAGCTCAAAGCTGCGTTAGCCTAGCTCTTGATGCACTCGAGGACGCAGAATTTCAATTATGGAAATGTTCTACGAGACAGCCAATGCGTAGACGCTACACATCTGCAGCGTGACTTATTGGAGATGAATCACAAGCTGAAGCCTTTGCAGTCTACCTTGAAAAAACTGAAGACTTTGTCATCCGACGTCTCCCAGTAGACGTCCACATATGGTTTTGCGGAATGTCCGTCGTGCTATTGTTCTATCCGTATAAACTGAAACCACTTCAACGCTATAGACGCTAGATACTTGAAATATTGAATATATAGTCGTGTATACCCTCGTCAGATAAAATGTCCCAACTGTGTTGGGACGCCGGGAAACCATTTTAAATCATCAGTTTGGCTTTAAAATTCTATGTGGAACACTGGAACAGATACACGCAGTTGTAAACCAAATTGTGGGTGCCTTTGAGGAAAGAATGTAGTGCTCCGCCGTCTTTCTAGACGCGAGAAACGTCTGCGCAAGAAGCCTCCAAATCACTGCAGATATACCTGCATTCTTTCGGATGCTGGGGCAAAAGATGGTGCATAACTATCAAACGTCCGCACCGAGTTTGTCATTGGGATCTCCAATCCCGAGTGCCCCAAAAGCCAGATTTCCTGTACGGACTACTGTTATGAGGCTCTGCTGCGTGATCAATAATAATAATAATAAACAAAATTGAAATCTTACTACTCCATATATTGTTAATTATTATTAATAATGATTTCTTGCAACGCATTTTTTCAGTCAAAGATCTTGGAGTACTTTTCAATTCAAAACTTCGTTTCAATACTCATATGTTGGGCAAAAGAGTTCAATGATCCTTTTGTAACCAAACTCCTTTATATTTCGTTGGTTCGACCTATTTTAGAATATTGTTCAATTTTATAGTATCCACAGCATAAATTGTATCAGGATCATATTGAATAGGTCCAAAAACTTTTTCTTCTCTTTGCTCTTAGAAATCTAAACTGGGACCCTAATCTGCGTCTACCGTCTTATCGTAGTCGTCTTCTTCTTATTGATGTTCCTTCATTAATAAATCGTAGAATAATCCTTATGATTGCTCTTCTACATAATTTGATTGTAGGTAATATTGATTCGTCCTTCTTGCTAATGAAACTTAATTTCTCTGTTTCTTTAAGAACTACTAGACACTTTGGTCCGTTGCATTTAGCACTGTTCATATCCTTCAGTTTATCCCGAGCCGGGTCAAAGTCAGCCAACAAATTTGTATGAAAGCATCAGCTAGTTTTCAGTTGATATTTGTATACATTTTCAGTGTTTATAATTTACACGTCACTCTTTTGTTAGCGAAAACTAAACGACTTCCGTGCATACGACGAACCTCAACTGTACGAGTGATCGGTCTCTTTGGTGTCTAGGAACTGTTAAGCAGCACCAGGATCTGCATTGTATTTTTCGGCGGCTCGGTCGGAACTACTACAATGCTCTTTTACCACTGAATTCGCTCGTTAGTGCACCTATAACATATCACGTTAACTTAGCTCCGCCCAGGAGATATCCTTGAAGTTTCATATGATGTCTTTCTACACGTTTAGCCCTCAATATTCTGCGCCCTCCCTCGAAGTCCTTTCTTCTAATAAGAAGTAGATGTGGAGTACTGTTGGTAACAATTGATGATTAACAACGGAGCCATCGATAATTGGTGATGGCGATGGTATGGAGTAGAATGCAAAATAGAACTTTCGATAGAATATATTTAAATTTAATCTGAACGAGAAGCGATGCCGCCCAGTGAAGACTTATCAGAGAATAATCTCAGAGGTGGGATCGATATAACAAATGAAAATTATCAAAGGCGACATCTAAATAAGCAAATCGAGGCAGCAATAAATGAGCTGAAAAATTTCCTTTCGCCAATAGTCAAGGCCACACACCAGTTAGAGATAGATAATAACACTGATGCTAAACCGAGTTCACTGAACTCGACAGAGACGCGCGCCAGCATGTCGCCATGATGTCATAATTTACGGAGAGACAAATTGAAAGGAAAGGCTGAAAAATGGATGCACTCAAATCCATTACGGATTACTAAGCTGTTGTATGACTTGCTACACAATTTAAAGGCGACATTCCGCATCAAAGTGTCTTATGAAGATACGACTAGTTTGTCACACGACATATGTAGCCTCGTAGAGGGAATACCAGAAGAAAACTTGCGCGCACAGGCACCACGGGTCGACAGCAATTTATTCAAGGAGACACGTTGCTGCAATTGTATCTTTAAGGGCATTGGGAAAGAGACTGCTTGAACCATAAGAGAAAGAAGAGGGTTTCTGCAACAGTTGTGGTATCAATGACCACCTTGTACTGGATTGCAAATAATTACGTGAGACTAATCAAAATATTTTTTTGCAAGAGGGATAAACATTCAGTTATCGCATACCATCTCATAAATTAAGGAAGTCCCATTTAATTCATAAAAATATCATGTGTCCCAATTCAAGTTGAGCTCCAAAGTCATACAGAAGATTACTTAGAGCTAAATAAAAGCGAGTTAAATGTTTGTGGATAACATATCAATATATTTTTGGTTAATAGTAGTGTCTGATTTATCTATAAGATGGAGAGTAGTACATGGCAGGGACTTCATAAAAGCAGCGAAATAAATATTGACCCGAATGGTCTGAGAATAATTTCGGTAGAAAACATGGAGAGCTCGATTGCCAACTTGAAAAGTATTAGGAGGAAGTAAAGGATTAAATCGCGGATTTTTAAAAATATTGAATTGTTAGAAAAAAATAAAATGAGTTGTAGACAGCAAAGAATTAGAAGAAAAATTGTTAGGTCAGAGAGAGAGAGAGAGAGAGAGAGAGAGAGAGAGAGAGAGAGAGAGAGAGAGAGAGAAAAGAGAGTCATATTTATAAAAAGTGTTTAGAAAACTCATTGCAGCTGGTTGTCAAAGTGTTCTAGAGGTTGATTATGAAAACAGTATGCTTCAAATTAGCATGTTAGGCGAAGAAAAACAAAAGGAAGCAGCATACAATATTGTGGAAAGTGTTCTTTATGATGTACGAGACAAGCTTATTAAAATTCAAAAGGTTGCATATGTTGTATTGGTGGAAAGAGCAGGCCACAATGCACATGAGGTTGTTTTGATGATTCTTTGTTGAATGTTAATAGTTTTTTGACAATTCATATATAGCTAAATACCGCGTAGCTGCGCTGCCAGTGATGCTGGCAGATCAGCTGTCTGCTTATGTGCCAGTGATGCTGGCAGATCAGCTGTCTGCTTATGTATAAATGTTGTGGTCCCCTGAACCCTCCTTTACTCTAATATGTATGCAGCAAGCAACACATACACACACACAGACGCTTGCACAAGCACAAAGTCTGCTAACTGTTAATTTTGACTCAGCAACTCAGTTGAGATATTAAATGTTTAATAACTTTTTTTCTAAACCAACGATTTTGATCAAACTTGTTGGGCGTGATCATGTCATTCATATGTGTATGTATCAAAGCACAAGTCTCTAGTATTTGAAATACGTGATTTAGCAATTTGAGGCGAAGAGGGAGTGGCATCCAAAAACTGAAATTGCATAAGACTCACATAACACTAAAAACAAAATTTGAAGACTCTAGCTACAAAGATGAGTTAGAAAGAATTTTATAACTAAATAAAGATATTAGTTTTTAATGATGTATGTAACAGGGAGAAGGAGGCGTGGCAGACCCCATAAAGTATATATATTCTTGATCAGGGTGACAAGCCGAGTTGATATAGCCATGTCCGTCTGACCGTATGTATGAACGCCTCGTTCTCAGAACCTATAAGAGCTAGAGACTTGAAATTTTTTATGTAAGTCCGTGAATAGCACGAAAAGATCGAGTTTGTTAAAAAAAGTCGATAACTATTTTAATTTTAATGTTATCGATTAAAAACGTTATAGAACGTTAGTTATAAAATTATATCTCCCACGTTTTTATAGCTAGAGTCCCCACATTTTTTTGTAAGTTTCATATTTATTTTATCTTATTTTGATTTTTGTTAAATTTTGGATACCGGCTTCAAATTTCCCCAAATATTTAAATTGAGGTTAGTTGCACTCAAAGCCAGTAAATGAATGGGTTTACATTTTTAAAAATTGAAGATAATAAAATATGTTGTATATAAGCTGAAAATTTCATTCAAATCCATTAATTCGCGCAGAAGTTATTAAACAAAACATTTGGTCAATCGGCCCAACACGTGACCAGCAACGCAAAGCAAATCGTTTTCCTATACATGTGCACAGATACACACATACACATTGAGCTGCGTGCATCTAGAAAATTCTAAGACCCGCAAGTTTTAGTGTACATATTTCCAATAGATGGCGCTATGATTTGCTAATTATCAGCTGTTTAATAAATCGGAACATGGATGGCACTATTCTATCGAACCATAGATGGCGCTATTGGCTGAACAATTGAAAATGAATTGAATTTAGTTTTCTGTGCGTTTATACGAAATGTCAATTATGCAGTATAAATTTAACAAGTAAGAAAACTCTAGTCGAGACCGCTCGACTAGGGTATACCCTGAACCCTGCGAAGATCCGCTATTCCAAGCATTCTTCATTTCATTTATATACACATGCATATGTACGTTCATTACAAGCAAAACATACACACACACATACACAGGCGCAAGCACACACAAGCGCAAGTCGTTACGTCAGCTGTTCTTTGGCTGCTTTGCATGGCAATGTTATGGGAAATTAAATGTTTAATAACTTTTTTTTTAGACCAACGATTTTGATCAAACTTGTTGGGCGTGATCATGTCATCCATATGTATGTATGTGCCAAAGCACAAGTCTCTAGTATTTGATATACGGGAGTTACAAATTTGAGGCGAAGGGGGCGTGGCACCCAAAATTGAACAAAAACCGTAAGGCTTACATAACACTAAATGCAAAGTTTGAAGACTCTAGCTAGAAAGATGATTTAGATAGAATTTTATAGCTTAATTTAGATTTTCGTTTTTAATCGATAACAATAAAACGATAACAGTTATCGAATTTCTGAAACAAACTCGATGTTTTCGTGCTATACAGGGACCTACAAAAAATTTTGAAGTCTCTAGCTCTTGTAGGTTCTGAGAACGACGCGTTCATACATACGGACAGACGGACGGACAGACGGACAGACGGACATGGCTATATCAACTCGGCTTGTCATCCTGATCAAGAATATGTATACTTTATGGGGTCTGCCACGCCTCCTTCTGCCTGTTGCATACATTTCAACAAAAACATTATACTCTGATTTCCCATTTTCAATGGGTTCAGGGTATAACAAGTAAGAAAACTCTAGTCGGGGGTCCCGACTAGGAGATACCCTAAACCCCGCTCTACCTGCGTTTTTTAAAATACTGCATAATTAGCATTTTGTATAAGCGCACAGAAAACTAAATTCAATTCATTTTCAATTGTTTTGCCAATAGCGCCATCTGTGGTTCAATAGAATAGTGCCATCCCTGTTTCGATTTATTAAACAGCTGATAATTAGGAAATTATAGCGCCATCTATTGGAAATACATACACTAAAACTTGCGGGTTTGAGAATTTGCTAGATGCTAGATGTGTATGTGTGTATGTGTGCACATGTATAGGAAAAAAATTTGTTTTGCGTTGCTGGTCACGTGTTTGGCCGATTGGCCAAATGTTTTGTTTAATAACTTCTGCGCGAATTAATGGATTTGAATGAAATTTTCAGCTTATGTTCATCATATTTTATTACATTTTTTCCAATTTTTAAAAATGTCAACCCATTCATTTACTGGCTTTGAGTGCAACTAACCTCAATTTAAATATTTGGAGAAATTTGAAGCCGGTATCCAAAATTAAACAAAAATCAAAATTAGATAAAATAAATATAAAACTTACAAAAAAAAAATTGGGGACTCTAGCTATAAAGACGTGGGAGATATAATTTTATAACGAACATTCGATAATGTTTTTAATCAATAACATTAAAACTAAAATAGTTATCGACTTTTTTTAACAAACTCGATCTTTTCGTGCTATTCACGGACCTACATAAAAAATTTCAAGTCTCTAGCTCTTATAGGTTCTGAGAACGAGGCGTTCATACATACGGACAGACAGACGGACAGACGGACAGGGCTAAATCGACTCGGCTTGTCTCCCTGATCAAGAATATATATACTTTATGGGGTCTGCCACGACTCCTTCTCCCTGTTACATACATTTCAACAAAAACATTATACCCTGAATTCCCATTTTCAATGGGTTCAGGGTATAAAAATGCAGATAACGCGGGGTTTAGGGTATCTCCTAGTTGGGACCCCCGACTAGAGTTTTCTTACTTGTTTATATTAAATGAAAATCCAGAAATACAATGGGTAACCTTTCATGAGCTTCGTTTTTCGATTCGGCAACAATCAGTACGTCGTCAATGTAGACGACAGTATATGAGTACGCTAGCTCTCCCAGTGCTTCTACAATTGGTCTTGGGAACAGAAGGGGCATTTTTAAACCCAAATGGCATGACAAGGAATTCATACTGGCCGTCTGGAGGGACGAATGCAGTTCTTTTAATTGATTCAATCTCAATGAGGACTTGATAAAAATCTACTGGCTATGTTTATACCACGCAACCTATTAATTTGGTCAGAAATTAGTGGCAACGGATATTTTTCAGGCACTGTATTTGCATTTAATTCTCTGTAGTTTATGCATAACCTATCATGCATCCTTTTGCGAATGAAAAACTACTTGGATGAATTACTTGTGCTTCTATCATTTGTTGTATTTTTGTTCTTACAGTATGGTTTTCGACTTCACTTAATTTATATGGTCGCCTTTGAGATGTTTTATTGTTGTCTAATAAACGAATCTTTAATGCATCAGCAGTGATCCGCATTTTTGGAATCCCATCTATGAAGCTACCTGAAAACTCATTCAAACTATTTTTTAGCATGTATTTTTCACATTATTGTAGGTCTTTATTAACGATAGACTTAATCATGAGTCGCAGACTCATTATGTACCACATTCACAACTTTAGTCTTAGACAAATCAAAATTATTAGAATGAATTGACAATTGACAATTGACTCTTTATAATATTTTCTAGTGCAGGCATCTGCAGTGCTTTTAACAATTCGATGAAGCTTCTGTTTTGCGATTCTAATCCCGCTTGTAGCATTGTATCAGGGCGCTCTTGTTGACACGGCGATCCCTCCCTCTTCAGATGTCAGAAAATGTGTAAGGTTTTCTTTATCCATGTTATCTTTTTTCCTTTTTTTTAAGGCGTAGCGAGTCGCAAACTTCTGTTCTCACCGAATCTCAATCCAAACTTCTCACGTGTCTCCAAGTCAACCCATACAGAGCTTATGCCACGCTCAGTCCATATCGCCATCTCGCTCGGACCTCGCCTTTCGAATATGTTAGCTTTAAGAAACGCTCTATCTTAGTCTCTTTTCTATGTTTATTCACACGTTTCTTAATACTGACAATGCATCTTACCATAGAATACTCTTAAGGTAATGTTATTAACAAACTACTCCTAAACCTTATCGATTATTGTTCTAAATCTCCGACATTTTCTTTATAAGGTCTGCCACGCTTTCTTCTTCCTGTTACATACATTTTAACATAACTATTAAACCCTGATTCCCCGTTTTCAATGGGTTCAGGGTATAAAAATAGGCATGAATAAGTAGATTCAGATGAAGAAGTGGGTATAGTAAGTGTGGGCGAAGTGCCCGGAATGTTTTTCATTGATTAATCAACAAACGGAGAAGATTTAAATTTAGGAGTTGAAATCTGTATAGACTTTTGGATGTGTAACAGCTTTAACCACAGGTGTCCCTGACGAGCTGCAAGAAGGCGGAATTACTAAAGACTCGAAGGTAACGAAGGCGCTATTTTGAAGGAAGGTGGTACCAAAAGAGATCCATTTCAGCATGTGGTATCAAAATTTGTCTAAATAATTCATCTTCAGCTTCTAGTTCACTAGATAGATGTTTTGAGATATTACTTAGCTTTATTAATTGAACCCGCACCGAATTATACATCTTGGAAAAGTTTTTTTTTTGTTTTTCCCACGTAAATCAGACAAGACACAGCAAGTTATCAAAATTTTGGCAGTGGACATAATTTTATCATAGTCACGCTCAGTAAGACCACAACACTTAGTGTGCATCAGATTCTCACACAACATGCAACTAAAAAATGGCACTTGTGCAGAATCAGAAACATGCCGCACAGAGCAGATAGAAACGGAGTTTTGACTCGAAGAGTACACCAAGATCTTTCACTGAAAAAATTAGTTATTTCTTGAATAATTAGCGATAGTACGGCAGATTGTCATACATTTAAACAGTTTGAATGTAACTGATTGGCCAAGCACAAAAGCTTAGATGAACGATTGAGACAAAGTATTACTTCATCTGTATACACGCAGATCTTTGAATATGAAATATAGCTGGGAAGGTCGTGTATAAATTGAGAAAAGAGTAACGGCCCAAGATGACTATCCTGAGGTACATCTGAAAAGACGAAGACTTGCTTCGAAAAAGTTGTTATCAACACATCTCTTTAAATAGAATGAAAATATTTTTGGGTTCTAGCTTTTACTAAAATCCAGGATACAAGATGAACAGAAAGCAAGTAAGAACGTTGCAGTCGGACGGAACCGACTGCGAAATACTTTTTCACGTCCCAGCACCCCACAGGGGAATCTATTACATTATATTTTTTAATTAATCTTAAGTCCTCACTGTAGCCGCTCAAATTAGCTGTCAATTAAAAATGTTAATCGGGGGTGGCCATGGCAGTTTCAATTTGGATCGAAGATTATAACCTTACCTTAGCAAAAACACAAACCACCAAAATTGACGGAGATGGCATCTCTCAAAATTAGAGAGGTGGCATCTCTGAAAATAATAGAGGTGGCAACTCTGAAAATGAAATGAACGGTGCAGTCATGGTGATATTTTTGTGGTTTTTTCTTTATAAAGATATTTTGTGTTAATCAAAATTCTTTTCAATACACATATAAAATTTGGCAAATCAAAAGACAAGGCCATATAATATAACATATGATAATTTTTGGCATGTTCATAAAGTAGGTATTCAAGAATATAACTGTATAGTTTGAATGCTTACACTCGAAAAATGCGCAAATAACAGGGTATTGTTTGTTAGTCAGTCCCCTTTTGGGCGTAACATGATTATTTGAGGAATCGATAGAACAGGCCCGCAGTAACTTAGCATACAATTTTGAAGCTTCTAGCACTAAAACTATGGGAGACATAAGCTGATATTAGCTGCCACGCCCCTGTGGGCGTAGATATATCAGCCATAGCTTTTAGATTGTGGGATGTTAGCCCGAGTATATATACCAAATCTCAAGTCTCTAGCATCAATAGTGCTCATAATATAACAGAATTAGTAAAATCACTACATATTCAGATCCGATTGCCCACCCCCAGTCTGGCAATATAATTTTTTTGCGATCTTTATAGGACCGTAAAAATAACACACGAGCCAAATTTGGGCGTTCTAGCTTTAAACCTGTAGAAGATACAGTTTGACCCGATTTGCCACGCCCGCAATGTGTGTGGATATATATGAGTGTTTAGTCAATCTCAACTCTCTAGCCTGAGATACAGGAAAATGCATTTTCCGAGTTGCCACGCCCCTAGTGTGCGTATCGGGGATATCTTGACACTTTATCAGACGAGAATATACATGAGTATATATTCCACATTTCAAGTCTCTAGCTTCAATAGCATGGTTTTGGTTTGCGTACATACGGCCTGACGGAGGGACATTGCACAAAACCAATATACTTATTTCACTTCGTGAAAAAGTATAAACATAAAAGGTCAAGTTTTATAAGTAATACGTCATTGTGTACTGAATCAAATGCTGTACTGAAGTCAGTATATACAACATCGAAGTGCAATTTATTTAGAAAACTTTTATTGGAAAGTAAATTATAGCAGTTAAGATGGGTTCAGGGTATAAAAAATGTTTTCGTATATCATATTTCAATACAATACTTTAATAATAGATAAAGAACAAGGTAATTAAGCTTGATATTGTAGATAGAAATAAAATGGAATCTATCTTTTGAAATACCTTAACTTAAATACTTAAATATTAAAAAATATCATTAAAATTTGCATGAAACCAAAGGCAAGCTTTGAAGACTCTAGCTACTAAGATTAATAGGGTAGAATTATATAACTGAGTATCGATTTCGTTTTTAGTCGATAACATTAAAATATGGAGATGTTATCGATTAAAAAACTCGATCTGTGAGACCTATACAGGGACCTACATAGAAAACTTCAAGTCTCTCAAGTTCAAGTAGGCACTTGTACCTATAAGAAGACAACGCACAAGTTGCCGTAATATCTTAATAAACAACAATTTACTATATTGAAACTAGGTGTTGTTTCGCGCAACAGAAAATGGTAAAGCAGAGTATAATGGTTTTGTTAAAATGTATTTAGCAGTCTGAAGGAGGCGTGACTGACACCATAAAGTATACATATATGATCAGAGAGACAAGCCGAGTCGATTTAGCCCTACCCGTCCGTCCGTCCGTATGTCCGTATGGGTGAGCGCGCCGATCTAGGAGCCTATAAGAGCTATGTAGGTTCCTGTATAGCTCGAAAAAATCGAGTTTGTTTCAGAAATTCGATAACTTTTATCGTTTTATTGTTATCGATTAAAAACGAAAATCTAAATTAAGCTATAAAATTCTATCTAAATCATCTTTCTAGCTAGAGTCTTAAAATTTTGCATTTAGTGTTATGTAAGCCTTACGCAATTTCGGTTTTTGTTAAATTTTGGGTGCCACGCCCCCTTCGCCTCAAATTTGTAACTCCCGTATATCAAATACTAGAGACTTGTGCTTTGGCACATACATACATATGGATGACATGATCACGCCCAATAAGTTTGATCAAAATCGTTGGTCTAGAAAAAAAGTTATTAAACATTTAATTTCCCATAGCATTGCCATGCAAATATCAGCCAAACAACAGCTGACGCACCGACTTGCGCTTGTGTGTGCCTGCGCCTGTGCGTGTGTGTGTATGTTTTGCTTGTAATGAACGTACATATGCATGTGTATATAAAAGAAATGAAGAATGCTTGGAATAGCGGTTCTTAGCAGGGTTCAGGGTATACCCTAGTCGAGCGGTCTCGACTAGAGTTTTCTTACTTGTTCTAGTATATGTATGCAGATGACGTAAAAGTTTGTCTTTCGTATTCGAATTCTATCGATCATATATGTTTACAAGATGATCTTCATTTCTTTCAACTTTGGTGCTTAGCCTATCTGTCGTACTACTCCATATATTGTTAATTAGTCAATTAATAATAATTCCTTGCAACGCATTTCTTCAGTCAAAGATCTTGGTGTACTTATCGATTCAAAACTTCGTTTCAATATTCATATCTCAACCATCATAAATAAAGCCAAAAGTGGTGGCTTCAATGCGTAGGCAAAAGAGTTCAATGATCCCTTTGTAACCAAACTCCTTTATATTTCGTTCGACCTATTTTAGGATATTGTTTAATTATGTGGTGTACACACCATAAATTGAATCAGGATAGGATTGAATCGGTCCAAAAACAGTTTCTTCTCTTTGCTCTAAGAAATCTAAACTGGGACCCTAATCTCCGTCTACCGTCTTATCATAGTCGACTTCTTCTTATTCATCTCCCTTCATTAATAAATCGTAGAACAATGCTTGGGATTGCTTTTCTAGATCATTTGATTGTAGGTAATATTGATTCGTCCTTTTTGTTAATGCATTTTAATTTCTCTGTTCCTTCAAGAACATCTAGATACTGCGTCCGTTTCAGTTACCACTGTTCACATCGGATTACTCGTTGCACAATGCATTTTACTTATTATGCGCGAACTACAATTAATTTGTATCACGTTTTTTCCTTTGAGCTCTGTCTTCTATTAATAAAATCCTTGCTTGTAGCTTTTAGCTTTTCTTCGTGAAATCATCCAAACATGATTAGGGATAAGTTTGACGATCTGGCAAATCTTCTAACTTTAATATATAATTTTTATGTATTTCATTGTTTATAGTTTTATTATAACCTGAACCCATTGAAAATGGGAAATCAGGGTATAATGGTTTTGTGAAAATGTATGTAACAGGCATATATATATTCTTGATTAGGGAGAGAAGCCGAGTCGATTTAGCCCTGTCCGTCTGTCCGTCGGTCCGTCCGTCCGTCTGTCCGTCTGCCCGTATGTTTGAACGCGTCGATCACAGAAGATGTAAGAGATAGAGCTAGGGAGAAGTTCGTGTATATCACGATTCGATCGAGTTTGTTTCAAATAATCGATAACTATCATCGTTTTAATGTTATCGATTAAAACCCGGTATCTTTATTTAGTTATAAAAATCTAATTAATTCATCTTTATAGTTAGAGTCTTCAAATTTTGCATTTTGCATTTTTGCAATTTCGATTTTTTATAAATTTTGGGTGCCACGCCCCTTTCGCCTCAAATTGTTAAATCACGTATTTCAAGTATTAGAGACTTGTGCTTTGGCACATACACACATGAATGTCATGATGAGTATAAAATAACGCTCGATCCGTGTGGGACTGCCGTAAAGCATTGCTTCGCAAGCGTTTTGCGCTATTTTAAATATTAGTTGCTAGTCGTCGGCTTGGCTCAACTCTGCGAAGCTTCACCATAATTAGAGCAGCGAAGGAACCGATTTGGTTCCAAGCTGCCTCAGACTCCAGCATGAACGCGACCAAGTTGTCCCGTCTGATAGAGCGGCCCACTGTTGCTTCGAGGGCACTCTTCTCCTCGTCGAAGCGTCCACACTCGAAGATTGCGTGGTTAGCGTCTTTCACTACTCCTTCTCCACACCAGTTACACTCATCTGAGTCGTCGAAATGAATAGCTGACTCGGATTGCGCTTAATCTATAGGTGGCTCGAATACCTCTACTGTAGCTGGGAGTGGCCATTGCTCTTGACCAGATTGGCACTGCGTACAGGATAATGGACCTCAAGACGCTCATAAGAAGAAGGCGTCGTTATTGCTTTGGTCCCCGTGTGTTCAGCATGATTCGGGAAAGTGCTCTACACGAATCGGCTGCTTTTTTATGCACGTATTCCAAGTGCTCACGGAAGGTCAACCTTGTGTAAACATGACCCCAAGATACTTAATCGCCCTGTTTGACGCAATACTGATGTTGCCAGTCTTTATATGGGCCGTTTCCACTTTCTTGCGACTGCTGACTAGGACGACCTCCATTTTGTGGGCCGCTAGGTCAAGTCCGGCTTTTGTCAACCAGTCTCGAATGTGGCTGATACTTGCGCTGCACATATCCTCAGTATCTTTCAGCTCCTTTCCTATGGCGACGATGGCGACATCATCAGCAAAGCCAATGGTGTGCGCACCCACTGGTAGCTCCAGGCGCAGTACGCCGTCGTACATAGTATTCCATAGGAGAGGCCCCAGAATTGATCCTTGGGGGACTCCAGCTGACACTATGTGAGTTTGGACTCCCTCACTCGTATTGTACATAAGTGTCCTTCCTCTGAAGTAGCTCTTTATTATCTCTTTAAGAGATTTAGGGATATTATATTGTGCCAGGGCATCTAGTATCATATCCCAGCTAGCTGTGTTGAATGCATTCTTCACATCTAGAGTCATCTAGAGTATGATGCAATACTGCTTCGACCCGTGACAGAAAAATTTTTCGAACACCTCTCCCAAGGTGTCCAAGAGACAAATTGGTCTGTAGGATGATGGCTCTTCCGGTGGTTTTCCAGCCTTGGGTAGCAATACCAGGTTCTGTATCTTCCAGCTTGCAGGGAACGTTTCTTGAGTTAAACATGTATTAAATAACTAAGTAAACGCCCCTGGTTGCAGAGCAATGGCCAGCTTTAGCGCCCTATTGGGAATCTCGTCTTCCTCATCAGTAACTAGAGCTGCATCAGAGCTGCTCAAATCCTGGCTTGCTGATGTAGAGTCACGACCATGAATGGAGCTCAGTCTATCTGGGAATAGCACTTCCACGATTGACTTAAGCTCTAATCGATCCGTGGGCTACATTTGTTTGCCAGCGTAAAGTCTTTTGACTACCGTTTTGTATGCTCTGCCTCAAAGGTCAGCTTCGGCGGAGTCGCATAGATCTAGGAAGTAGTCCCGTTTGCTAGTCCGAATGGCCTTCTTCAGCTGCCGTCTTGCCACCTGGTAAGCCGCCTGCTTTTCAGCGAACGTAGGCCTTCCACGAGCCCGCTGATAGCTTCGTCTACGTACGCATATACTCCGGAAGTTGCTTATTTGCTCATTCCACCAGTACATAGGCGCTTGGTGATGCGTGAACTGTTTGCGCCACTGCATGCTAGCGTTGCAGGCGCTCTGTATTTGGCTAGTCATTTGGCAAGCTTTGGCCTCAGCGTTGCCAGATGTGCCCAGCGACCGGATGCCCTCCGAGAAGGCTGTCGGGTTGAATGTATCCAGGGCGATACCCTTCCCTACACAGAGTTATGCCCTGCCAGATGGCTCGCCGATTGTGAATAGAAGCGCAGAGTGATCGCTGCCCGTGTAGCTTTCGCTGATGCTCCATGTTGCCTCTCGAAAGAGGGACGAAGCGACGAATGTAAGGTCGATTATGGAGCCATGTCCAGCTCTACTGAATGTGACCCTGCCAAGGCTGTCTGTGGAGCCTTTTGCTTCTTTGCTCCCACTTCACTGTGCCCATTGGGCCTAGATTTTTTGGGGGAGTCCTCCTTTGCTCAGGGGCAACGTACCTCGCTATGGCGACTTTACAGTGCGGTGTTGTCTGCACCTCGCAGTTTCTGACCCTGCGGTTGCAGAGCAACTCCGCCGCCTCGTGAAGCTTAACTATCCTGGCTAGCTCCTCTCTCATTGGCACAGTTATGTGCCGCTGGCCCCCGAATTAAGCCGTCAGGCCCTCAAGAGCTGCTCTTATCTGCTGGATAGTGCCCTTCAATGTAGTTGAAGCTTTCTGCTGTGGCCTTGCCTGCTGTTGCGGCGGTGATCGCTGCAATGCAGAGCGGCTCGCAAAGGCTTCCAGCTCTTCTTCCCTTCTACACTTCATCGTGCACCGACTACCAAGGCGAGAAGACTGTAGTGGGCAACAACTGATTTTTTTGTTTGCGCTGTCTGGAAGCTTCAGTTAAGCCTAAAGACTTACACTAGAAAACTCAGCTCAAATACTCAGCGAGCCCGGATGTATGCACTACTTTCAGTAGCTCCAACTGCACTCTAGCGTTTAGGTTGCTGTCTTTGCTAAGACTTAGCAGCACACCAAATTTTTGGTGAGCAGCTGATTGTCCGCTGCAGTTTCCAGCACTACTAACAGCTGTTAGAGTGAGTGCACCTGATGCAGTTTGTTTGCCTAGACGTGTCTAAACTTTTTTACAACTTTTCACGCGAAAATGGAAAAAATCGAAGCTGACGCTACTAATACCACAACACCACCAATACCTACTCCCCGCTCCAGGGCTATTGGCATCAACCGCCACTGAAATACTCCGCGTTTTGCCGCACAGTATGTCAGTTGTGACCGCCGTTTGTATTGTTAGGTGCGCCGCGCCCGCAGCATACACGTTTATTAACAGGACTTATTTTTTCGCAGTGAAAACAGATTTCATCGATGTTTCCGAGGAACACTTTACATAAGCAGCCGTACTCCACGAAAACACAACTCTCTCTCACCTGTGTGTTCTTGTGCGTGCGACTGTGTGTGTGTATGTATTGCTTGCTACATATGTACATATAAAAGTAACGGAGAATGTTAGCGGTTCTTAGGAATCGCAGTTCTTCGCAGGGCTCAGGGAATCTCTTAGTCGAGTAGTCTTGACTAGAGCACTCTTACTTGTTAAGTTTTCTATAACGCATCTATCTTCCTTAGTTCTATAATATCACTGACCATACTGGGCTGTGAATTAGCGCATATTTGGCCGGACTTGCAAATAAAATACACCCATTCGGTTGGTGATATTTTTGAAATATTTTTCTGTTCTTTTGGCTATTGTGTTTAGTTTATCTTAAAGTTGACTCCAAGGTAAGTCAATTATCTTAAAATTAAAATAAATACAAATAAAAAAGTACCTCATAGTTACACGTTTAGTAGACCAATGGCTCCTATACAGTCTGCCTTCTAAACTGCATTCTTCAGCTGCGGTGCCACCATTAAAATAACCTACGCTCAGCGGTGTATATAAAACTTTGGCGGAATTTTACTCAATGTTTTCAACAATCTTTGATAGAGAAAGACCGGATCTACCAGCAAATTGCGAGAACTATCGGACAAATGTGCCTGGACTATATTAATGCTGTTTGAAGGTCGGCAATAGCTGTCACAGCAACATTCATCGTCATAAATGATGGAGAGTATTCCTACGCCACTCTAAGCCCCATTTACTACTCTCCTAGCCCAGATTTCAGTGGTCTAGATCAAAAATATGTTTGATGCTCTAGTGCACTTTTGGATTAAAGTTGACAATTGCATGTCATTACAGCTATGTGGAAGCGCTCATCAATTGCAGCTTAAAAGACAACGCCATCTTCAGTTCTCTATGGGCTAGGTGATTGCAAAGTGGCCACCGATTCAATTAGTCTTCAGTCTCATAACTCGGAGTTCTCAACTAGCGTCACTGCCATAATAGTCTCCAATATAACTGGCAGACATCCGGTTCTGATGTGAACATAAGCAATTGGAGCAAACCAAAAAATATAGCCTTGGCTGACCCAGCATTTCATATTCGAATCGATTTTCTTGGAGTGTCTTATCAGCAGTTGTAAACAAAATGGAGTCGTATGGCCCATATAAAGAATCAATATTCAGCATTCATTATTGAATATTCTGAGCTGAGTCACATGTCACGTGTTCCACCAGAATCGCTTCAATATTTCAGATATTTTCTTCCACATGAATGGTTTCTAAAGGAAGACAGCACTAAGGTTCGCGTCGTTTTTGATGGATCAGCTGTTACGTCAAATGGTTATTCGTCGAGTGAGGCTCTAATGTCAGGTCCTGCGTTTCTGTTAGACAGCTATCTACGATGTATTCTGTGGAGAAATTCATCTATAAGTGTTCATTCTTATTTAATCGCACCAAGCCGCCCAAGATGAACGAGTTTCTCTGTCGATTGTTGAATCTATGGAGGAGAGTCAGTAGAAAAAGCAATTGAAAACTTTAAATTGCGAAAGTGGAGCGTCAAGGAACCGCTTATAAATTTTAGTGATGGCAGTGACATTAAAAGGACACTTGATATTACATGGAATCCAGCATCTCATCAACTACTATCATCTTTGGAAAGGAATTGATACGCTTCCGATAATAAGAACGATTCCATTATGCAGTCTCTTTTCTGTCGTTTTCTATTCGTTGATGAATATAGGCTGCTACAGTTGATGGTCGTCTGAAAAACTCTAAAAAATATACTTCGACAGCCGCCATCCATAACACGAGCCATTATGCTGGCGAAATTATAAGAGCTACAAAAAAGATGTGTCTGCTGCTTATTGAGGATTCTATTTAAGTTTACGTGGAGGCAGATACTCGCATTCAATCATACATACAAACCAGAAATACCCAAACGCATATAAACAATACTATTAAGTGTACCCTCCGCTTCACTTTAAAAATTTTAGCCTAAGTCAATTTATTTTATTAATTCAAGTTTATCAAAGTTAACATTTTTATATTTGGTGACAATAATTTACGAAATTTTTAACTAAAGAAGACATGTTGCTTATTAAATAATATAATAAGTGTATGTACAAGTTATTTGTCGATGTATTCTGTTGCAGCATTTGAAGAATCAAATTCTTCTTCGATACACATATTTAGTTCTGATGGTAATTTAGATTTTCTTTTATCATATGTTGAATCGTCCAGACTAATGCATTTAGTGCAAATTTTTACTTTATTTGAAATAATATTTTCAGCAATAAGCGGCTTTTCACATTTAATACATTCGTCTTGCGTATAACCTTTAAAGAGAAAGTCAATACCAATTAGTTTAAAGCCTATCAACTATGAAAGTTATTGCTCGGCTAGGACATACCCTGTATTCTGACAGAATACTTTATAGATACAAAACGAGGAGTAAAAACAAGTAAGAAAACTCTAGTCGGCCGTTCCGACAGAAGATCCTCTAAACCCCGTTTGATTTGCGTTTTTCAAAATTCTGCAGAATTTGCATCTAGTATGAACGCACACAATAATTCGCAAACCATGGCGCCATGTATTAGACATATGTACACAAAACCTTGCGGTTCTTAGAATTCGGATGGACGGCGCTTAATGTGTGCTTGGAATATCGGTTCTTCGCAAGGTTCAGGGTGTACCCTAGTCGAGCGGTCTCGACTAGAGTTTTCTTAAATCTTAAATCTATCCGGGCCCCGCTTCTACTAACATCGTCATTGCAGTGCTTGATTACTCTATAGCAAATTTCAAACTTAAGCCGCACACACAATTCATTTGCATTTGCGATTTTATAGAATTTTCTATATGCTCGCCACATGGTTTTGGATATTGGATTTTAAATATTTTATTAAATATATTCAATTAAAATCAGTAAGAACTCTGTAGTCGGACGCAACCGACTGCGAAATACTTATTCACGACCCAGCACCCCATAGGGACATCTGTCCTTAAGGTCGCCGCTCAAATTAGCTTCCGATTAAAACTTTAGATCGGAGAAGGCCACCGAAATTTTAATGGGATCCAAGTTTAGAGCCTTACCAAAGACATGCACCGCCAAGCAATGCCAAATTGAGAGAGATGCCTTTCGGCGAGTGTAAAGGTGTAGGTTCGAACCCGGCGCGGTCGATACTTCCTATATTATTCAATTATTTATTGGTTTTGCGTCGAAGTCATTATGTGACGAGTTATTGGATCAGAGGCTACAGATGTATCAGTTTTGATTTGCCATGCCCCTAGTGGACGTAGACAAATAAATTATTTATTTATTATATCAGCCCTAACTTTTCGATCTTAGGATGTTAACCTGAGTACATATACCAAGTCTCAAGTCCCTAGCATCAATAATGCTGAAAAACTAACAGTTAGTAAAATCACAATGCATTCAGATCCGATTTTCCATGCCCCCAGTCTTCGGGGCCAAAAAATTTTTTGGCCAATCGTATCGATTATAGGATCGTAAAAGTAACTCACGTGCCAAATTGGGACATTCTAGCTTTAAAACTGAAGAAGATACAGTTTGATCCGATTGCCACGCTCCCAATGAGCGTATATATATCCGCCGGAGCTTTTTGATCTTGGGATGTCGATGGCAGTGTTCATTCCAAATCATTCCTTTCTGAGATACAGGAAAATGCATTTTCCGATTTGCCACGCCCCGAGGGTATACACGACTATATATTCCAAATTCCAAGTTTCTAGCTTCAATAGCGTAGAAATGGTTTGCGTTCATACGGACAGACGGCCAGACAGCATGACGGATATTGCACAAAACCAATATATTATATCACTTCGTGAATTACTTTAAAAAATAAAATTAGTTTTGCTTAATTTGCAACTGCCTTTCAATTGAAACAATTTGAATTCCCATTTAAAATGGGTTCATTACAACGAGTTGAGTTGATGTAGCCATGTCCGTTTACGTTGTGATCTCAAAATTTTACATTTCTACTCGTGTATACCACACGATGTACGATTTTTTTTATATCTCGAACCCATTAAAAATGGGAAATCAGGGTATAATGGTTTTGTTAAAATGTATGTAACAGGCAGAAGGAGGCGTGGCAGACCCCATAAAGTATATATATTCTTGATCAGGGAGAGAAGCCGAGTCGATTTAGCCCTGTGTGTCTGTCTGGGTGCCCGTCTGTCCGTCTGTCAGTATGTTTCAACGAGTCGATCTCAGAAGATATAACAGCTAGAGACTTCAAATTTTTTTTGGAAGTTTGTGTATATCACTATTCAATCGAGTTTGTTTATTGTCGATTACCGATATCTTCATTTAGTTATAAAAATCTATTTAATTCACCTTTATAGCTAGAGTCTTCAAATTTTGCATTTAGTGTTATTTACGCAATTTCGGTTTTTGTTTTCGCAGGGTTCAGGGGATCGAGCAGCCGAGCAGTCTCGACTAGAGCACTCTTACTTGTTTTAAATTCGATAACTCATCCCGTTCTCAAACTTACTGTGTAGATAGATCCTTGTTACGAATACAAAGATTTTTTAATTTTTGTGTTTGGGATGTCACTTCCCCTCGCTCTTAATTTGCAAAAGTTTTAAAATTAAAATGTAAAATTTATTAGAGTTTTGTGATTTTTAATAGCGGGTTTTCACTGGGCTTAAAGTGTCTCCTAGTCGAGCGAGGTTTCTTAGCAGTTTTGTAGATGGACCTTCTTAATCAAACTTACAGAAGACCGTGATTTTGATGAATATTTTCCAAAGCACTAGTCTCTAAGAAACTTTAAATACCTGTTTTGTAAATTTAAGGAAAGGAGGAAGCAAAACTAGATAAATAATGTAATTTTTTTTAATTGATAGCATGAAAACAAGAACAATTATCGATATTTTTAAACAAATTCGATCTGCGCGAACTACACGAGCCTCCAACAAAATTTCAAGTTTGTAGCATTTATGTTTCTGAGATCGAAGTGTTAACATATACCGACAGACAGATAAAAGGACAGACGGAAGGACGAACTAAGCACGTCTCCTTGATCAAGAATATATGTACTTTATGGGGTCTGCCTGTTACAGACATTTTAACAAAACCATTATTATTAAATGAGTTAACGGTATACACAGTTAATAAACATGTACTTTATGTAAATGTGTTCCTTGTTTTATATATATTTGGAATACCGGCCCTTCGTACGGCTCACGGGATCTTCTAGCAGAACAGTCTTGACTAGAGAACTCTTACTCGTTCTTTATACCCTGAACCCATTGAAAATGGGTAATCAGGGTATAATGTTTTTGTTGAAATGTATGTAACAGGCAGAAGGAGGCGTGGCAGATTCCATAAAGTATATATATTCTTGATCAGGGAGACAAGCTGAGTTGATATAGTCATGTCCGTCTGTCCTTTTGTCCGTCTGTCTGTCTGTGTGTATGAATGCGTCGATCTCAGAACCTATAAGAGCTAGAGACTTCAAATTTTTATGTAGGTTCCTGTATGGCACGAAAAGATCGAGTTTGTTTAAAAAAAATCGATAACTGTCTTAATTTTAATGTTATCCATTAAAAACGAAATCGATACTCAGTTATATAATTATACATGATTCAAATTTTGTTTTTAGCCTTATACAATTACGGTTTTTCTTAAATTTTGGATGCCAGTCCCCCTTCGCCTCATATTTGTAAAACACGTATTTCAAGTACTAGAGACAAGTTTGATAAAAATCGTTCGTATAGAAAACAAGTTATTTAACATTTAATATCTCATATTATCGACGCCTTGCAGACTGAACCCACTGCTGAGTCAAAATTCATAGTTAGCAGAATGTGTGTTTGTGCGTGCGTCTGTGTGTATACACTTGCCAGAAAAACTATGCGTACAGGCTTAATGTGTGACTTTGAGAGTGAATTAATATGATAAAAAAAAAGTGAAATGATCAATATTGTATTTTTTCATGAAAAACACATCAATTTCAAACATTTTCCATAAATTTTTATTTTATTATACCGTATACTTATTTTTATTTATTTAAAATCATAAAAAACAACGAAAATTCAGTCAGAAAAAGTATGCGTACAACCTATAAAAATATAAAAAAGTCAATTTTCATTAAGGAAAATAAAAAATTAATAGGATGTTGGATATCCCTTCCTTTTTTAGTCTCCTCTAATCGTTTCGGCATGGATGACACTAACTTCTGGGTGAAATTCGCCGGAATTTTGAGCCACTCCTCCATTAATACATTTTTCAGCATATCCTTCGACGTTATTGTTCTCTGTCGAATCCTGCCCTCCAAAAATCCCATAGATGTTCGATGGGATTTAAGTCTGGTGACTGGGGCGGTGAATGCAGCTGATTTTTGGTATTATAAAGCAACCAAAGCTTTACGTTAAGGGCGGTGTGCTTGGGGTCATTGTCTTGTTGGAAGACAAAGTCCTCTCCAAGACCCAATATCCTGGCGCTTTGGTGTAAATTTTCTTTGAGGATGCGGAGGTAGGCCATATGGTCCATTGTGGACTCAATGAATACCAAATTGCCCACTCCACTTGCTGCCATACACCCCCACACCATCACGCCGCCACCACCGTGTTTAACAGTTGGCACAAGGTTTTGGAAATCAAAGGCTGTGCCACTCTTTCGCCACACAAGCTTCCGTCCTTTGATGCCAAATATGCAAAATTTGCTTTCGTCACTAAAAATAACCTTATTCCAGAACTCTGGGACCACTTCCTCATATTTCTTTGCGAAATCCATCCGCTTCGCCTTGTTCACTTTTGAAATAAGGGGCTTCCTTCGTGCAACACGTGCATTTAAATGGTTCTCTTTTAAGAACTTGCGGACTGTATCGACATGGAGCTCCTTCTTGAACTTTTCCCTGACTTCCTGCCCAATCTTTGCAGCAGTTATTCGGGGGTTTCTCTGCACCATCTTTAACACGTCTCTCTTCTCCCGATCTGTCAGCTTTGATGGCCTCCCAGAACGTGGCATGGACTTCACAGATCCGGTCAAATTGTAATTATTTATAATTCTTTGCACAGAAGAATGTGTTCTGTCAACAATTTCGCCGATTTCCCTAAAGGTTTTCCCCTCATCCCGCAATTTCACGATGAGTTTTCTCAAATCGGGATCAATTTCTTTGGTTTTCCTACCCATGATGAAATTTTTCAATATAATGACAAAATTTACCAAAACAACTCGTGCTTGACATTTTTCAATGCTTTTTTTACCGTAATATGTGGTTTAACGGTACTAAAAGTTTCTCAGAAAGCTTAAATACAGTGGGTTTTTAGTTTGTACGCATACTTTTTCTGACTGAATTTTCGTTGTTTTTTTATGATTTTAAATAAATAAAAATAAGTATACGGTATAATAAAATAAAAATTTATGGAAAATGTTTGAAATTGATGTGTTTTTCATGAAAAAATACAATATTGATCATTTCACTTTTTTTTTATCATATTAATTCACTCTCAAAGTCACACATTAAGCCTGTACGCATAGTTTTTCTGGCAAGTGTATATGATTTGCTTCTACATACATATACAAGTAGCGGAGAATGGTAACGATTCTTAGGAATAGCGGTTCTTCGCAGGGTTCAGGGTATCCCCCAGTCGAGCGGTATCGACTAGAGTTTTCTTACTTGTTTATCCTATTTATATTCACTTACCATCATGGGTTTTCATATGCGCTCTCAAGTTGCAAGCTAATGCAAATCTCTTTTTGCATAATGCACAGGTATGCGGTTTATCCCCTAATTAAATAAAATGTAAATATCAATTTCTATAAATTTCTCCATGAGAAGATTATTTATGTCAGAAAACAACAAATTACCGAAAAAAGTTACAAATTTCTTGGTCATATCAATTGCAAACAATCTCTTAGATTAAGATAATAAAATTGTGTTTTGAAACATTGTACCCGCCCGCAATTTGGTCAAATTTTAGCATGAAATATCATACAATATAATATATGAACATACATTTATAGAAAATATCATACAATAATATGGAAAATATACTAGAGTATCTGTATTGTTCTAAAATTAAAAGTGAAAAAAATTTCAATTACAGAGTTAATTTTAAACAAGTATGAACGTGTTGCATCTATATTTATATTGCATTATATTTTTAAATAATCTTAAATCCTCACGCCCGACGCTCAAATTAGCTGCAAATTAAAAATTTTCATCGGAGGTGTCTATCGAAGTTTCAATTTGGATCTAAGTTTAGAACCTTAGGAAAGACACGCACCCTCAAAAATGAGAGACATGCCCTTTGGCGAGTGTCGAAACTTTTTATTTATTTATTTTTAATATATATATGAAGCTTGGCAAATCAAAGAGCTGCAGATTTTTCAGAATTGATTTGCCACGCTCCCAGTGGCCGTAGACATATAACTTATTTGACTTGTACATAGAGTGGGTCCTCAGGAATATAACTTTATAGATTAGATGCTTACTCCAAAAAATGCGAAAATTATATTTTTTGATAAGTCTCGCCGCTTTTGGTGCATAACAATAATTTTAATTTTCGATAGAGAGGGCCACCAGAAACTTAGCATCCAATTTTGAAGTTTCTAGCATTAAGACGTTGGAAGATATATTCTCACATTATTTGCCACGCCCCCTGAGGGCGTAGATATATCCGCCGTAACTTTTTGATTGTGGGATGTTATCCCGAGTATATATATACCATGTCTCAAGACTCTGGCATCAACAGTGTTAAAAATATAACAGAATTAGTAAAATCCCTACATATTCAGATCCGATTGCCACGCCCCCAGTCTTCGTGGCCATATAATTTGGGCGATCGTATCGTTTATAGGATCATAACAGTAACTCACGTGCCAAATTTGGACGTTCTATCTTTAAAACTGTAGAAAATACTGTAGAACATTATCGGGAAAATCTTTGCACTTTATCTCATCGGGGTACTTACGAGTATATATTCCGAATTTCAAGTCTCTTGCTTTAATAACGTAGAAAAAGTTTGCGTTCTTACGGACGGACAGCATGACCAACATTTCACTAAACCAATATACTTATTTCACGTCGTGAATAAGCATAAAAATCTCTATGCAACTGTGTACAGTTTGTTAAGAAATACTATAGTTGAGAATTAGACCTTTAAATCAAAATCGTTAAAATAAAAATTGAAACTGTGTTTTGATCTATTCGATTTCAATTTAATTAATATTAATAATTAATATTTAATTCCTATATAATCCAATTTAAGGATGTGCAAGTAAAAGTGAGCATACTATAACGAATTGATTAGTGAAACGGTTAAAACTTAAAGCTTTAAAGCTATGACGGTTATTTATTGATTTAAAACATTATACAAATATCAAAATATGATAAAAAAATTAGAAATTTCTTTATGAATTTCTATTATTATATTATTTAAGCATTTGGAAATATTCCGAAATTTAACTAAAACTTACCACTATGCAGAAACAAATGATTCTTCAAATTCGTTTGCTTCGAAAATCCGCGGAAACAAATTGCACATTTAAACGGCCAGGATCCACTGTGAACGTACTTGTGCGACTTTAAGTCACCAGGCGTTGGAAATGATTTAGAGCACAAGTTACACTTGTGTGGTTTATCCTTTCAACGAGAAAAAAATGTGCTTTTAGTTCCAAATTATTATTGTTAAATGAAAAATTTATTGAACCGTAATACATCAATATACTATACACATTTTATATATTCTTATATTTACAGTTTGTCAAGAAACACTTTACACACTGCAAAATAAATTACATTTTTTGACTTTAGATGCAACAATAAAAGCTTTTAGTTCAAATTTCTGAAATTACCTTTTAAATATTTGAGGAAATTTGGAGCCAAAATTTAACAAAAACCAAATTACATAACCAAATTACATAACAAACAAAAAATTTTGAGGACTCTATCTTCAAAGTCGTGAGATAACGTTTTAAATCGATAACATTAACATAAGAACAGTTATCGATTTTTTCAACAAGCTCGATCTTTTCGTGCTATTCACGGACCTACATAAAAAATTTCAAGTCTCTAGCTCTTATAGGTTCTGAGATGGACGCGTTCATAAATACGGACAGACGGACATGGCTATATCAACTCGGCTTGTCATCCTGATCAAGAATATATATAGTTTATGGGGTCTGCCAGGCCTCCTTCTGCCTGTTACATACATTTACAACAGTTTAGAACCATACCTTAGCAAAAACACGCACCACCAAAAATGAAAGAGATGGCATCTCACAAAATGAGAGAGGTGGCATATCTAATTATGAGATAGATGGGTTCGAATCCCGGTCCGGTCATGTCGATATTTTTGTTATTTTTTCTTTATTAAGTTATTTAGTATGAATAAAATATTCTTTTCAATACATATACATATTAAATTTGACAAATCAAAAGACAAGATCAAAGGTCACAAAGTAATTATGTGGGGAGTTATTGGATCAGAAGCCGTAGATTTTTCAGTTTTGACACATAGTTTTTGGCATGTTGTTAGAGTGGTTGTTCAGGAATATAAATGTAGAATTTGGATGCTTACATTAAAAAAATGTGAAAATTACAGGATATTTTTTTGTACGTCACACCCTTTTTGGGGCGTAACAATAATTTTTGAGGAATCGGTAGAGGAGGCCCCCAGTAACTTAGCATCTAATTTTGAAGCTTTTTGCACTAAAACTGTTGGAGATATAAGCTCATATTAGTTGCCATGCCCTGTGGGCGTAGATATATCCACCATATTTTTTCGATTTTGCGATGTTAACCCGAGTATATACCTAGTCTCAAGTCTCTAGGATCCAATAGTATTAAAATAACAGAGTTCGTAAAATCACTACATATTCAGATCCGATGGCCATATAATTTTTTGGGCAATCGTATCGATTATAGGATCGTAACAGTAATGCATGTGCCAAAATTGGGCGTTCTAGCTTTAAAACTGTAGAGGATACGGTTTGATCCGACTTGCCACGCCCCCAATGGACGTGGATATATCCGTCATAGCTTTTTGATCTTGGGATGTCGACGGCAGTGTTCATTCCAAATCATTCCATTCTGAGATACAGGAAAGTGTATTTTCCAATTTGCCACGCTAAAGACTTGGAATTTGGAATACATATAGTCGTGTATACACTGCCTGGGCTGCAAGACATTAAATGCTTAATAACTTTTTTCGTAGACAAACGTTTTTGATCAAACTTCAGAGCGTTGTGCCATTCATATGCATGTATCTGCCAAAGCACAAGTCTCTAGTATTTGAAATACGTGTTTAGTAAATTTGAAGCCAAGAGAGGTTGCATCCAAAACTTAACAAATATCAAAACTGTATAAAATACACATAAAACTAAAAACAAAATATGAAGCCTTTAACTATATATATGAATTAGTTAGAATTCCATAACTGAATTTTACTTTTCGTTTTTAGTTGATAATATTATTAAGAAAGTAGTTATCGATTTTTAAAATATTCTCGATCTTCAAGTGCTATACACGAACCTCCAATCAAAATTTCAAGCCTTTAAATCGACTCGTTCTAGTATACGGACAGACGGATAGACGGACAGACAGAGAGACAGACGGCCGTGGCTATATCAACTCGGTCGTCTCCCTAATTAAGAGTATATATTTATGGGGTCTGCCACGCCTTCTTCTCCCTGTTACATACATTTTAATAAAACCAATATACCCTGATTTCCCATTTTCAATATGTTCAGGCTATAAAATTTCAAATCGGACGGCTAGGTAATATAGTAGTTATGGATTTGTGACTGTAGCTTTCGTATTTGTTTACTTTTAACGCTGGTCTTTTTGATATTTTATATTTTCAGTTTCTAGCTGCAAAAATAATTAATTTGATCAGTGTTTGAATCACTACTATCAAGATTTGAAATTTGGAATACCCAATATCTGTCAATAATTTGGAGCTACAGCTCTAATATATGTATGTAGTTTGGTTACTGAAGACTCTCCAGTAGCGAATTATAATACTATAACCGATAAATTAGTTTAATGATATTTAAAAAAAAGAGATTCAATACCTTGATATGTGTCATCCTATGGTAATACAAATTACTGCTGGCAGTAAACTTTTTACCACATATCTGACATTCATGTGGCTTTTCTCCTGAGTGAATACGTCTATAATAATATGCAGACATTAATTACTTTATGTACTGCTGTTTTATATAATATTCGTGTACCTGTGAGTATTCAAAGAGCTCGAAGTACTAAATCCTTTGTCACAAACAATACAAATATGAGGTTTTTCCCCTGAAAAAAAATTGTTTCATAGTAAATTGTTAATGGTAACCAGGAAAATGTATAATATTAAACAAGTAAGAGTGATATAGTCGCGACTGACTGACTAGGACACACCCTAAACCCCTGAAAACACGATATTCCAAACATGCGTATTATACATATCCATATATTTATAGCAAGCAACACCAATCACAGTTTCGGGAAATAAAATGATTAATGACTTTGCATACCCCAAACCGATTGAAAATGGGAAATCGGGGTATAATGGTTTTGTGAAAATGTTTATAACAGGCAGAAGAAGGCATGTCATAAAGTTTATACATTCTAGATCAGGGAGACAAGTTGAGTCGATTTAGACCTGTCCGTCTGTCTGTCTGTCCGTATGTATGAACACATCGATCTCAGAACCTATAAGAGCTAGAGACTTGAATTTTTTTGGATGTTCGTAAAAAGCACGTGCACATCGAGTTTGTTTCGGGAACTCGATAACTATTTCTTTTTTAATATTATCGACTAAAATCCGAAATTCATTTATTAAAAGATATCTCCTTTGTCTATAGAGATAGTCTCAATATTTTTCATTAGCCTTTTACAATTTTTATACCCTGAACCCATTGAAAATGGAAAATCAGAGTATAATGGTTTTGTTGAAATGTATGTAACAGGCAGAAGGAGGCGTGGCAGACCCCATAAAGTATATATACTCTTGATCAGGGAGACAAGTCGAGTCGATTTAACCCTGTCCGTCTGTCCGTATGTATGAACGCGTCGATCTCAGAACTTACAATAGCTAGAGACTTCAAATTTTTTTGTAGGTCCCTGTATAAGGCGCGCATATCGAGTTTGTTTCAGAAATTCGATAACTGTTATCGTTTTATTGTTATAGATTAAAAACAAAAATCTAAATTCAGCTATAAAATTCTATCTAATTTATCTTTATAGCTAGGCTCTTCAATTGCATCTAGTGTTAATTGGCCCTTAGGCAATTTCGGTTTTTGTTAAATATTGGGTGCCACGCCCCCTTCGCCTCAAATTTGTAACTCCCGTATATCAAATACTAGAAACTTGTGCTTTGACACATACATACATATGGATGACATAATCACGCCCAACAAGTATGATCAAAATCGTTGGTCCATAAAAAAAATTATTAAACATTTAATTTCCAAGAACATTGCCATGTAAATAGAAGCCAAAGCACAGCTGACGTACCGACTGGCGCTTGTGTGTGCGTGTGCCTGTGTGTGTGTGTGTGTGTGTGTGTGTGTATTGCTTGTAAAGTATGCATGCTCGGAATAGCGGTTCTTCGCAGGGTTCAGGGTATCCCCTAGTCGAGCGGTCTCGACTAGAGTTTTCTTACTTGTTTAGATATAAAATTCTAGATAATTTATCTTTATAGCAGAGCTCGCAAATAACAGTTGAGCATTTTGCGTGGTCTTCGAATAACAGTTTTCACTGAGTATTTGACGAAAATGCTCGCGAGCGAGCGAAAACAAAGGGTCTTCGCTCAGTTCGCTCGCGCTCGGACTACAACCGTTTTTTTCGTTTCTCATTTGTTTCGGTCAGACCGCGAGCGAACGCTTGAGTAAAATTAAGAAAAAGGTCTTTGGGCGACTGATGCATGTTCATGTGCGATGCAAACGTACTTTGTGTATGGTATTAATCAAAGTACGCAAAATATTCTTGCGTCGCAAGTTTGGATATTACATTTACTAAATATTTAATTTTTTAATGATATCAAGCTTAAATTGCCACATTTAAATGCGCTTGCAGAGGTAGAAACTCATGTTTAGCCCCACATTTCATATTAAATGAACGGCGAAGTTCAATAAGCGCAGACAATTTAAATGTATAATTAGTTATTTAACTTAACAATATGCAGTATAAGTTAAGTACTAGTTAAATAACATCTTAATACCAAAAAAAATCATTTTTTTCCAACAAGGCAAATTATTGTAAGAGTGCCAAAAGACCTTTTGCATTGACTTTTTCGGTAATTTGCTCACTTGCTGAGGCTCAGCTCGCGAACAAAACATTTTCCGCTCGCGAACAGATGTTCAGCAATAACGACCGACGCAAAAAAGCCAAAAAACAACCCTCATGCGAAGACCGATTCAGACAAGAAAAAATCGCTCTTGCTCAGAGCGAGAGTGGAATATTTTCTCTTTGAGCGTGACGAAAAAACGCTCAACTGTTATTTGCAAGCTCTGCTTTATAGCTATCATCATTACACTCTTATTTGTTATTGTAGATAAACTTCCTTGATCATATATATATATATATATATATATATATATATATATATATATATATATATATATATATGTGTGTGTGTGTATTCAGTTTGTCAAGAAACACTTTACACACTGCAAAAAATTATTTTTTATACCCTGAACCCATTAAAAATGGGAAATCAGGGTATAATGTTTTTGTTGAAATGTATGTAACAGGCAGAAGGAGGCGTGGCAGACCCCATAAAGTATATATATTCTTGATCAGGATGACAAGCCGAGTTGATATAGCCATGTCCGTCTGTCCGTCCGTCCGTCTGTCCGTCTGTCTGTCCGTATGTATGAACGCGTCGTTCTCAGAACCTATAAGAGCTAGAGACTTGAAATTTTTTATGTAGGTTCCTGTATAGCACGAAAAGATCAAGTTTGTTAAAAAAAGTCGATAACTGTCTTAATTTTAATGTTATCGATTAAAAACGAAATCGATGCTCAGTTATATAAATCTATATAATTCATCTTTATAGCTAGAGTCTTTTGCTCTTAGTGTTATGTGAGCCTTATACAATTTCGGTTTTTGTTAAATTTTGGATGCCACGCCCCCTTCGCCTCAAATTTGTAAGTCCCGTATTTCAAATACTAGAGACTTGTGCTTTGGCACACACATACATATGGATGACATGATCACGCCCAACAAGTTTGATCAAAATCGTTCGTCTAGAAAAAAAGTTATTAAACATTTAATTTCCCATAGCATTGCCATGCAAACAGCAGGCAAAGAACAGCTGACGCTCCGACTTGCGCTGGTGTGTGCTTGCGCCTGTGTATGTGTGTGTATGTTTTGCTTGTAATGAACGTACAAGTGCATGTGTATATAAAAGAAACGAAGAATGCAGGGTTCAGGGTATACCCTAGTCGAGCGGCCTAGACTAGAGTTTTCTTACTTGTTTTTACTTTAGATGCAAAAATAAAAGCTATTATTTAAAATTTTAGAAATTAGCTTAATGCTAAGTTGTTTAATGATCAATTCTAAGTAGAATTGTCAAAAACAGATTCCAAAAACAAGTAAGAGTGCTCTAGTCGAGACTGCTCGACTAAGAGATCCCCTGAACCCTGCGAAGAACTGCGATTCCAAAGAACCGCTAACATTCTTCGTTACTTTTATATGTACATATGTAGCAAGCAATACATACACACACACACACACACAGACGCACGCACAATAACACACACAGACGCACGCCCAAGCACACAATCTGCTAACTGTGCATTATGACTCACCAGCTTCGCAGGGGCTGCAGGACGCCGATAATATGAGATATTAAATGTTTAAAAACTTGTTTTCTAGACCAACGTTTTTGATCAAATTTGTTGAGCGTGATCATGTCATCCATATGTATGTATGTGCCAAAGCACAAGTCTCTAGTATTTGAAATACGTGATTTAACAATTTAACAAAAATCGAATTTGCGTAAGGCTCAAATAACACTAAATGCAAAATTTGAAGACTCTAACTATAAAGATGAATTAAATAAAATGTATAACTAAATGAAGATATCGGTTTTTAATCGATAACACTAAAACAATGATAGTTATCGAATATTTGAAACAAACTCGATCGAATCGTAATATACACGAACTTCCAAAAAAATTTGAAGTCTCTAACTCATATCTTTTGAGATCGACGCGTTCAAACATACGGACAGACGGACAGACAGACAGACGGACAGGGCTAAATCGACTCGGCTTCTCTCCCTGATCAAGAATATTTATACTTTATGGGGTCTGCCACGCCTCCTTCTGCCTGTTACATACATTTTCACAAAACCATTATACCCTGATTTCCCGTTTTCAATGGGTTCAGGGTATAATAATAAGGTCCCATTGCTCACAGTTTTTTTTTGTTTTGTCCAGTTGTATCAGCAAAATGCAACTGTCTTTATTCTAATTTCGCAGAGCGTATATGCATGTAGAATAGCGCTTAAATTAGGCTGTGAACATGATTAGCCCGTCGGTATAATATTGGGAAGGCCTCATATTTACCCACATAATAAAGAATTGCTGTACTGCAACAATTGTAACAACATTAGCGCTATTCTACACTTTTCAATGAAATCAACTTTTTCGTTCGTGCAACTCTTGAAGAGTAACCATGCCGGAGGATGGCTAGACGTTCTTTTTCAAGTGACACGTCCAAGTCTCATTCTTCCTTAAGGTTATAGGCAAGGGTTTCGGTCAGTCTTGCGCCTAATTATGCGGACTTCTCGACTCTACATCTTTCTTTCATGTCCACCAGTATCAATTTCTTCGAGTCTAGCTTCGTTTTCCATGCGATTTATAACAGTAAATTGTTTTCCTTAATACAGATGACTTATAAAAAGATTCTGAAACGGATTTGGCCAACCTGTGATTATAATAAATCAAATGGACCACATCAAAGCCTAATCTTTTGCCAGGCATTTTAAAAATTGAAGTAATTCAATTTAAGATGAGTGCCCTGCTAAATTTCATATCCAAATTGAAAGATATGCAAAAAGAAACATGTTTGAAGAGATGCACAAAGCAAAAATTACTACAAAGTCCCGTTGTTTCTAAGAATTAGCGTAAGTCAGAATTGGAAAACGCAATGTGTAAACAGTTGCTTGACAGCATAAAATATGAGTCATCTCAGTTTCTGTTGTTTATTTTGTTGCACATTATTATTTTTGCAATCTGTTTTTGACAATTCAACTTATAATTGATCATTAAACAAGTTAGCATTAGAATAATTTGAGAAATTTTGACTCAAAGCTTTTATTTTTGCATCAAAAAATTTAATTTTTTTGCAGTGTGTAAAGTGTTTGTTGACAAACTTTATATGTATATGTATATGTATATGTATATATGTATATATATATATATATATATATATATATATATATATATATATGTATATGTATATAAGTTTATATCTGTGTATATATAATGAAAAATATACCTGTATGTGTTCTCATGTGTCTTTTAAGCAGACTTGGTCTATCGAAAGCTTTTCTGCAGACTTCACAGGGAAGTAAGGATCTTTCGTTTTTTCCTATTCGTTTTTTCGCTGATTCATATTGACATATTTTTAAGTAAATTGTGTTTTTGGAAGAAATCTCCTCTATGGGAAACTTATTTATTTTGTCCATCGATGTAGATAATATTGAAGAGTTGTCAATTGTGCTATCATTAAGTGATACAAGCGAACCAGAGGAGTCACTCAACATTGACTTTTGTTCGTCCTCACTTGTGGGTGGAGATAGTGGTAAATTTGGTATCTTATACATTAATGATAGTGACAAATCAAGAGGAGTATCTGAAAATATAGAAAAGATATTAACAAAAAATTCTGATTTTGCTTTTTAGGTAAATACCCTGTAGAATCGCGTCCATAGCTTTTCTATAAAGTGTGGAACGAACAGTCAAAAATATACTATCTTCTAGAGGTTCTGGTATGTAATAAGCAATCAGTTCCTGATCATTTTTAATTGGTTTTATAACTTCACACAATGGATCTCCTTTAACTATCGAACAAATTAGATTTACGTGAGAGTCGAAAGAACTGGAAACTTTAAGAAATCTTATCCAATTACAATGGACAACGTGTTTTCCATAATTGTATAAAATTTCATGATATAAGCCGTGTCGGTATCTTACCTGAAAAATAAAATAAATATATTTATAATGTATGTATAGGAAAACTCTAATTGAGGGTGCCCAACAAGAATATCCACTGAATCAAACCTCCATCCGCATTTTTATACTTATTTAAAAATGTGAAATGGGTATATTAGTTTTGTGCAATGATCGTCATGCTGTGATTATTTAAATATTTATATATATATATTTGAAATTTTAAATATATACTTGTATATACCTTCGGGTAAAACTGTATCTCCTAAAGTAACATAGCTAGGAAGCTGGGGGCTTGTGATTAAAAAGTAATTTTTCATATTATATTAAATATTTAGCACAATTGATACTGGAGTCTTGAATTTTGTATATGTATGCCACACCGAAAATACCTTGTCTTCTACGTTTACTAGGGGTGTGTCAAACTACAGCTTTTGAGTTAAAAACTCATATTTAATGACTTCCTTACTGTTGACCATCTATTCGATTTCCAAATATTACATTTGTATATCAAAATAAAAATATTTTATTAAAAAATATGAATAAATATAAGTAAAACCGACATTACCGCACCTGGACTCGTACCGACATCTTTGTACTCGTTTTTAATACCCTGACCCCATTAAAAATGGGAAATCAGAGTATAATGGTTTTGTGAAAATGTATGTAACAGGGAGAATGAGGCGTGGCAGACCTCATAAAATATCAGGGAGACAAGCCGAGACGATTTAGTCCTGTCCGTCTGTCCGTATGTTTTAACGCGTTGATCTCAGAACATATAAGAGCTAGAGACTTCAAATGTTTTTGGAGGTGTGTGTATAGCACGAAAAGATCGAGTTTGTTTGCCTTACATAATTTCGGTTTTTGTTAAATTAAATTTTGTTTTCAAGTACTTCAGACTTGTGCTCTGGCACATACATACATACATACATATGAATGACATGGTCACGCACAACAAGTTTGATCAATGATCTCGATTAGAGCACTCTTACTTATTTTGCTTTTATTATACCCTGAACCCATTGAAAATGGGAATTCAGGGAATAATGTTTTTGTATATCAGGGAGACAAGCCGAGACGATTTAGTCCTGTCCGTCTGTCCGTATGTATGAACGCGTCGTTCTCAGAACCTACAATAGCTAGAGACTTCAAAATTTTTTGTAAGTCCCTGTATAGGCCGCGCATATCGAGTTTGTTTCAGAAATCCGATAACTGTTATCGTTTTATTGTTATCGATTAAAAACGAAAATCTAAATTCAGCTATAAAATTCTATCTAATTCATCTTTCTAGCTAAAGTCTTCAAATTTTGCATTTAGTGTTATTTGAGCCTCACTCAGTTCGCCTCAAATTTGTAACTACCGTATATCAAATACTAGAGACTTGTGCTTTGGCACACACATACATATGGATGACATGATCACGCCCAACAAGTTTGATCAAAATCGTTGGTCTAGAAAAAAGTTATTAAACATTGCCAAACAACAGCTGACGCACTGACTTGCGCTTGTGTGTGCTTGCGCCTGTGTATGTGTGTGTATGTTTTGCTTGTAATGAACCTATGCATCGATTAAAAACGTTATCGAATGTTTGTTATTAAATTATATCTCCCATAAGTTGAACATAAGCTGAAAATTTCATTCAAATCCATTGATTCGCGCAGAAGTTATTAAACAAAACATTTGGCCAATCGGCCAAACACGTGACCAGCAACGCAAAGCAAACAGTCTTCCTATACATGTGCACACATACACACACACATTGAACTGCTGGCATCTAGCCAATTCTAAGAACCGCAAGTTTTAGGGTACATATTTCCAATAGATGGCGCTATGATTTGCTAATTATCAGCTGTTCAATAAATCGAAACATGGATGGCGCTATTCTATCGAACCATAGATGGTGCTATTGGCTAAACAATTGAAAATAAATTGAATTTAATTTTCTGTGCGTTTACGTTAAATGCTAATTATGCAGTATTTTTAAAAACGCAGACAGCACTGGGTTCAGGGTATCTCCTAGTCGGGACGCCCGACCAGAGTTTTCTTACTTGTTTTATTTTGTGTTACTAAAATACTCTTTTTAATACATGTATAAAATTTGGTTATAGGTCACAAAGTCATACTCAGAAGCAGTAATTATGTACAATCTCTAAAAGTAAATATCTGTTTAGAAAGTAGAAAATGAATAGCAAATGTTTTGCCTGTTCATAGAGTTGGTCCTAGGAATATAACTGTAAAATTTTTAATGCTTGCATTCAAAAAATGCGAAAATGACAGGGTTTTTTTTCACGTCACGCCCAAAAAGGGCCCCAATATATTTTTTCAAAATATAACAGAATTAGTAAAATCACTACATATGCAGATCCGAATTGCCATGGGCGTGGCTATATAATTTTGGGCGATCTTTATAAGATCGGAATTACTCTTACTATCTCACGTGCCAAATTTTGGCATTCTAGCTTAGAAATTGTAGAAGATAACCATAGCTTTTTTAACTTGGGAGTATACATTCCAAATCTCAACTTAGTAGTGTTTCTTAAATGAAGGAAAGGGGATTTTCCGATTTCCCACACCCCTAGTGGACGTATCGGGAACATCGTGATCTCTAGCTTCAATAGCGTAGAAATTGTTTGCGTTCATATGGACATACGGACAAAACCAATATACTTTTTCACTTCATGAGTAAATATAAAAAAATAAGTAAGAAAACTCTTATAGAGACCGCTCGACTTAAACCCTGCGAAGAACTGTTATTCCAAACATTCTCTGTTTCTTTTATACATATGTATAACCACATATGTATGTATGTATGTATATGTACATACATGTGTCGAATTTAATGCATCAACTTTATTTTCTAAAGTCCATAGGGTGATCACTCTCCCATGACGATGGGAACTCGTGAAGATGGACACAATGAATTTTAAAGCTGTTCTCACAGTTTTCTTTAATGCTTCAGCAGTTATTTACCGCAAGCATGAGAAAACTAAAAAATATGCTGAATCGTTCATACTATACTTGTAAATGTATGTATGATTTTATATGCATGTTTTGGGAACATATATTTCTTGAAGCAGCGATGCATGAACATTATTGTTTTAATTGTAAATAATCTATGGATTCTCTATGGGAAAACATAGTTAAGGTAGTTCAAGTTCAAATCGGTAAGTAAATTTAATTATTGTTATTCATTCAAAACCAATCAATGCTGTAATGTAAAGTGATAATCTTTTCATATTAATCCATATTGGTTTTGTGCAATGTTTGCCTTGCTATCCGTTCGTCTGTTAGTATGAACGCAAGCCAAGGAATTTTCACACTAAACCAAACCCATTGACAAGTAAGAAAACTTTAGTCGAGACCGCTCGACTAGGGGATACCCTGAACTATGCGAAGAAGCGCTATTCCATGTATTCTCTGTTACTTTTATATTCATATTTATATTTATATTTATATTCAAAAAAAGCAACACACGCACACACACATAGGCGCACGCACACACAAGCGCAAGTCACTGCTGTGATTTGGCTGCTATTTGCGTGCCAATGTTACGGGAAATTAAATGTTTAATAACTTTTTTGCAGAGCAACGTTTTTGATCAAACTTTCAGAGCGTGATCAAGTCACTCATATGTGTGTATGTGCAATATGTGTGTATGTGCCATATGTGTGTATGTATTGAAAATGGAAAATCAGGGTATAATGGTTTTAAACGTATGCATTAAAAACGTTATCGAAATTCAGTTATTTAATTATATCTTGGTTATCTTTCAAGCAAGACTATCCTAATTACACCCTGAACCCATTGAAAATTGGAAATCGGGGTATAATGGTTTTGTTGAAATATATGTAACAGGGAGAAGGAGGCGTGACAGACCCCATAAAGTGTATATATTCTTGATCAGGGAGATAAGCCGAGTTGATATAGCCATGTCCGTCCGTCCGTCCGTCTTTCTGTCTGTAATTATGTATCAACGCGTCGATCTCAGAACCTACATATAAGAGCTGGAGACTTCAACTTTTTTATGTAGATTTCTGTATAGCACGAAAAGATCGAGTTTGTTTAAAAAAATTTATAACTGTTTTTATTTTAATGTTATCCATTAGAAACAAAATCGATACTCAGTTATATAATTCTATATTATTCACCTTTATAGGTAGAGTCTTCAAATTTTTCTTTTAGTGTTGGGTCTTGCACAATTTCGGGTTTTCTTCAATTTTGGAAGGGGGCATCGTCTAAAATTTGTATAATTTGTATTTCAAATACACATGTGAATGACATGAATGCTATGAATGTCTATCTTTAAATTTGGAATATCTTCTCTCGTTTGCAGTCCAAGATGAGCAAGTTGTATTGGACTATTAGATCGGTGATAAAACTATAGGTCCACATGGCAAATTGGAGAAACTATATCGTATGCATACTCTTTCCTGATTTTTATCAATCGAATTTTAACTGGGCCGAGAATGAGTATTATGCAGCCTGTATCCCTCGGTGCAACGTTCTTACTTGACATTCGAGTGGCCATAGACACCATATAAATAGCCACTCCAAAAACTGTGGTTTAAATGTAGCTCTGTTTGACCCATAAAAGGGAGCATACCGGATTAAATTTAAACGATAAATAAGTAAAGGTAATTAATTAATAAAAGTTATATTTTATAAAACCGGCTTGGATGAAAGCCACAAGTTGCAAAGCTATATTATAATTTCTTTTTAAATGCACTTACATCATTTCCATCAGGATGTTTTAGGTTTTCAATTTTATCGGTACGAATTGTACCCTGAAACGGACTAAATAGAGTTCCTTTTTTTATATTGGTAGTTGCACACACAGTTAAAACGGATTCCTTTTTTTATTGGGTAAGGATATTCTGGTTAAAGAAAACTCTTTAGGTATCAAAACGAATGATTCCATTTTAAAAAACAATTAACATTAAGTTTTTGCGGGAAGACAATAAATGGAAGCTGATATATATTTTTTATTTTTTTTTTTACGAGTGACGTTGCGTTCCCATTTCGTTCAATGTTCAAGAAATACTGCGTGGTCAGGATAGTTTGAATCGGCCATGACCTTCTTGAAGAAAAACTGCAAACACTTGAAATACCAATACCATTCAGATATAATATACTCACAAAACACACTAGCATTCACATACTAAAAGTTGTCTTGCGGACAAGACCAGCAGAAATCCAGAAAATAAGAGTCAGGCTCATTTAACTCAATGCTCTACAACGTTACCAAAACAAGATCAACATTACACAACGCTACGGCTATCAATTGATCTCAGACAAACTCGTCTTGAACGCTCTGGCACGGGTATGAGCACCTGTGCACGCTTCGCCACACGCACACATACATACATACTTATAAACATGTGTGCGTTCATATTTACCTTCATTCGTACTTGTAGGCATCGTTTGATGTGCATATTTAAGTATGTATGTATTAACAGGTAGCACCTTGACTTTACTCCAAGACTAAGACGGCTTTTGTTGTCCACCACCTGTTGCAATGTGAGGTGAGTGAGTGGCTTGCTATCATTACCTCACTATTGCTCTATCCCCTTACATTGTTTTTTTTTTTTTTTTATTTTAAATATTATTCTAGTTGTCTTGAGCTCAACGGGAGATTAGAGTAACATCTTTGAATGGAATTTCGGAGTGAGCTGACGCTGCTTAAGACCATTGAGAGAACTCGATTCTGCTACTTAGAGCTCCTCTCTTTTCCGCCCATCTATATACCATGCTATCTTTTTCGCCCTAACAGCATGCCGTCATTTAGTGGTTGCTTACTGAGTTACACTCAACAACTTTACTTCAACTTCTGGATGGAACAGGTGCAAGCACTTGGCCTACAACTACAACTCCCATTCATAAGTAATAACGAAGACTTAATTTTACTCAAGTCGTGAGTGAAAATCCGGTTTTTAAGTTTGAGTAAAAACGCTGTAAGAATATTTTCTTCTGGGCAATGATATTGCTATCTCATTCACTGCTTAATATAAGTAAAATAGGTACGCCCATTCTCATACTCTAGTCACATATAAAAGGGGCATATTAATTTTTATACAACATTTTTATAACCACCTTTTCTAAACATTGCAGGATAATGGCGTATGATCATATATGATATGGTATTATTGAAGTTTCAATGACAGAAAGTGTTAATGTTGTGATAAGTCGATCTTAGACACCCTGGGCTAGAATTCCGGCTCAGTCGGTTTTTTTAATTTATTTTATTTTTTAAATCCTGAATACATTAAAAATGGGAAATCAGGATATAATGGTTTTGTTGAAATTTATGTAACAGGCAGAAGGAAGTGTGGCAGACCCCATAAAGTATATATATTCTTGATTAGGGAGACAAGCCGAGTCTATTTAGCTCTGACCGTCTGTCCGTATGTATGAACTCGTAGATCTCAGAACCTATAAGAGCTAGAGGCTTGAAATTTTTATGTAGGTTCCTGTATATCACGAAAAGATCTAGGTTGTTCCCGATTTTATGTTATCAATTAAAAACTGTATCGAAAGTTAGTTATTAAATTATATCTTCTAAAATTTCTCAAAATTTCCCTAAATATTTAAATTGAAGGTATTTGCAAATGAGGCAAACATATGAAAAAGTTAGATTTTTTTAAAATTGGAAAAAATTTAATCAAATATATAAATCACATGCTGTTATATTAAGTCGCACAGAAGCTATTAAACAAACTGTTTGGCAAATTGGCAAACACATGTGACCTGCAGCGCTAAGCATACAGTTTTTCTATATGAATGCGCACACTGGTAAATTAACCATTCCTGCACCAGATAAGATGAATGTTTTGAGTCGTTGTTTTGCTGGAACAGTCAATTGGTGCCATTGAGACCCTTATCGACACTTGCACCCAAATTTTCTTTTAGGACGTCTCGATAAACATGCTTATCCATAGTGACATCAAAAAATGCAAGGTTATCAACTCCAGAAGCATTAAAACACCCCCAAACCATCACATTACCTACACCGTGTTTAACCGTTTTGAGCAAATTGTTTTCTTGAAGCTCTTTATTAGGCTTTCGCCAGATTTTTTGGGCTCCATCTGACCCAAATAAATTTAATTTATACTCGTCACTAATTATAATAGAGTTCCAAAATGAATCTGGCTTATCCAAGTGTTCGTTGGTAAAATCTAGCCTTTTCTTTCGGTTAACCTTCGAAATAAAAGGCTTGCGACGAGGAACACGACCATGATATCCAGCCTTATTTAGGGTATTTGTACAATTTATGGGGTGAATTGGCTCTGGAACGATTCTTGAAGGCTTTCGCATAACTTCACAGCTGAGGTGTGTAAATTTTTTGCCACCGTGGACACTACAATCCGCTCCTGGCGATCGAAAATTTTTTTGGCCGGCCTGATCTGCGTTCTGGACTACAATGTTTCTTTAGCTGGACCACGATATGTCGACTATAAGTTAATTTCGCGATAAGATTTTTGTTCTAAAAATAGTTTTATAATTAATTTACGCAATTCTTCGGAAATTTGTGTGCCTCTGCCCATTTTGCTTCTTTTTTTATGAAATTTAGTTACGAAGTGCCGCTAACCATTTGTACAGTGGATAACATTAATATTCGGTTTTTTATTTTTGCAACTTTGAACGCCTGTAAAATGTACAAAGTTGATCAAAATTAAATTAAATTTTCATAAATGTTCATTCATTTAGATTTTATTTAGTACTAATAATATAAATTTATGTAACATAAAAAATACTCCAAATTTTGCATTACATTAATATTCGGCTTTTCTTAAAATTATAAGGAACAAGAGTATTTACTGAATGATATACTAATTTTTAATATTTGGTATGGTAACCATTATTATTTTTCGTATCGCCTGAACGTTTTGACATATTATTTATAATTTTTTGTAAATAATTAGGGCTAATTTTGGCCCACTCCTCCTGAAGCCGGTCTTTTAGCATTGGTATGACGAAATTGGAGTCTTATGGACACGGTGGTCCAACAGACTCCACAAATTCTCAATGGGATTGAGATCAGGGGGCTGGGGTGTGGTTTCCAAAACTTTTGGGCAGTTGTACAAAAACCACGACCTGACCTTGTGCGCTTTATGTTTAGGGTCATTGTCTTAATATAATTTAAATGTATCAGAAATGCCCATTTTCTCCGCCGACTACTTTAAATTTTCTTTTAATATTTTCAGGTAATAATCCTGATTCATATTACCATCTATAAAAACAAGACTTCCCACTCCCCTTGTCGAAATGCAGCCCCAAACCATGACATACCCACCGCCATGTTTCACTGTTGGCCTCAAGTGTTTTTTATCCAACTCTGTATTGGGTTTCCGCCAAACCATTGTCTTCCCATCGCTTCCAAATAAATTAAATTTACTCTCGTCCAAGAAAATGACATCATCCCACAATCCAAAATCCTTATCGGAGTGATCTTGTGCAAATTCCAGCCTTTGTTTCCTGTTGCGCTCACACAGCAAATGTTTTCTTCTTGCAACTTGGCCGTTGTACCATTGTTATACCCTGAACCCATTGAAAATGGGAAATTAGGGTATAATGGTTTTGTGAAAATGTATGTAACAGGCAGAAGGAGGCGTGGCAGACCCCATAAAGTATATATATATATATATATATATATATATATATATATATATATATATATATATATATATATATATATATATATATATATATATATATATATATATATATATATATATATATATATATATATATATATATATATATATATATATATATATATATATATATATATATATATATATATATATATATATATATATATATATATATATATATATATATATATATATATATATATATATATATATATGTATGAACTCGTAGATCTCAGAATCTATAAGAGCTAGAGGCTTGAAATTGAAGGTATTTACAAATGAGGCAAACATATGAAAAAGTTAGATTTTTTTTAAATTGGAAAAATTTACAGGCAGACGGAGGCGTGGCAGACCCCATAAAATATATATTCTTGATTAGGGAGACAAGCCGAGTCGATTTAGCCCTGTCCGTCTGTTTCAAATAATCGATAACTATCATCGTTTTAATGTTATCGATTAAAAACCGATATCTTCATTTAGTTATAAAATTCTATGTAATTCGTCTTTATAGTTAGAGTCTTCATTTTGCATTTAGTGTTATTTTGCATTTAGTTTATTGTTACGCAATTTCGGTTTTTGTTAAATTTTGTATGCCACGCCCTCAAATTGCCCCTTCGCCTCAAATTTCAAGTACTAGAGACGTGTGCTTTGGTACATACACACATATGAATGTCATGATGACGCCCAACAAATTTGATCAAAATCGTTGGTCTAGAAAGTTATTAAACATTTAATATCTTATATTATCGGCGTCTTGCAGCAGCAGCGAAGCTGATGAGTCATGATGCACAGTTAGCAGATTGTGTGCTTGTGCATGCGGCTGTGTGTGTTCTTGTGCGTACGTCTGTGTGTGTGTGGGTATGTATTGCTTGCTACATACGTACATATAAAAGTAACGGAGAATGTTAGCGGTTCTTAGGAATCGCGGATCTTCGCAGGGTTCAGGGGACCTCTTAGTTGAGCAGTCTCGACCAGGGCACTCTTACTTGTTTTTTTATTGTATGCCTAATGATTTTCGCTGAGACCGTTTTTCCATGCTCGGCAAAAAGTTCAGCAGTCAATAACGGTGCGCTAAGTCGGAGATTTGTCTGAATTTTCCTCACAATTTAAGACTCTTCTCTCTCAGTCAGCTTTTTGGGCTGTCCTTTTTGCTTAATAGATGCGATTCTGTCCTCATTTCTGAATCTCCGGACGATGTCACACACAGTAGTCGGCTTTATTTTAAGAATATCACCAATTTCGCGATAAGTCTTCCCCTCTAATGCAACTGGAGCACTACTTTTCGCTGCTCCAAAGTTAAATTTTGTCCTTTACGGCCCATTTCGTACTGCTCCTAATCAAATTAACTTTTTGGCATAGTAATAACGAAAGATCGTCATATTTGACAGTTAGCAGATTGTGTGCTTGTGCGTGGGTCTGTGTATGTTCTTGTGCGTGCATCTGTGTGTGTGAGTATGTATTGCTTGCTACATATGTACATAAAAAAGTAACGGAGAATGTTAACGGTTCTTAGGAATCGCAGCTTTTCGCAGGGTTCAGGGGATCTTTTAGTCGAGCAGTCTCGAGTAGAGCACTCTTACTTGTTATACTATTTCACGTAGTGATATAGTATATTGGTTTTGTGCAATGTCCGTCATGCTGTCAGCCCGTCTGTCCGTCCGTCCGTCTGTCCGTCTGTCAGTCTGTCCGTCTGTCCGTATGAACGCAAACCATTTCCACGCTATTGAAGCTAGAGACTTGAAATTTGAAATATATACTCGTGTAATAAAGTCTGATAAAGTGTCAAGATTTTCCCGATACGCCCAATAGGGGCGTGGCAAATCGGAAAATGCATTTTCCTGTATCTCAGAAATACTACTTCTAGAAGGGCTAGAGAGTTGAGATTTTAACTGAACACTTATGTCGACATCCCAAAATCAAAAGGCTATGACGGATATGTCTGCGCCCACTGGGGGCGTGGCAAGTCGGGTCAAGCCGTATCCTCTACAGTTTTAAAGCTAGAACGCCCAATTTTGGCACATGAATTACTGTTACGATCCTATAATCGATACAATTGCCTTTAAAAATTATATGGCCACGCCTACTAGGGGCGTGGCAAATCGGATCTGAATATATAGTGATTTTACCAGTTTCGTTATATTTTGAGCACTATTGATGCTAGAGACTTGATATATATACTCGAGTTAACATCCCACAATCGAAATGCTATGGCGGATATATCTACGCCCACAGGGGGCGTGGCAACTAATTTGAATGCTAAGTTACTGGGGGCCTCCTCTACCGATTCCCCAAAAATTATTGTTGCGCCTCAAAAGGGGCCTGACATACAGAAAAATACCCTGTAATTTTCGCATTTTTCGAATGTAAGCATCCAAACTTTACAGTTATATTCCTGAACGCCCACTCTATGCACATGCCCAAAATTATTTGTCTACGGCCACTGGGGGCGTGGAAAATCAAAACTGAATCGGAATCGGTAGAGGAGGCCCCCAGTAACTTAACATCCAATTTTGAAACTTCTAGCACTAAAACTGTGGGAGATATAAGCTGATATTAGTTGCCACGCCCCCTGGGGGCGTAGATATACCCGCCATAGCTTTTCGATTGTGGGATGTTAACCCGAGTATATATACCAAGTCTCAAGTCTGTAGCATTAATAGTGCTCAAAATATAACGAAACAAGTAATATCACTATATCTTCAGATCCGATTTGCCACGCCCCTAGTAGGCGTGGCCATAAAATTTTTTGGGCGATCCTTTTAGGATCGTACCAGTAACCCACGTGCCACATTTGGGCGTTCTAGCTTTAAAACTGTAGAAGATACAGTTTGACCCGATTTGCCACGCCCCCAGTGGGCGCAGACATATCCGTCATAGCCTTTTGATTTTGGGATGTCGACATAAGTGTTCAGTTAAAATCTCAACTCTCTAGCCCTTCTAGAAGTAGTATTTCTGAGATACAGGCAAATGAATTTTCCGATTTGCCACGCCCCTATTGGGCGTATCGGGAAAATCTTGACACTTTATCAGACAAGGGTATACACGAGTGTATATTTCAAATTTCAAGTCTCTAGCTTCAATAGCGTGGAAATGGTTTGCGTTCATACGGACAGACGAACAGACTGACAGACGGACAGACGGACGGACAGCATGACGGACATTGCACAAAACCAATATACTATATCACTACGTGAAATAGTATAAAAACTGAGATGACTCATATTTTATGCTGTCAAGCAACTGTTTACACATTGCGTTTTCCAATTCTGACTTACGCTAATTCTTAGAAACAACGGGACTTTGTAGTAATTTTTGCTTTGTGCATCTCTTCAAACATGTTTTTTTTTTGCATATCTTTCAATTTGGATATGAAATTTAGCAGGGCACTCATCTTAAATTGAATTACTTCAATTTTTAAAATGCCTGGCAAAAGATTAGGCTTTGATGTGGTCCATTTGATTTATTATAATCACAGGTTGGCCAAATCCGTTTCAGAATTTTTTTTTAAGTCATCTGTATTAAGGAAAACAATTTACCATGTTATAAATCGCATGGAAAAAAAAGATAGATGTAGAGTCGAGAATGCCGCATAATTAGGCGCAAGACTGACCAAAACCCTCAATTACAGGACGGGCACATGCTATAACCTTAAGGAAGAATGAGACTTGGACGTGTCACTTGAAAAAGAATGTCTAGCCATCATCCGGCATAGTTACTTTTCAACAGTTGCACGAACGAAACAGTTGATTTCATTGAAAAGTGTAGAATAGCGCTAATGTTGTTACAATTGTTGCAGTACAGCAATTCTTTTATTATGGAGTCTTCCCAATATTATACCGACGGGCTAATCATGTTCACAGCTAAATTATATATCTATATATATATATATATATATATATATATATATATATATATATATATATATGTCGGATCGATATTTTTATTAACTTGTAGTATCGATGTTTTTATTTAATAGATTCTTGTACCATCACTGACCTGTGTCATTAATATTGTTGTTTTACCGTTACTGGATTCTATCCCTTTCCTTTATGTGTATCCGTATCACAAAATCATGTGACTTTCTTGCGAGCCCAACCAATCTTTCTGTTCTGCGTAGTCTCGGCCTGACAATGCAACAGAGCGAGATAACTATAACATACAGCAAAATGCTTTAGTATTGAGCGTGTGTGTATCCGCGTGGGTACATAAAAAAGAAGAAGCGAAGTGAAGCGCATTAACATTGAAAAACTCGAAGCGAAAAGGTTGCATTATGTCCGGGCTGAGAAAACGCAAGGCACGCGTTGCTGAGGAAATAATAGTGGAGCCGGATGAAAACGAATCTCCGACATCAGAAGTGGGATCTCCTCCACACTAATCAACAAGAGAAGACCGTTTTCGTACACTGCTCGAATTTCAACATCGATATTTCGTGGAAGCTATAAATGCGTTCAAAGATGCGCAATCAACGTCGGGCAAACAAAAAACAGTTATATTGCAAAAGTTTAAACCCGATTCCACTAATGCTAATGCAGCCGCTTGGTGTTCTACGTTAAACCTCATTCTAACAGATAATCCCTTTGATGGTAGCGCCTTACTCATTGCGCTCAGTAAAGCACTTGAAGGTGGCTGTCACAAATCTGTTTTAATGGCATGACATGGGGCGACTTCAAGGAATTGTTCATACAACAGTTTGAAGGAAACGAAACTCCAGCAGCTACGGTTTTTAATGTTTTAAGTGGCAAACCAAATGAAAGCGAATTCATTTCCCTATATGTAAGCCGATTTATAACCAACCTCATGGCAAAATGGAAACACATGAACAAATTGCCATGTCGGTTGTGCTGGCGCACGCTGATCATGTCGATAGCAGACTACAATGTACTGTTACAAAACGCAGAGTTACAAAACGTAAGTAATTAAGGGACAGCGATTGCATACACCAGTTAAATGCCACTTCTGCGGAAAATTGGACCACAAATTTGCTGACTGTCGATCAAGAACGAACAACGCCAAACCTCTGTTGTACTTCGTTAGAGTGGTTTTATCAGAATGAATTTATTTCAAAAGTCAAATGTAGCTCTAACCTAAAGTACATATATTTCTTATTATATATCTCTGCCGCAGAAGGCAGCAACGAGCATATACATATACATATATTATATGTATGCAAGAGGCAGCCGTAGGCATGCAAGGCGGTCAATTGCTGACACCGCTATTCTTACGCGTCATGTACATGAGCGGTCCGCACATAAGTGGCCGATCATATATCAAATGATTACGTTGATCGCGTCTTGTATATGTAACAACAAAGTGTCACTTTGTGCACATGCAGTATACACTGCTATGTGACGGGTATATGCATATTGTTATGTTAGACATACTACACCTCTGCAAGGACCCAATTCAAATTATGGCCATTCATCGGATACGAAGAGTAAAGTCATTACATGATACAAGTGTGGAACTCCTGGGCATATTGCATCGGCTTGTACTGGACAACAGGAGTGAACTCATCCAAATAAAGCAGGCGAGAAACGGGTAAACTTGTGTCAATTGGCCGATCCAATTGGTTATCTGGTATCATCTGGCGAGTCATACCCGTTCTTTTTTGATTCTGGATCTGAGTGCTCACTGGTTAAGAAATCTGTGGCTCAGCGACTTTCAGGCACACGAATCAATAATGTTGTCGCTTTAAGGGGAATCGTAGTTAGTGCAATAACCAGCACTATAATAATTTTGCCAAATGTAATTATCAATGAATTATCTCTTGAGGTTTTTTTCACGCTGTTCTTAATAGCCATATTAATTACGACATAATAATTGGCCGAGAACTTTGGTATTAAGATAATAATCAATACTTTAGAATTACAGAAGACAAAATCTGTGTACACCGTATCTGCTCTGAAAAGTCGTGACAGTTTATCTCAGGCTGGTTTTTCATTTAATGTGACAAAATATTCCTTTGGTAAGTCAAGTGTTGAATATCTTGGATTTTGAGTTAAGAATGGTGAAATTCGACCCAATCCACGGAAGGTGCAGTGAGGCAGTTCATAGGTCTAGCGTCGTATTTTCGACAATTTGTACCTAGGTTCTCTGAAATAACACATTCTTTTGGAAATCCGAGCACGAACTACTTCGTCAAAAAGTTATAAAAATTCTTACAGACGATCCTATGCTTGTCATATTTGACCCTTAATACCCCATAGAACTATATACTGATGCCAGTATGGAATCTCGCTATCATTCATATGAGCTTGTTAAAGCGAATGCTTACCGCAATTAAAAGTAGCCAACGCTCTTCGCAAGACGCTCTAGGCGAAATACAATTAGCCATAAATTGCACAATAAATTGCATTACTAAACCTAGTTCTCTAGAATTACTTATCGAAAAAGAAGCAAGGCCTTTCAATATGTTGCCACTAATTGAAGAAAATAATAAAGTTGATTTAACATCAACATGTAAGAACAAGTAAGAACGTTGCTGTCGGACGCAACCGACAGCGAAATACTATTTCACGTCCCAGCAGCCCACAGGGGCCTCTATCACATTATATTTTTTAAAATTTAACCTTAAATCCCCTCTGTCGCTGCTCAAATTAGCTGTCGATTAAAAATTTTCATCGGAGGTGGCCAGACAGTTACAATTAGGATCGAAGCTTAGAACCCTTACCTTAGCAAAAATACGCACCTGGCTCAGAAGCTGTAGATTTTTCAGTTTTGATTTGCCACGCCCCCAGTGGCCGTAGACAAATAATTTTGGGCATGTGCATAGAGTGGGCGTTCAGGAATATAACTGTAAAGTTTGGATGCTTACATTCGAAAAATGCGAAAATTACAGGATATTTTTCTGTATGTCACGCCCCTTTTGGGGCGTAACAATAATTTTTGGGGAATCGGTAGAGGAGGCCCCCAGTAACTTAACATCCAATTTTGAAGCTTTTTGCACTAAAACTATGGGAGATATAAGCTCATATTAGTTGCCATGCCCCCTGTGGGCGTAGATATACCCGCCATAGCTTTTCGATTGTGGGATGTTAACCCGAGTATATATACCAAGTCTCAAGTCTGTAGCATCAATAGTGCTCAAAATATAACGAAACAAGTAAAAGCACTATATCTTCAGATCCGATTTGCCACGCCCCTAGTAGGCGTAGATATATCCGCCATCCGTCAACATAAGTGTTCAGTTAAAATCTCAACTCTCTAGCCCTTCTAGAAGTAGTATTTCTGAGATACAGGAAAATGCATTTTCCGATTTGCCACGCCCCTATTGGGCGTATCGGGAAAATCTTGACACTTTATCAGACGAGGGTATACACGAGTATATATTTCAAATTTCAAGTCTCTAGCTTCAATAGCGTGGAAATGGTTTGCGTTCATACGGACAGACTGACAGATGGACAGACGGACGGACTGACAGACGAACGGACAGCATGACGGACATTGCACAAAACCAATATACTATATCACTACGTGAAATAGTATAAAAATGGCCACAGAAACCATGGCCAGGTATGCGATATATGATAAGAAACGGTTCGACAAGAATAAATCTGGGTTTAACAAATTCCAAATTGGTGATTATGTCTTGCTTAAGAATGAGGAAAGGCACCAAACAAATTTAGATCAAAAGTTTGAAGGTCCCTTCCTGGTGACAGAGGTGTTAGAGAACGATATGCCTTGAAATCCTTAATAAACAAGCGAAGTTATAAGTATTCACATGAAGCCTTGAGAAGTGTGCCAGAAGAACAGATTCCTAAAGAGTTTGAAAATGAAAGTGAAGACGTTGAAAGAGACGTCATAAGATAGTTGGTGGATTCCAACTGGGACGTTGAAAGAGACGGCATAGATGAATTGTAACAACATTGATGGACTTCAATGTGATGATCCGTACATTCAACTTCGGTAGCGCCGGAGTGTAGGGTTGCCAGTGCTGGTAGGTGAGATGTCTGCTCGCTATCACTGTGGTAGAATTCGTCATGTTGAATGTACTGGATGTAATACTATCTTGGGAATCTTTTGTCTAATGGATGCTGAAAGATCATTGATTATATTCTGTCACCAGTGAGAGATCAGATTACCGTTACAGCAGCTCACATGTTTGAGCACTTTTCTGTATGCGAACTGACCGTTACAGTTGCTTGCTAAATAACTTCCAGTGCCCGTGGCAATTCTGAAAATCTTTTGCATTGCAAAGAGACGTGTTCGTGGCGCGTGCCTTCCTCAACATTTATTTGTGTGACTGATTTGGCGATTAAATATATGAGTTTTTTTTTTAAACTATGACAGAAATTAGTGTTTTAAAAAAATCAATTTTTGGTGTGAAGAATATCATCAAAAAAGATTTACGAAACAATGGAACGAAATGTATTATAGACATATGTGGTGCAAGTTACTGAAAAAGCTCCGTTAATTTTCCAGTGAGGTTATTTTCGTTTCCATCAAAAGAATTTTAACATCAACAGGAAAAATGCTAAAATATGCAACAGGCATTTCGAACGAAAATATATAAGTAAATGTAAGTTAACAGTCAACGCAGTCCCAACCTTACAATTATGCAACCCAAATTTTGATTCTACTAATATTGCTGACTTTACTGATGAGACTTATTTAGTAGACAGCTGTGAAGAGGATATTATCCCTTTTAGTTATCAGAAGAATAAGTTAAGCAAAGTATTAAATAAATTTGATGCGTCACCGGGCACAGGATAGCGGACTGAAAGCACGTAGAATGAAAGTGACGGGGAAGAAATGGTTGAGAATTTATTGAGCTTTGACAGCGATTCAAAAAATCAATTCTGGCAAAATTTAAATTCCGATCGACCTTCCTTTTATTTAAATTGCGTAAAGAGAGAGCAAAATGAGGTATATTATAGGGAAAAATATGAAACAGGAGAAGATCTGAAAAAGTACAAGATTATATTAAAATGAAAAAAAAGTTTTTGGCTTTCAAAAAAGCTTTTAGCAATAAAACGACTTACTTAAATACTAAAAAGGGGACAAGAACTATCAATGTCTTCGCGAAAATGAACAGCTTACCGTACGTTTCCGATCAATCAAAAGTGTTGTGTAAAATGATATTTCGCAAAATATAAATTTTTAATCTGCTAGGACATATGATTATCTAATGATGTTGTAAATTGATACTTCCATGTAAGATTTCGTTAAATAGATGGGCATTTTCAAAAACTTAACCCCTGGATTTAATCCTAAATTGCTTGAAAATTGCGACGAAGTCAAAATAAAAAGAGGACTACAATACAATTCATCTCTTCATGAGATTCAGGGATTTGAAAATGATGGAGAAAAAAAGTAATTTTTTTGGACAACAAGTTTGTGTGTTTCTTGTTAGGGACCTTTTTGAGAATTGGAAATATGTTTTAAACTATTCGATTTCAGCCAAAGGCATAAAACATTTAAGTGTAAAGTTGAACAAAATATTGGGCTATCACAAACATTGGGACTTAATGTCAAAGCCGTTGTTTGCGATCAGGGTTCCAATAATAGGGCTGTTTTTAATATGTAGATTGGGTATTGACTTTACCAATCATAGTTTTAAAATAAATGGCCAAGAAATATTTGAGATATTCGATGTTCCGCATCTTGTTAAATCGCTAAGAAATATTCTTTTAAGGCACAATATTTCTACACCTCACGGCATAGTTTCATGAGATATAACTATACGAAATAGAGGCCAAAAATTTAACGCGTATGTGCCTTAAATTGTCTTCGAAGCATGTCAGTCCGAATTGTTTTGAAAAGATGAAAGTGAAACTGGCCACACAAGTTTTTAGTCACTGTGTGGCTGCTGCGATACGCACAGTTATCGATTCCGGTGGGTTTGCTGATTGCAAGGGCAGTGCAGTTGCAACAGCAATATTTATAGAAAAAATAAATAGGCTTTTCGATTGCTTAAATAGTCATGTGCTATTTGATAGCAATCCTTATAGGTGTGCCTTTAGGAATAATAATAATGTCCATGAGTACCTTCAGGGAATGCGTGATTATTTCCATGATCTGCGCTATCGACACAAAGTATATTGCATTGACGGGGTGATTATTACAATCGCATCGGTAATTGCCTTGGCTGAAAACGTTTGGAGTGATAACGAAGATGGTTTCTTTGTTCCCACATCCAAATTAAACCAAGACCCTTTGGAAAACTTATTTTATTTAATTAGATGTCGGGGAGCTACAAATACCAACCCAACTATTTTCGAATTTAATGCAATAGTTTCCAAAATGCTTTCAATGAAAATCTTAACCTCTGCTTTTGTATCTGGCAAGTGTCTTCCAGATGAAGGTCTCATGTTAGCAAATATAATACAAGACAGCGGGTCTCAACTATTTGTTTTTCATGAGCAATGTTCCATGAATTTGTCTACAGATACTGGGCCAATAGATGATGATTTAGAAATGGAATTGTCATTAGATGCAACCATTACAAACATCAAATATCAAAATGCTTTTAATGAAAATGCATTGCGATATTTTGTAGGTTTTCTTTTGTACAAGTTGTTAAAGAAAACAGATTGCGAACTTTGTAGTAATCTGTTGAAATCGTCAGATGAAATGCAAAGTTCGTCTGAATATTTGATACTTAACAAAAATTTCCATTATGTAAATCACTACTTTAAGTTGAAAGCCCTTTCTGATATTTTTACGATTTAAGTCAACTGCATTTTAACGCGTTCAAGAAAATTTTTGATAGGAAACCATACTTAGTAAAAATTAAGGAAAAATTGTTTTGTACTGCAGGCACGCTACAGAAAAATCCACTTTGCATAATCAATGGTTTTCCCCTACACACCCTTGTTTGGAATATCGAAAATGTATTCTTAATCAGTTAATTTTAATTTTAATAAGAAACAAGTAAGAGTGCTCTAGTCAAGACTGCTCAACTAAGAGATCCCCTGAACTACGATTCCTAAGAGCCGCTAACTTTCTTCGTTACTTTTATATGTATATATGTATGTAGCAAGCAATACACACACACACACAGACGCACGCACAAGCACACAATCTGCAAACTGTGCATTATGACTCACCAGCTTCGCTGCTACTGCAAGACGCCGATAATATGAGATATTAAATGTTTAATAACTTTTTTTCTAAACCAACGATTTTGATCAAATTTGTTGGGCGTAATCATGATTCATATGAGTGTGTGTCAAAGCACAAGTCTCTAGTACTCGAAATACGTGATTTAGCAATTTGAGGCGAAGGGGGTGTGGCATCCAAAATTTTACAAAAACCGAAATTGCGTAAGGCTCAAATAACACTAAATGCAAAATTTTAAGACTCTAACTATAAAGATGAATTAAATAGAAATTTATAACTAAATGAAGATATCGGTTTTTAATCGATAACATTAAAACGATGATAGTTATCGATTATTTGAAACAAACTCGATCGACTTGTGGTATACACGAACTTCCAAAAAAATTGAAGTCTCTAGCTCTTATATCTTCTGAGATCGACGCGTTCAAACATACGGTCAGATAGACAGACGGACTGGGCTAAATCGACTCGGCTTTTCTCCCTGATCAAGAATGGGGTCTGCCACGCCTCCTTCTGTCTGTTACATGCATTTTCACAAAACCATTATACCCTGATTTCCCATTTGCAATGGGTTCAGGGTATAATATTCTTGGAAATGCGCCTAATAGTTCAAATTTAAGAAAAATAAAAAAAATTTCGTGACAAGTTAGTCATACAAATAAATGTTGAGGAAGGCACGAGCCACGAACACGTCTCTTTGCAATGCACAAGTTTTTCAGAATTGCCACGGGCAGTGGAAGTTGTTTAGCAAGCAACTGTAACGGTCAGTTCGCATACAGACACAAATGCTCAAACATGGGAGCTGCTGTAACGGTAAGTACTGGTAGTGTGTGTGCATGCTCATCGCGAAAACATATTCCTCGTATGAGCCTTACACTTCCATACCCTTTCCATAAATAATAATAAAAATGTTGCATTTTGCATGGGCATGACAAACACTCAAAAGTTTGGTATACTCTGCTGTCGCAAGAGAAGAAATGAAGCCTCAGCGAGCAAATTTCAATTTTGGTGTGCTGCTGCTGGTGAGTTCTTACATATACATATTCGAGAGAGAAGGGAGCAGATAATAAGAATATATGAGAGAGAAGAGATCAGAAAATGTGCATTCATGATTGACTAGAAGGGCTTTATATACAAATGGACCATTACCGAACGAGCGCTCGCAGAGCACTGATTTTCTTGTCACAAAGTACTTGCTGCTCGAAGCAAAAAGTAAAGAGAATTCGGCGAAACGGCGAAATCTACGGTGTGCGAATTCGCTGAATTTTAATGCTCTGCGTGTTATATCGATGTGTTGTATGGTTAGTGGTAAAGGTCAGGAAGCCGTGTTGGATCGATATTTTTATTAATTTGTAGTACCGATGTTTTTATTTAATAGATTCTTGTACCATCACTGACCTGTGTGTCATCTCTAGTGACTTTCTTGCGAGTCCAACCGATCTTTCTGTTCTGCGTAGTCTCGGCCTGACAATGCAACAGAGCGAGATAACTATAACATACAGCAAAATGCTTTAGTATTGAGCGTGTGTGTATCCGCGTGGGTACATAAAAAAGAAGAAGCGAAGTGAAGCGCATTAACATTGAAAAACTCGAAGCGAAAAGGTTGCATTATGTCCGGGCTGAGAAAACGCAAGGCACGCGTTGCTGAGGAAATTATAGTGGAGCCGGATGAAAACGGATATATATATATATATATATAAATTCGTCACACATTATCTGATGAGTATATATTCCACGTTTTAAGTCTTTAGCTTTAATATCGTAGAAATGGTTTGCGTTCATACGGAAAGACCGAAGGACCGGTGGGGGGAACAACACCGGACACACCGCTTAAAACTTACTTACTTCACTTAGTGAAGAACAATAAAATAATTAAAGAATAACAAGTAAGAACGATGCAATTGGACGCTAAGCGCACAGCTCCAGCCCATTGCAAGATAAATATATATTCTTCCGATTTTCCACACCACTAATAGGTTTATATACATACATTTGTATACTCTGAGCTATTAAAAATGGCATATCAGGGTATAATGGTTCTGTTTTGTTAATATGTATGTAACAGATAGAAGGAGTCGCGACAAACTCCATTAAGTATATATATTCTTGACCAGCTCAATGTTCATTTAATTTCCCACAATATAGACATAGGTTGTAGCTCAAGCGCAGTCGCTATGTAAACTGCACAGTTAGCAAACGCGTTTTTATGCGTTATATATACATATGTATATATAAAATAAGCAATCAATGTTGGGGCCACTACTCAGGTTTCAGGTTATCTTCTAGCCGAGAAGTCTCGAATAGAGCACTCTGTCTAGTTTAATGTTTATACCCTGAACCCATTGAAAATGGGAATTCAGGAACCCATTGAAAACGGGAATTCAGGGTATAATGTTTTTGTTGAAATGTATGTAACAGGCAGAAGGAGGCGTGGCAGACCCCATAAAGTATATATATTCTTGATCAGGATGACAAGCCGAGTCGATTTAGCCCTGTCCGTCTGTCTGTCCGTCTGTCCGTATGTATGAACGCATCGATCTCAGAACTTACAATAACTAGAGACTTCAAATTTTTTTGTAGGTCCCTGTATAGGGCGCGCATATCGAGTTTGTTTCAGAAATTCGATAACTGTTATCGTTTTATTGTTATCGATTAAAAACGAAAATCTAAATTTTGCTATAAAATTCTATCTAATTCATCTTTATAGCTAGAGTCTCCAAATTTTGCATTTAGTGTTAAGTGAGCCTTATACAATTTCGCTTTTTGTTAAATTTTGGATGCCACGCCTCCTTCGCCTCATATTTATAAGTACCGTATTTCAAATACTAGAGTCTTGTACTTTGGCACATACACACATACGGATTACATGATCGCGCCCAACAAGTTTAATCAAAATCGTTCCACTAGAAAAAAAGTTATTTAACATTTAATTTCCATTGCATTGCCATGCAAATAGCAGCCAAACAACAGCTGACCCACTGACTTGCGCTTGTGTGTGCGTGCGCCTGTGTACGTGTGTGTGTGTATGTTTTGCTTTTAATGAAAGTACATATGTCTATATAAAAGAAAGGAAGAATGTTTGGAATATCGGTTCTTCTCAGGGTTCAGGGTATACCCTAGTCGAGCGGTCTCGACTAGAGTTTTCTTACTTGTTTTTAGTTACGATTAATAAAGTTTTGACTTCACAGTTACTAATTTGATTGAATACAGTTTTTTCAGACTTGCCACGCCCCCTGGACGTAGGCATAATATGTTGGTCTGTTCACAGGAGGCGTCTAGAGTAATGTCAACAAACATACACTCAGCGGTATAAATGAATTTGGTATTCTTTTTTTTTACTTATATTAATTTTTGTTTTCATATTTTTGGGTTATCGATAAAGGAGGCCACCAATAACTCAACTATTAAATTTCGATTTCTTCTAGCTCTAACATTGTAGGAGATATCTTTGATCTTCGGTTCTCAGCCCTAGTGCATATACGAGTTCTGTATTCCATATTAAGAGAGCTTAAAATATAACAGAATTTTTAAAATCACCATATAGTCAGGTGCGATTTCCTACACCCATAGCAGACGTTCATATATAATTTTTTGTTCGATCTATATAGGGTCGCAACAGTACTTAGTATTAAGATTACTTAGTATTGGGATTCTAGCTCCAAAACCCTAGAAGATTCGATTCGCCACGCCCTCAACGGGCACATTAGGGCACATTGATCTGCTGGGGGTATCCAAAAGTAATCATTTCAGATTTCAAGTCGTTAGCTTTAATAGCGTAGAAATGGTTTTCGTTCATACGCACAGACGGATCGGCAATCAGGTAGTCAAACTGAGGGACAACATGACGGAAATTGAATTATCGAATAGTGATATATAATTATACCCATTAAAAAATGGAATATCAGGGTTGAATGGGTTTGTTAAAATGTTAATAACAGGCAGAAGAAAGCGTGTCAGAACCCATAAAATTAATATATTCTAGATCAGGGAGACTAGCTGAGTCGATAAAGGCCTGTCCGTCTGTCTGTCTATCCGTATGTTTGAACGCATCGATCTCAGATTTTAGAGGTTGGTGTACAGCATGAGTTTGTTTAAAAAGTCGATAACTGTCTTAGAGTTAATGTTATCGATTAAAACCCGATATCGTTATTTAGTTATAAATTTCTATCTAATTCATCTTACTAGCTAGTCTTCAAATTTTGCATTAAGTGTTATTTAAGCCTTACACGATTTCAGTTTTTGTTAAATATTGGACGCCACGGCCCCTTCGCCTCAAATTTTTAAAACATGTATATCAAATACTAGAGACCTGCGCTTTGGCAAATACGCACATATGAATGACATGATCATGCCCGCAAGTTTTATTAAAAACGTTTACCTACAAAAAAAGTTATTAATTATTTAATTTCTCATATTATCAGCGCCTTGCAGGCTGAGCACCGTTGCTGAGTCAACTGTTTGTAGAGTGAGTGCTAGTGCGTGCGTTTATTCTTGAGTTGCCAACGCAAGTGTACATTCAGAATCTCAACTCCCTTAACACTTCTGCAAGTGTTTCTGAGATACTGGAAAATGCACTTTTCGTTTTTTATGCCCTAGGGGGCCTATTTTGTAAATCTCCAATATACATATGTTCCGAATTTCTGATCCCTACGTTTAATAGCGTACAAATGGTTTGTGTTCATGTGGACGGACATTGCAAAAAACCCATATACAAATTTTAATTCCGTGTATATAAATGCCCTACAATTTCCGCATTGTTGGAGTTTAAGCATCAACATTTTATAGACCGGCAACAAATTATATAGCTACGTCCACTGAGGGCGTGGCATATCGGTGAAAACAACAGCTTATAAGCTATAAGCTTACAACTTAATGACTTTGTGACCGCCTTTATTGATTTGTCAAATATTCTATATAGAAATAAATAAAACAAGTAAAAAAACTCTAGTCCGGCGCCCCGACTAGGCGATCAAAACACTGCACAGTTTGCATTAAGTATAGACACACGCAATATTAAATTCAATTCTCCTTGCAAACTCAACCCCAAAAGACATCCCTAAAATAATTATGTTCCTAAAAGAAACAAACACACCACCTCATATAAAAAACAAGTAAGAAAACTCTATTCGAGACCGCTCGACTAGGGTATACCCTCAACCCTGCGAAGAACCGTTAGTCCGTGCACTCTCCTTTTCTTTTCTACACATATATATAAATGTTCACTACAAGCAACACATACACACACAGGCGCACGCACACACAAGGACAAGTCGCTGCGTCAGCTGTGCTTTGGCTGTTATTTACCCTTAACCCATTGAAAATGGCAAATCAGGGTATAATGGTTTTGTTAAAATGTATGTAACAGACAGAAGGAGGCGTATATATAAGTTAACACGATCACTCAGCAAAACTAAAAAGAGCAGAATGTTTGTGTCTGAATCCGCAACGTAAGACAAAATAGCGGATATAACCCAACGACTGCAAGCAGCGACAATGTTGAGGGCAACAGCCTGGACACCCTATACCCCACACGAGGCGCAGACGTTACTGCTTTCGGAGTCAGGGCTAGCTTAACGTTAAGTTTCTTTTGTACTTTAAAGTTAGTTGATTTTTCAGCATTAAACATAACGGCCGTCGCCTTATCGTAATCTCTTGGGTCTCATTTACGCGCAACACCGCGCGTGCTAATATTAATTTTATTACAGTAAAAATATAAAAAAACATTATACCCTGATTTCCCATTTTTAATGGGTTCAGGGTATAAAAATAACTGGCGCCAAACGATAAAAATTGAACCCGCTAAAAAATAAATCCAGGTTAAAGAGGAAAGAACGAGAGAATTAAAAGAATTCTACAAGTCAAAATAAAAAAACAAGTGCAACAAGTGCAAAAAAAAGGGAAAGAAAAATATAAAGAAAAAGAAAAGGAAAATTAAACAGAAGAATTTAATGAGCGAAAATAACTACACGCAGTGCTCAACACCAAAAATTATAAAGAAAAAAAAAAAAAACAAAAATTTAAAGCAGAAGAAAATAATAACGAATGAATATTACTCCACACAGTGGTCAATACTGAAGACACGACTCAACAAGGGACAACAACACAGCGAGATCATCAACCATACGAAGACACGAACCACACCGAGGAAATAAGCCATCCGGAGACAACAGGAACACTAACCAGTCAAATCAGACCGAAGACACACACCGACAAGCGGATCATACAACCACAAATTTCATAGCATACTTTAAGGAAACATATGAGTAGAGTGTGCGAAAGAGAATAAAAAGTAAACAAAACTAAATGCTCGACTAAGAGATCCCCTGAACCCTGCGAAGAACTGCGATTCCTAAGAACCGCTAACATTCTCCGTTACTTTTATATGTACATATGTAGCAAGCAATACATACACCCACACAGACGCACGCACAAGAACACACACAGACACACGCACAAGCACACAATCTGCTAACTGTGCATTATGACTCATCAGCTTCACAGCTGCTGCAAGACGCCGATATTATGAGATATTAAATGTTTAATAACTTTTTTTCTAGACGAACGATTTGGATCAAATTTGTTGGGCGCAATCATGATTCATATGTGTGTATGAGACAAAGCACAAGTCTCTAGTACTTGAAATACGTGATTTAGCAATTTGAGGCGAAGGGGGTGTGGCATCCAAAATTTAACAAAAAACGAAATTGCGTAAGGCATAACACTAAATGCAAAATTTTAAGACTCTAACCATAAAGATGAATTAAATAGAATTTTATAATCGATGATAGTTATCAATTATTTGAATCAAACTCGATCGAATCGTGATATACACGAACTTATATCTTCTGAGATCGTCTCGTTCATTCATACAGACGGACAGGGCTAACTCGACTCGGCTTGTTTCCCTGATCAAGAATATATATACTTTATACTATATGCCTGTTACATACATTTTCACAAAAACATTATACCCTGATTTCCCATTTTCAATGGATTCTTATACCCTGAAAAAATCCTTCTATAGCTAATGTAAACACTGCTAGGGTTGATACTTTCAAAGATGCCTAAATAGTACCAGGAGTGACTTGTGTAGAAACCCTTGATGTTGTCAAATCCTTACCAGAATGCTGCATATAAAGTTCACGAACAATTTGAGCGTAGCTCAAATCACTATCAAGCTTTAGCAATCCTCAGGAACAAAGTGAAAGACCCAGCGGACACGATACTTTCCTCATTCGATACCCCATTGAACTTTAGGGCAATAATAATTAGGGAAATAAAAAATAAATTTACATACGCGGACAAATGACCCATCTATGTGATCGAACAAGAGATGTCGACACTCCGACAGGGAAATTTGACTCTGATACAGTACTACGACTAAGTTGAAAATAAACTTAACCTACTACTAAACAAGACCATCATGACATATGAAAAACCCGTAGCATCCCAAATAAATCTCAAATTCAGAGCAGACGCTTTGCGAATCTTTATTTCTGGAACAAGAAAGTCACTCACCGATGTCCTCTTCGCCGCAAGGCCAGCTGACCTTCCATCTGCCCTAGCTCTAGCGCAGGAGGATGGGGCTAACCACGACCGGTATATATGTGCTACTAGCTTTGCTAGAGGCACCGAAGAGAGCCTAGAGGATAGAAGCAAAACATCAGGCTAGGAACAAAACCGATATACCAGATATGAGACCTACCGCACAGGGAGAGAACCCCCATTTTAATAGAAGGACAGAGACCGTAGGGCCTAGGAACGATCAGGCACAACCCATGGATGTTGATACATCATCTCGTTTTCGGCAACCTACAGAATTCCAACTACAGAATGCCATGACTCAGAGACAGCCGTTCAAAACTCAGGCAAACTCAAGTAAGCAGTAAGTAAGCCAGAACGGACTGGGATATGCAGAGAAAAGTCAAAATGACAGTAGCACTAGGCTTACAGGACCAAAACAACAGAGAATAAACCACCTCGAATCAGAGGACGACATACAGAATCAGGAGGATTATGAATACAGAACCGAAGTTGGGGCCGAGGTTGACGATGTAGATGACGAATCGGCAGAATATGACTAGATACATTTTTTAGAGATAATTCCCTGTTGTCGTTTATTGAGAGAATATTGGCAGGTAGAACGATTAAATTATTGATAGCTACAGGGACCTCGAAAAATTACATAAAACCGTTGGACGGCATAAAACCGACAAACAAACACTATCTACAGGAAATGCACAATGAAGATATTTAATACAAATACGACATTCTTCTTGCTCCCACAACTAACGACAATTGACGGAATAATCGGACTTGATTTACTAAAACAAAGTTACGTTCTGCTCGACTTTAAAAAACAAACAATAATATCAAATAGCGGCTCCGAAAGAATAAAACTTCTCAAATGCACAAGCGATAACTTTACAAAAATCGAAGAAATTAAAGTATTCCAGGAAATATCACAGGAATTCAAGCAAATATTGAGTAATAAGATAGTTGTTTCTGCAGATCTTGATGAGGCACTCCCGTTTAATACTAATATTGTTGCGACTATTCGGACTGAAGACGACGGAGTCGTCCACACCGGACTGTACCCGTACCCTATGGGTGTATCAGAGTTTGTAAATTCAGAAACGCAAGCCCTGTTAAAAGACGGGATTATACGACCATCCCTATCACCTTATATCAATCCGGTATGGGTGGTAGATAAAAAAGTCACTGACGAACAGGGAAATACAAAGAAACGTTTGGTTCAGAAAAGTAAACCTAAAGACAATAGGCGACAAATATCCCATTCCAAACATAGCTTCAATCCTTTCCAACTTACGAAAGGCTAAATTTTTTACAACATTAGATTCAAAATCCGGTTTCCATCAGATACTCCTTGCGGAAGAAGACAGAAAAAAACGCTTTTTCTGTAGACAACGGGAAGTATGAGTTTTGCAGACTTCCCTTTGGATTAAAAAACGCACCCAGCATCCTTCAGAGAGCTATTGACAACGTACTCAGAGAACGCATTGGTAAATCATGCTATGTTTATATCGATGATGTGATCATATTCTCAGAGACCATGGAAAGCCACGTTGAACACATAGCTTGGGTGTTAGACAAACTTTTCAATGCAAACATGAGAGTCTCACGCGAGAAATCACATTTTTTTTAAGGAAAATGTCGAATACTTAGGCTTTGTCGTTTCAAGTCACGGTATCAAAACATGCCCTAACAAAGTGGAGGCTATTCGCAATTACGAAAACCCGACTAAGCTTTTCAACGTCAGATCATTGCTGGGACTAGCAAGTTACTATAGGTGCTTCATCAAGGACTTTGCAGCCATTGCAAAGCCATTGAGTGATATCCTAAAGGGTGACAACGGCAAAGTGAGCGCGATACAATCAAAAAAAAATTCCAGTCACCCTTGATGAGAAACAATACAAGGCATTCGAGAAACTCAAGGAAGTCTTAGCATCGGAAAACGTCATATTACTCTATCCTGACTATAATAAAGCATTCGACTTGACCACAGATGCTTCGTCCTTTGGGTTGGGTGCAGTTCTTTCACAAAACGGAAACCCGATAACCATGATATCAAGGACTTTGAAGGATAGGGAAATGCACTTTGCAACAAATGAAAGAAAGCTTCTCGCGATAGTCTGGGACCTAAAACATTTGGGGAACTACCTTTTTGGGGTGAAGAATCTAAGCATTTACACCGATGACCAGCCCCTTACGTTCGCGGTCTCCGACCGGAACCCAAATGCGAAGATTAGACGTTGGAAAGCTCTCATAGACGAATATAATTCAAACGTGTATTACAAGCCAGGAAAAGAAAATTACGTTGCCGACGCGTTATCAAGTCATAACATACATGCACTAGAGGATGATATCCAATCTGATTTAGCCACAATACATAGCGAGCAGTCATCAACTTACACAACAGAATCCACTGACAAACCACTAAATTGTTTCCGAAACCAAATAATAATAGAAGAAAGCAGAGTCCCTTCCAACCTAACCACAATCCTATTCAATGAATGAAAAGATAAGACACACGATAGGGTTTTCAGATAGAGATACCTTAAAAGAGAGAATAAGCGACGTTATAAAAAAAGATGTCGTAAATGCAATTTATTGCGATTTACCTATTTTGGCCTTTATACAGAACAAATTAATAGAAGCATTCCCTATACCACCGTATACTGGTGAAATCCTACACATAGACATTTACTCGACAGACATAAAACATTTTTTAACATGTATCGACAAATTTTCAAAATTCGCAAATAGTCCAACGTAGATGCAACAATTGTAGATATTCAAACAGCAATTCTCCAACTCGTCAACTTTTTCAAAAAGACTAAAACCCTTTACTGCGACATCGAGCCATCTTTAAAATCTGAAACAGTCAAATCGTTATTAGCCAACCTATATGACATACAAATTGTAACAACCCCTGCATAGCACGTCAAATGGGCAAGTGGAAAGATTTCGCAGCACCCTCAGTGACATTGCAAGGTGCCTGGCGACACAAACGAAAATCTCGGACACTACAGAGACTATATTACAGGCCACCATAGAGTACAACAACACCGTCCATTCAGTGACAGGAAAACGCCCCATAGATATAGTCCACACATCTTAACCCGAACTGGACATAGGCGTAAAAGGCAGAGATCACATAGCACAGCAGATCCAACTGAACAGACTGAATGAAAAGAGGCTTAATAGACAGTTTGAAGTAGGATATGTAGTGCTGGTAAAGTCAAATAGGCGTCTAGGAAATAAGCTTACACCACTATATACAGAACAATAGGCTTCTAGAGTTGGGGACAACCGTCCCAATAAAAGGGAGGGTAGTCCACAACGATACTTTAAGATAAACGAATTAAAAGATAGTGTAAACACATTAGTAAATAGTGTAAAAAGTAAGCAAACAGATACAGAACATTTATATGCAACAATCCTACAATCAAGAAATAGAATAATAACATCAGAACTGGAAGACCTAATGTTGTCGGTTTCCCTGGCAAAGGTTGGAATTGTCATATTAGATACAGATGATATTTTACAAATAATAAACGAACACTCTACAAATACTACAGTCGCAGATGTATAAGAAGTCTCAGAAATAAGAGCATTGTTAACTAATAACTTACTTGAATTCATTGTAAAATATCCAAATACTACATTAGTATGTAAAAAGCTAACCTTATTCTCCGTACAACGTAACGCTAAGATCATAGACTTCGAAGGAAACAACGAAATAGCCGACTGCGAAAATCAAATCACACCGATCAGAAATTGTAGTACGGCTCTGCGACGACTTTCTGCAAGAAACTAGCTCATGGTACTTGCGCTCAACAACTACACTCGGGCGGGATGGCCCATTGCCCTACTCGACCCAGCCACTTGGAGGTATTAACCATGGTCGACGATGGAGTCATTATCATCAATGATGCAGCAGCCGTTGTGAGCGGGCAGCCTGTGAATGGAACCTTCTTACTCACTTTTGACAAAGAAGTGCGGATAGATAACGTCACCTTCCGAAATAACAACAACTACGTGAGCAAAACCCCGAGACCCGCAGCCCTATCTTTCCTTAACATCACCAACAACCAGGAGATATTGAGCCTACCATACTTGCAAAGACTAAATGTCGAAAATCAGCGCCAAATCACAACACTACAGGATGAACTTAGCCGGAAACCTATAATATCAGAATCCATCGTAACGGTGTTCATAATCCTATGCTACGCGTCGTTGAAGTTCTATCAGAAATACCAGAAAGCCAGACACCAGCGAAACCTCAATATCATGATCGACAGTTTGAAGAAATCCGAGGACTTCTCTCACCTAAGCGTGGGAAGAGTTAACACGATTATTCAGCAAAACGAAAAAGAGCAGAGTGTTTGTGTCTGAATCCGCAACGTAAGACAAAATAGCGGATATTACCCAACGACTGCAAGCAGCGACAATGTTGAGGGCAACAGTCTGGACACCCTATACCCCACACGAGGCGCAGACGATGCTGTTTTCGGAGTCAGGGCTAGCTTACCATTAAGTTTCTTTTGTACTTTAGAGTTAGTTGATTTTTCAGCATTAAACATAACGGCCGTCGGCTTAATCTCTTGGTCTCTCATTTACGCGCAACACCGCGCGTGCTAATATTAATTTTATTACAGTAAAAATAAAAAAAAAAAACTTATATTGTTGATCAGGGAGACCAGCCGAGCTGATATAGACATGTCCGTCTCGCGTCGATCTCAAAACCTATAAGAACTAGAAGGTTGAAATTATGCAGGTTCCTGTATAGCAAGAAGAAATCGAGTTTATTTAAAGAGAAAATTGATAACTGCTCCCGATTTATTGTTATCGATTCAAAACGTTATCGAAATTCTGTTTTTAAATTATATCTCCCACGTCTTTAGACCTAGAGTTCCCAAATTTTTTTTTTTGTAAGTATAATATTTAGATTTTTGTTAAATTTTGGATACCGGCTTCAACTCGGCTTGTCTTCCGGATACTTTATGGTGTTTGCCACGCCTCCTTCTCTCTGTTACATACATTTCAACATAAACATTGTACCCTGATTTCTCATTTTCAATGGGTTCGGGGTAAAACAAGAAGAAACTAATTCAGTAAAAACAAAATAATAAAATCAATAACGACAAAAAAATTAGAATTAAACACTATCGGATAAAGCTTGAGTGTCTGTTGTCGTACGTCGGCTTTCTTAAAAAAAATTGTCCAGTGTTGTCTGACCAGCATTTTTATGTAGTGTAAAATACATTTTCTTGTAGCAATTCATATTCGCAGCTACCGCCTGGGAAACTTTAAGACTCCTTTCGCTGTCAACATCGTTTTTTAATAAAATCTCCATACCTTCGTCGCAATTAAAACGAAAGGTGCTGCCACCTTATAAAAAAAAAGTATTAAAAGAATACAGAATACAAACCGGAGCGACGCAAAGCGAGGTCTATGTGTATATGTATTAAAAATAAATAAATAACAAGTAAGAAAATTGTAGTCGAGACCGCTCGACTAGGGTATACCCTGAACCCTGCGAAGAACCGCTATTCCGTGTATTCTCCTTTACTTTTATATACACATGTATATGTGTGTAAAATACAAGTAATACACACACACACACACAGGGAGAAGGAGGCGTGGCAGACCCCATAAAGTATATATATTCTTGATCAGGGAGATAAGCCGAGTCGATTTAGCCCTGTCCGTCTGTCCGTCCGTCTGTCCGTATGTATGAACGCGTCAATCTCACAACCCATAAGAGCTAGAGACTTGAAATTTTTTATGTAGGTTCCTGTATAGCACGAAAAGATCGAGTTTGTTAAAAAAAATCGATAACTGTCTTAATTTTAATGTTATCGATTAAAAACGAAATCGATGCTCAGTTATATAATTCTATATAATTCATCTTTATAGCTAGAGTCTCCAAATTTTGCATTTAGTGTTATGTGAGCCTTATACAATTTCGGTTTTTGTTAAATTTTGGATGCCACGCCCCCTTCGCCTCAAATTTGTAAGTCCCGTATTTCAAATACTATGTGCTTTGGCACATACACACATACGGATGACATGATCACGCCCAACAAGTTTAATCAAAATCGTTCCACTAGAAAAAAAGTTATTAAACATTTAATTTCCATTAGCATTGTCATACAAAAAGAAGCCCAAGAACAGCTGACGCAACGACTTGCGCTTGTGTGTGCTTGCGCCTGTGTATGTGTGTGTGTATGTTTTGCTTGTAATGAACGTACATATGCATGTGTATATAAAAGAAACGAAGAATGCTTGGAATAGCGGTTCTTCGCAGGGCTGAACCCTGGTATACCCTAGTCGAGCGGTCTCGACTAGCGTTTTCTTACTTGTTTTGTATTCATTTATTTACTAATTTAATAATACTTACTAACAAGATTAGGATTAAAATAACGCTTGATGCTTGCGGGACTGCCGTAAAGCATTGCTTCGCATGAGCTTTGCGCTGTTTTAAACAGAAATAGCTTCTCGTCGTCTTCGTTCCACTATGCGAAGCTTCACCATGACTGAAGCAGCGAAGCAGCTTATTTGTTTCCAAACCGCCTCAGACTCTAGCATGATCGCCACTAAGTTGCCCGGTCTAATGAAGCGGCCCACTGCTGCTTCTAGGCCACGCTCCTCCAAAATGAAGTGTCCACACTCGAAGATTGCGTGGTTAGCGTCTTCCACTAGTCCTTGTCCGCACCAGTTACACTCATCTGAGTCGTCATGGCTAAACAATTTTAAACAGTTGCGGAAGCATCCGTGTCCAGAAAAAATCTGTGAAAGATGTAAAATAATCTCGCCATGCGTATGATTGACCCATGGTTCAAGCTCCGCGATAAGCGAGTTCATCCATCATCATTTCATCAGTAATCCCATCTTCTTTGCCATCGAGAAATTCTGTTCGCCCTGGATGTATTACTTGCTCCGCGTACAGGCTCGTGTGTACTGCGCTCCACGACTTCGGCGACCTGATCCTCCAGTGGAAGCATTCCGACTATGACAAGCGCCGCGTCGACTATGACTGTTCAGAAGCAACAGCTGACTCGGATTGCGCTCCATCGATGGATGGCACAAATACATGGACTGTTGCTGGGAGTAGCAATTTCTCTTGACCGGATTGGCGATGCTTATAGGATGGCGGACCTCAAGAGAAGGCATGGTTTTTGCTTTGGTGTTCGCGTGTTCAGCTCTAAACGAATCGGCTGATTTTTTATGCAAGCGCCAGTTGAACTGGAATTTCCACGTGCTCGTCGAAATCAATCTTGTTTCTAGCATGACCACAAGATACTTTATCGCCCTTTATATATGCCGTTTCCACTTTCTTGCGACTGCTGACTAGAACAACCTCTTTTTTGTGCGCCGCTAGGTTGAGTCCAGCTACTGTAAGCCAGTCTCGAATACGGCTGATACTTGCTCAGTTTCAGCTCATTTACTATGGTTCCATTTGGTACCTTGAATGGCGGAGGTTGAGAGGTCAACAACTTTGCTCAATGCATCCGTTGTTGACCTGGCTTTTCGGCACCCAAATTGGTTTGGGACAGACCTGGAACAGATCAGTTTTTTGAGCATTTTTCCCATGATAACCAAGAGACAAATTAGCCTGTTGGATGATGGTTCCTCCGGTGGATTGCCAGCCTAGGCCAGCCGTGCCAAGTTCTGGATCTTCCAGCTTGCAGGGAATGTTTCTTGAGTTAAACATGTATTGTATAACTCTGTAACCCTTGGTTGCAAGGCAATGACCAGCGTTTCCACGATTGAGCTAAGCTCCAATCGACCAGTAGGCTGCATTTTTTTTACCAGCGTAGAGTCTTTTGAGTACCGTTTTGTATGCCGTGCCAGGAGTCGCATAGGTCTAGAAAGTAGTTTCGTTTGCAAGTCCGTATGACATTCCCTAGTTGCCTTCTTGCCACCTGCATGCAATCGTTTCAGGCGCTCTGTATTTTGGTAGTCATTTGGCAAGCTCTGCCCAGCGACTGGATGCCCTCCGAGAAAGCTGGCGGGTTGAAGATATACAGGCGATAATCTTCCCTCCACAGAGTTGGCGCCCTGCCAGATGGCTCACCAATTGTGAACAGAAGCGCAAAGTGATCGCTGCCCGCATAGCTATCGCTGAGCCTCCATTTTGTCACTCGAAAAGGGGACGAAGCGACGAAGGTTAAGTCGATTATGGGCCGATATCCAGCAGCGCTGAAAGTGAACTCGTGCCCAGAGTTGACTAGAGCATCCAGCATCGCGAAGATCTTCAATAGAGTGCGACATCTGGCATTTGTTGAAAGGCTGCCCCATTTCATGCTAGCTATTTATCCATATAATGCCGTATCGAAAGCGCACGAACCCATTGTAAGACTTGACATTTACAAGCGCATTCGCTGAGTTGTCGCATTTCCACACGCCGCTTTGCCAATGGTGTCTATGGCCCATAACCTGGGGCAGCAGGTCATACGTCTATTACTTTCTCTCTCACAGTCTGATCTAGCAGATCTTGAGCAGTTCTGCAATGGTTCAGGTTTATCTGTAGAAACTTGAAGCTCTTAAAGCTACCCGCCGCGTGATCAGTCTGCTTTTCGCCTTTCCGAGGGCAGATACTGCATTTTGGTGGCTTGTCGCAGCTTTTAGCAGGGTGCCTCATCATTCCGTACCTGAAGCAAGCACCTTTCAGGCCGCATTCGCTTTTGCAGCTAGCAGCAATGTGTCCGTAGTCCAGACATTTGTAGAAGCGTTTTGGCTGTTCTACAACTCGGATACGGTAAACGACCCATCCAACACGAATCTTGACGAGCTCAACCAGAGCTCTGGCCTTAGCCACTGTGAGGACGACAGTGGCTCTTTGCTGTCCCCCGAAGTCTGAACTTATCGACATGACGACGTCCATAAAGAGAGAGCTGTCTTTCACCGCATTCCTTTTTGCTAGCTCCTCTCTGCTCGGTAACTCATCCAGGTCGCGGATCTCGATTTGCGCGGTCTCGGTAAGTATTTTTACCACCGCTCGCTCCCACTTCACATTGCCTGTTGGGCCTAGATTTTTTTGGGAGTTCTCCTTTGCTCAGAAGTAACGTCCCAACGTGTTATTGCCTGGAAGGGCAGTCACTATGGCGACCTTAAGCTGCCGGCAGTCATTTTTGGTGTTGTCTGCACCTCGCAGTTTTTATACCCTGAACCCATTGAAAATGGGAATTCAGGGTATAATGTTTTTGTTGAAATGTTTGTAACAGGGAGAAGGAGGCGTCCGTCTGTCTGTCCGTCTGTCTGTCCGTATGTATGAACGCGTCGATCTCAGAACTTACAATAGCTAGAGACTTCAAATTTTTGTAGGTCCCTGTATAGGGCGCGCATATCGAGTTTGTTTTAGAAATTCGATAACTGTTATCGTTTTATTGTTATCAATTAAAAACGAAAATCTAAATTCAGTTATAAAATTCTATCTATTTCATCTTTCTAGCTAGAGTCTTCAAGTTGCATTTAGTGTTATTTGAGCCTTACCCAATTTCGGTTTTTATTAAATTTTGGGTGCCACGCCCCCTTCGCCTCAAATTTGTAACTCCCGTATATCAAATACTAGAGACTTGTGCTTTGGCACACACATACATATGGATGACACGCCCAACAAGTTTGATCAAAATCGTTGGTCTAGAAAAAAAGTTAGTCGAGCGGTCTCGACTAGAGTTTTCTTACTTGTTTTTTTTTTTTTTTTTAAATGAATAAAAAGCGGCTGTGATACTTTTTAATATGCTTGATAAAAAAATTCAATTTTTTTATTTTAACGATCAATCTGTGAAACACTACCACTTATACACAGAACCCACCATTTTTAGTAATACTCCACGAAACACGAGTTTGATTGTAAAAGTTCTGCTAAAACAAGTAAGAAAACTCTAGTCGGGGGTCCCGACCCTAAACCCCGCGCTATCTGCGTTTTTTAAAATACTGCATAATTAGCATTTTGTATAAACGCACAGAAAACTAAATTCAATTCATTTTCAATTGTTTAGCCAATAGCGCCATCTATGGTTCGATAGAACAGCGCCATCCATGTTTCGATTTATTGAACAGCTGATAATTAGCAAATCATAGCGCCATCTATTGGAAATATGTACACTAAAACTTGCGGGTTTTAGAATTTGCTAGATGCTAGATATGTATGTGTGTATGTGTGCACATGTATAGGAAAACAATTTGCTTTGCGTTGCTGGTCTCGTGTTTGGCGATTGGTCAAATGTTTTGTTTAATAACTTCTGCTCGAATTAATGGATTTGAATGAAATTTTCAACTTATGTTCATCATATTTTATTACATTTTTTTCAATTTTTATAAAAGCAAACCCATTCATTCACTGGCTTTGAGTGCAACTAACCTCAATTGAAATATTTGGAGAAATTTGGAGCCGGTATCCAAAATTTAACAAAAATCAAAATTAGATAAAATAAATATAAAACTTACAAAAAAATTTGGGGACTCTCGCTATAAAGACGTGGGAGATATAATTTTATAATTAACATTTGATAATGTTTTTAATCGATAACATTAAAATTAAAATACTTATCGACTTTTTTTAACAAACTCGATCTTTTCGTGCTATTCACGGACCTACATAAAAAATTTCAAGTCTAGCTCTTATAAGTTCTGAGATCGACGCGTTCATGCATACGGACAGACGGACAAACGGACATGGCTATATCAACTCGGCTTTTCACCCTGATCAAGAATATATATACTTTATGGGGTCTGCCACGCCTCCTTCTGCCTGTGACATACATTCACATTTCAACAAAAACATTATACCCTGAATTCCAATTTTCAATGGGTTCAGGGTATAACAAGTAAGAAAACTCTAGTCGAGACCGCACGACTAGGGTATTGTAGTTACTTTAGGATTTTCATCAAATCACTCGAGCTTCTGCTCGCTTTTGAATTATGTTTATGAATGATTCTTTATTTTAGGTTTTTCATAAGCTTAGCCTAAATACATAATGTTTATATAAAAGAGTTCTGCCGCTGAGAGCAGCGACAGAATGGGAGAGCGTAGCATATATACACATGTATGTATATGCAGATGGCATATACATAAAGGCATAAATGCTTATGCTGCAGATCTCACACTGCAGTCCACATATAGCCGGATCATATGGCTTAGGTGCGGATGTGTTACGTAAACACAGCGACAAAGTCCCACTGTGTATATGAGTGCAATACACTAACTTTTGGTTGAGCATATGACACCAGATATTGTATACATTACAATACTTTGGGCATATGCTTCTTTAACGTATATTATGCTACCGTATACCCTGAACCCTGCGAAGAACCGCTATTCCAAGCATTCATTACAAGCAAAATATACACACACACGCACAGGCACACGCACACACAAACGCAAGTCGGTGCGTCAGCTGTTCTTTGGCTGCTTTGCATGGCGATGCTATGGGAAATTAAATGTTTAATAACTTTTTTTCTAGACCAACGATTTTGATCAAACTTGTTGGGCGTGTCATCCATATGTGTGTGTGTGCCAAAGCACAAGTCTCTAGTATTTGATATACGGGAGTTACAAATTTGAGGCGAGGGGGGCGTGGCACCCAAAATTTAACAAAAACCGAAATTGGGTAAGGCTCAAATAACACTAAATGTAATTTGAAGACTCTAGCTAGAAAGATGAAATAGATAGAATTTTATAACTGAATTTAGATTTTCGTTTTTAATTGATAACAATAAAACGATAACAGTTATCGAATTTCTGAAACAAACTCGATATGCGCGCCCTATACAGGGACCTACAAAAATTTGAAGTCTCTAGGTATTGTAAGTTCTGAGATCGACGCGTTCATACATACGGACAGACAGACGGACAGACAGACGGACAGACAGACGGACAGGGCTAAATCGACTCGGCTTCTCTCCCTGATCAAGAATATATATACTTCATGGGGTCTGCCACGCCTCCTTCTGCCTGTTACATACATTTTCACAAAACCATTTTACCCTGATTTCCCATTTTCAATGGGTTCAGGGTATAAAAATCAGATCAAACGACCGTTTCAGATGAAATGAAATTGAGTTCATCTAAGATCATCATGAGATGAAGTAAAAATAAATGAATCAGATGTGATATTGGATTTAACACCGAATAACACACCTCCATGTCTACGTGACAGGCGATCATGTTTATAAATAGTGAAATCATTTGAGAGAATCTCACTATTATAAACATTTGGACTAAGCCACGTCTCAGTCAGGGCGATAATATCAAAATGCACACGGAAACTACCCAAAAAAAATCTTCTGTAATTTTCATTTAAAAATTCATTTTATTTAAGTTGCGCGAGCACAGCAAGAGCTGCGAAAGCTTATGCATGAGCTTAAGCGAACTTTGCGTCGCTAGCTGAGCCCTTAAAGATTGCGTCTCCAGCTGAGTTTTTATACTATTTCACGTAGTGATATAGTATATTGGTTTTGTGCAATGTCCGTCATGCTGTCCGTCCGTCTGTCAGTCTGTCCGTCTGTCCGTATGAACGCAAACCATTTCCACGCTATTGAAGCTAGAGACTGAAATTTGAAATATATACTCGTGTATACCCTCGTCTGATAAAGTGTCAAGATTTTCCCGATACGCCCAATAGGGGCGTGGCAAATCGGAAAACGCATTTTCCTGTATCTTAGAAATACTACTTCTAGAAGGGCTAGAGAGTTGAGATTATAACTGAACACTTATGTCGACATCCCAAAATCAAAAAGCTATGACGGATATGTCTACGCCCATTGGGGCCGTGGCAAGTCGGGTCAAGCCGTATCCTCTACAGTTTTAAAGCTAGAACGCCCAATTTTGGCACATGAATTACTGTAACGATCCTATAATCGATACAATTGCCTTTAAAAATTATATGGCCACGCCTACTAGGGGCGTGGCAAATCGGATCTGAATATATAGTGATTTTACCAGTTTCGTTATATTTTGAGCACTATTGATGCTAGAGACTTGGTATATATACTCGAGTTAACATCCCACAATCGAAATGCTTTGGCGGATATATCTACGCCCACAGGGGGCGTGGCAACTAATTTGAATGCTAAGTTACTGGGGGCCTCCTCTACCGATTCCCCAAAAATTATTGTTGCGCCTCAAAAGGGGCCTGACATACAGAAAAATACCCTGTAATTTTCGCATTTTTCGAATGTAAGCATCCAAACTTTACAGTTATATTCCTGAACGCGCACTCTATGCACATACCAGAAATTATTTGTCTACGGTCACTGGGGTCGTGGCAAATCAAAGCTGAAAAATCTGCGGCTTCTGAGCCAATAGCGCGCCACATAATAACTTTGTGACCTTTGACCTTGTCTTTTGATTTGCCAAATTATATATATACGTTTAAAAAGAATATTTTATTAATACAAAATAACTAAATAAAGAAAATATAACAAAAATATCAACATGACCGCACCGGGGTTCGAGCCCACACCTCTACGCTCGCCAACGAACTTATATCACATTTTCAGAGTTGCCACCTCTCTCATTTTGGGAGTTGCCACCTCTATTATTTTGAGAGATGCCATCTCTCTCGATTTAGGTGAGTGTTTTTCCTAAGGTAAGGGTTCTATGCTTCTATCCAAATTGAAACTGTCTGGCCACCTCCAATGAAAAGTTTTAATCTGCAGCAAATTTGAGCGGCGACAGTGGGGATTTAAGGTTAATTAAAAAAATATATAATGTGATAGATGCCCCTGTGGGCTGATGGGACGTGAAATAGTATTTCGCTGTCGGTTGCGTTCGACTGCAACGTTCTTACTTGGTAAAGGTTGACCGCGTGCTCAAGCGCGGCCAACTTTATGAAGATCCGAGCTTTTGGGATATATAGGGGAGATATAAAAGAAGCGGGAGAAAAAAATTCGCTGTCTTTCTTCCGACAAAAATTTATTGGATCAGGCACTAAAATATAGCTTCCGCCGCCCGAGTTACCCGCTAGTCACAGTACCGCACACATACATGTGAACATTTACGAGTCGCTCGGTGAACAGCGACAACTCATACACAGACATACTCCATGGGCAAGTTTGCCTGTGACAAAAGTGCCTTGAAGGCACCTAATTTTATGATATTACAAAGCATAAGTATATTTACAGTTTTTAAATAATTATAAGAAAAAAAAAATATTTATATATAATATGTAGGTGTATTTACATATATATTAATAATAATATTAAACAAGTAACAAAAAAAATATAGTAGAGACCGCTCGACTAGGGTAAACCCTGAATTCTGCGAAGAACCGTTATTCCAAAATTCTCCGATTACGTTATAATATAAAGCTCATAACGTTTATATACATATGTATATGTGTGTACAATACAAGCAACACATATACATACACCCACATAGGCGCACGCACAGCTGTGGTTGGGCTGCTATTTGTATGGCAATGTTATGTGAAAATAAATGTTTTATAACTTTTTTTGTAGACTAACGTTTTTGATCAAACTTGTTGGGCGTGATCATATCATTCATATGTATGTATGTGCCAAAAGCCTCAAGTACTTGAAATACCGATTTTGCCAATTTGAGGCGAAGACTGCGTGGCATAAAAAATTTTACACACGTCTAGAAAAAAAGTTACATACATTTCAACAAAACCATTATACCCTGGATTCCCATATAAAAATAGTAAAATAAAATACACATCCAAAACGATGAAGTTCACCAACGAATTAGTTCACCAAACAGTACACAACGAGGCAGTTCATCAACGAAACAGTCCATGTGAGTATGGTGTTAATTGAAACAAGTAAGAACGTTGCTGTCGGACGCAACCGACAGCGAAATACTATTTCACGTCCCAGCAGCACACAGGGGCATCTATCACATTATATTTTTTAAAATTTAACCTTAAATCCCCACTTTCGCCGCTCAAATTAGCTGCAGATTAAAACTTTTCATTGGAGGTGGCCAGACAGTTTCAATTAGGATCGAACCCTTACCTTAGCAAACACACGCACCTAAATCGAGAGAGATGGCATCTCTCAAAATGAGAGAGGTGGCAACTCTGAACATGTGATTTAAGTAGCGAGCGTAGAGGTGTGGGTTCGAACCCCGGTGCGGTCATGTTGATATTTTTGTTATATTTTCCTTATTTAGTTATTTTGTATTAATAAAATATTCTTTTCAAACATATATATATAATTTAACAAATCAAAAGACAAGGTCAAAGGTCACAAAGTCATTATTTGGCGCGTTATTGGCTCAGAAGCTGCACATTTTTCAGTTTTGATTTGCCACGCCCCCAGTGGCCGTAGACAAATAATTTTTGGCATGTGCATAGAGTGGGCGTTCAGGAATATAACTGTAAAGTTTGGATGCTTACATTCGAAAAATGCGAAAATTACAGGGTATTTTTCGTATGTCAGGCCCCTTTGGGGCGTAACAATAATTTTTGGGGAATCGATAGAGGAGGCCTCCAGTAACTTAACATTCAATTTTGAAGCTTCTAGCACTAAAACTGTGGGAGATATAAGCTGATATTAGTTGCCACGCCCCTGAAGGCGTAGATATATCCGCCATAGCTTTTCGATTGTGGGATGTTAACCCGAGTATATATACCAAGTCTCAAGTCTCTAGCATCAATAGTGCTCAAAATATAACGAAACTAGTAAAATCACTATATCTTCAGATCCGATTTGCCACGCCCCTAGTAGGCGTGGCCGTAAAATTTTTTGGGCGATCCTTATAGAATCGTAACAGTAACCCACGTGCCAAATTTGGGCGTTCTAGCTTTAAAACTGTAGAAGATACAGTTTGACCCGATTTGCCACGCCCCCCAAAGGGCGTAGATATATCCGCCATAGCTTTTTGATTTTGGGATGTCGACATGAGTGTTCAGTTAAAATCTCAACTCTCTAGCTCTTCTAGAAGTAGTGTTTCTGAGATAGAGGAAAATGCATTTTCCGATTTGCCACGCCCCTAGTGGGCGTATCGGGAAAATCTTGACACTTTATCAGACGAGGGTATACACGAGTATATATTTCAAATTTCAAGTCTCTAGCTTCAATAGCGTGGAAATGGTTTGCGTTCATACGGACAGACGGACAGACGGACGGACGGACAGACGGACGGACAGCATGACGGACATTGCACAAAACCAATATACTATATCACTACGTGAAATAGTATAAAAAAGACAAGCTATTATTATTCAATTAAAATACAATTCCAACCTTTGAATATTAAATATTAACAAAATATGCAAGACACAAAATTTCTTGTCCTTAAAAATTTTTTTTAAAAATGTACAGTACAAAATTTCACGAAAGTATAGATACAGGTGAAAATCGAAAAATTTCTCTATCTAACGAAAAATTAAAAGCAATAGAAGAAGGCGCAGTTACAAGCGCTTTAGCCACCCAAAAAGAAAACATTGATAAGAAATTACGTGCCATTGAACAACGTATTAGTTCTGTAGAAGTTAGTACTCCTGAAGTAGAAACATTCAGGGAGCCGAGATCAGGGGAAGCGTCATTTGCAATGAAACTCTTGATATAATGAAATCCATTTCGGACTTTGAGGGAAAAAACGAAACTTATGTATCATGGAGGAAAGCTGCGCATACCACATACAAGGTATATGAAAAATACGATGGTAGCACAAAACATTATTAAGCTTTGGGAATATAAAGAAAGAAAATTAAGAACGCTGCCGATATGGTACTCTCTTCCTTTGACATCCCTCTCAATTTTAAGGCCATTATAAATCGGTTAGATTTCACGTACGCAGACAAACGACCGATATACCTAAGTGAACAAGAGATGTCAACACTCCGTCAGGGAAATCTGACACTATCGCAGTACCATGACGAAGTGGAGAAGAAACTGACTTTACTCATAAATAAAACAATCATTACCTATGACATCAACGTTGCCTCATCGTTAAATGAGAAATACAGACGCTCTATGAGTATTCATCTCAGGAACCAAGAAAGCCTTAAGTGATGTCCTATTCTCAGTTAGACCAACTGATCTTCCCTCTGCACTGGCATTGGCTCAAGAAGTCAAGTCTAATCATGATCGTTACATGTTTGCCACGAATTTTGCCAGTAGTTTAGAAGAAAAGGCCCAGAGAACCGAGCAAAACAGCAAGGCAGAGATAAGAATCTAACTCAGGACCCAAAATACAACCAGCCAAGAAAAGGCCCATATTTTAAGAAAAAAGGATTCTCACCACGACAAGAACAAGTTGAACCAATGGACGTTGACACATTCTCTCGCTTTAGACAGACTAGCCAATACCAACAAAGTACGGCTCCTTCGAAACAAACTCAGTGGCCGATTTAACAACAAAACTTGCAAAGCGAACAAACAATAGTAGTGCACGACTCACAGGACCGAAACAGCAAAGAGTTAACCACTTAGAAACAGGAGATACAGAATATGAACAGGATAGTAGTGAATATCGGACTATCGCAGAAACTGGGGCAGAATACATTGAAGACGAGTCCGACGAATATGACCAGGTAAATTTTTATACTTTTTCACAAAGTGAAATAAGTATATTGGTTTTGTGCAATGTCCGTCCGTCTGTCAGTCTGTCCGTCTGTACGTATGAACGCAAACCATTTCCACGCTATTGAAGCTAGAGACTTGAGACTTGGTATATATACTCGGGTAAACATCCCACAATCGAAAAGTTATGGTGGATATATTTACTCCCACAGGGGGCGTGGCAACTAATATCAGCTTATATCTCCTACAGTTTTAGTGCTAGAAGCTTCAAAATTGGATGTTAAGTTACTGGGAGCCTCCTCTATCGATTTCTGAAAAATTATTGTTACGCCCCAAAAGGGGCCTCACCTGTAGAAAATACCCTGCACTTTTTTATACCCTGAACCCATTGAAAATGGGAATTCAGGGTATAATGTTTTTGTTGAAGTGTGTATGTGTGTAACAGGCAGAAGGAGGCGTGGCAGACCCCATAAAGTATATATATTCTTGATCAGGATAACAAGTCGAGTTGATGTAGCCCTGTCCGTCTGGCCGTATGTATGAACGCGTCGTTCTCAGAACCTACAAGAGCTAGAGACTTGAAATTTTTTATGTAGGTTCCTGTATAGCACGATAAGATCGAGTTTGTTTCAGAAATTCGATAACTGTTATCGTTTTATTGTTATCGATTAAAAACGAAAATCTAAATTAAGCTATAAAATCCTATCTAAATCATCTTTCTAGCTAGAGTCTTCAAATTTTGCATTTAGTGTTATGTAAGCCTTACGCAACTTCTGTTTTTGTTAAATTTTGGGTGCCACGCCCCCTTCGCCTCAAATTTGTAAGTCCCGTATTTCAAATACTATGTGCTTTGGCACATACACACATACGGATGACATGATCACGCCCAACAAGTTTGATCAAAATTCGTCTAGAAAAAAAGGTACTTAACATTTAATTTCCATTGCATTGCCATGCAAATAGCAGCCAAACAACAGCTGACCCACCGACTTGCGCTTGTGTGTGCTTGCGCCTGTGTATGTGTGTGTGTATGTTTTGCTTGTAATGAACGTACATATGCATGTGTATATAAAAGAAACGAAGAATGCTCGGAATTACGGTTCTTCGCAGGGTTCAGGGTATACCCCAGTCGAGCGGTGTCGACTAGAGTTTTCTTACTTGTTTTTGAATGTAAGCATCCAAACTTAACAATTATATTCCTGCACACCCACTCTATGAACATGCCAAAAATTATGTGTCTGCGGCCACTGAGGGCGTGGCAAATCAAAACTGAAAAATCTACAGCTTCTAAGCCAATGTGACCTTTGACCTTATCTTTTGATTTGCCAAATTCTTATTATATGTATTGAAAAGATTATATGTATGTAGCCATTTGAACGGACTTTTAATATCTAAAACACTCAACTTAATCTATACTCATCAATAGTAAAAGACACAAAAGGACTAAGAAACAATTTTTCACGATCACACTTCAACCTATCTCGAGATAAGACGTGCAAATCAAAACCTAATCGGCAAACTCGCGACAAAAAGACCATAGAAACCAAAAGAGAGGAAAGAAAACAAGTAAGAAAACTCTAGTCGAGACCGCTCGATCAAACTTGTTGGGCGTGATCATGCCATCCATATGTATGTATGTACCAAAGCACAAGTCTCTAGTATTTGATATACGGGAGTTACACATTTGAGGCAAAGGGGGCGTGGCTCCCAAAACTTAACAAAAACCGAAATTGCGTAAGGCTCACTTAACACTAAAAATTTGGAGACTCTAGCTATAAAGATGAATTATATAGAATTATATAACTGAGCATCGATTTCGTTTTTAATCGATAACATTAAAATTAAGACAGTTATCGATTTTTTTTAACAAGCTCGATCTTTTCGTGCTATACAGGAACCTACATAAAAAATTTCAAGTCTCTAACTCTTATAGGTTCTGAGAACGACGCGTTCATACATATGGACAGACGGACGGACGGACAGACGGACATGGCTATATCAACTCGGCTTGTCATCCTGATCAAGAATATATATACTTTATGGGGTCTGCCACGCCTCCTTCTGCCTGTTACATACATACGCCTTTCAACAAAAACATTATACCCTGAATTCCCATTTTCAATGGGTTCAGGGTATAAAAAAAACAAAAACAAACACCGCAAACAGTTACATCGGGCTTGAGCCCAAAAATAACAACCATGCACGAACCACTGGACAAAGGCCAAAGCATACAATTAGACGAACCAAAATACATAGTAATAAAACGAAATGGCTACGAATCATTCAAAGAGGTATCACCTTTCGTCATTAAAAAAAAAAATAGAGCATGCCTGCGGAAGGGGAACGGAATCTTGCAAAAAAAAAAAAAAAGAGACGGCTCCCTTCTCATCAAAACGAAAATCAAAATACAAGCTTGGAAATTAATGAAACTCAATAAAATGACAGACATGGATATCACCACAACAGAGAACAAAACACTAAATACTACTAAAGGTGTAATTTACTGCAATGAACTGAGGAACATAAGCGAAAATTAAATACAACAGGAACTGAAAACACAAAACGTAAGTGAAGTGCACAAAATTCTAAAAATTCAAATAAACAGCTCTGGCAGAAACCGGACTGATAATAATAACATTTGAAACGCATAAATTACCCGTGGGGTAAGGTCGCTAATCAAAGTGTTATTTGGAAATATCGATCAAATCTGTTTTTCACTGCGAAAAATAAGTCGAACTAATAAACGTGTAAATTATGTAGATCCTAATCGCTGTTGTTGGTCAAACGTTGATTCCTGGGGCGTGTTTTCGCTAATTACGAAGATTATGTTGGGGGACTTGACTTCGTCTCCTTTATAGACTACTGGCCTCATGGCTCAATAGTATTCAATGATACGTGAGAATAACGGCTAAGGCCGAAGTGTTGATTCAAAATCTTCTTGTCGCTTCTTCATTCAGAACTAAGGCTAAAGACAAAAGCAAGGTATAACTCTACCCAAACCTCAAGTGCATGCATCACGCCACCTGGCTGCAGTCGGCCCGCCGACACATCGCTGTTACAGCAGGGTACTGAACCATATATTTGGCGCGTCAGCATTGTTTGCATTGTTATACTTATTTGCTAAGTGTTACTTGATAACTGCCCCTCATAACTGAAGGGGGCCTCAGGATTATGACCGTCCTCGGTCATATTGAATTTGTCAATCGCTCGTTGTATTTCCCTCTCTTCCTAAGTCTCGGAAAAGGATGAGTGAGCCGATAAATATCACATGCACGATTAGTCCGAATGCGAACCACAATTTGGGTTATCCAGCAACGTCGGCGTTTTCTTTTACATCCTGGATGTAATAGATTTTCATTGTTCATCCTATGTAATAATGGGACGCTTAGCACCGGATCATGGTCAATGATGTTTAAGAGTGGAGATCTCACAATACCAGGCTGCATATCTATGGTATTTCGTTCGTCTCTGAATTCAGTACCATTTATGACTGCTGATCGTTCGAATGTTACTGAGTTCCATTTGCAAGTATTTTTGGGCCATCGTCTGTGCGGAATGCGGGCGGCCGCTTCGTTGACAGTGATGATCACGTCATCGATTGGCATTATTGCCATCAGGTGACTGGGTTGGGTATGACATTGAGCAGCCCTTTCTGCGCGGGCACGCGCACAGGTTTCGAGCCATGATCTTTCACAAAATGTGTTATGAGTGGTGTGGATGCATTCGGCGACAGCAAGTGTATCTTCTTTGCATTCGGCTAATGTGTTCTCGTCGAGTCGTAGGATGGTATGTTGGTGCGACATCGGGTAGATGGTAATTTTCTTACACCTAAATTTACCCATGGGGTAAGCTATTAATATATATATATTATATAAGCGGACTGCAGGATTTTTATTTTAGGCGCTTCTATTAGACTGACTATTGGGTTGTCTTGTTTGATGAGTGAACTCAAATTGCCTTGGTTAAGGATTGTAGGATTTACTGTATTTGTTTTGCCAAAATGTTTGTAAGTATTAAATTTTGTACTTCCATGATAAGCATTCTATTTCTTGCCAATAGTGCCTCATAGAGGTGTGTAGTGTCAACCATATTATTTTTACGAGATTTTAAAATCAAATTTATAGTGTCGGTTAATTTGTTCATTTGTTTCTGAGTTTGAATTTTATTCTATTAACTGAGCCTCTGTTGTTTTTATTTTTAAGAAGTCAGAGGCGTCAGGTGTACCCGTGTACCTTCAAAGCCGTCGCTAGAATGTCGAGGCTCTTTGCCATCTTATGTTGTACCTTAAGGACTGACAACAAGGTTCTTAAATGCTCTGAGTCTATGTCTTATAGTTTGCGCATGTGTGATTGTAGAAGGGAATCGGACAATTTTACTGTTTCGTCAAGCTTACTGACAAATTCTGAAAAGTTGCTAGTGTGCGTTAAACATTCACGTTGCTCGAATACCAGAACAACTCCATCTACGACCGGGATGTAATTTACATGTGAAAAGTCGGTGAGCATTTGTCACCGAATCGTCACTTTGCGCGTTTTCAATTTCGCTGTCGATTTCTTCTACTATTTGCATTTTTATCATAAGCTGCTCTTTGTTCAGCAGAACCTTGTTGTTCGACATTGTGAAGACGTTGACGTCGTTCAGAGTAATTTTTCTTCTTTGCAGCGTTGTAATCATTTGTGTTGAGCTGGCTAAGGTCAGCATGTTGCCTAGACTTGAGGGAGGAGTCAACCTCCATCGGTTGTGGGGCTTGCGCCTGGTTGTCCCTTGTTGGTTGTTCTTGTTGAACATCTTTTTTATGCCTATAATGGGAGTTCTTATCTTGGCTGTAATCCGTATTATTTTTTGCTGGTCTTCTATATGTGCGAGCCCTATTGTTTTCGTTGGTTTTCGCCCGTTCTTCCATGGCTTTAGCGTAAGAGTTTTCAAATATGCTGCTCTCAATGCTTGCCTTTGCTTCCGTAGCCAGGGCTAGAGCAAATGGAAGGTCTTTAAGCTGTGCGGGGAACACTATAGCTCTGAGCGATTTTTTAGCCCTGATACAAAAGTGTGTAGGGCGTCAGATCTGACTTCAGCGTTGAGTAGATCGTGTGACATAACAATCTTGTTAGTCAGTGGAGTCAATCTTTTCTCAATCTCATCATAGTACTGCATGAGAGACATCACCTTATCTGATAATGTCTAGATTTTGCCTTAGCAGGCATAAAGACGTTTTGTCTGCATAGGTACAGTCTAGTCTAGCCAATATGGCGTCAAAATTTAGTACCGTGTTGTATGAGTACAGCTTCTGCTGATCCTGTTATTTTCTTTCTAATAATGGCTACAGCCTGATAGTGCGCGCTGCTACCATTATATGGTTTGATAAGCTGCTTGTCTCCAAGCAACGTACTGGTCGTGTGTCCCATTGAATTGTGGAACAGACTTTATGACTTTAAAGATATGTCACAATTAATCCCGGGAGTAGCGGTTACTTTCTGGCATGTGCCAATAGGTGGAGCTGCTATTTTCAGATTTCGTATTTGTTTATTAAGTATGTTCACTTGAGCCTGTAACTGGGACTGATGTTGGGTCATTGCTTGACTGAGAGCATTGTTAATGAAATCTTGTATGTGGGCAGAGTCCATATTGTTATCTATCTACTCTTGGTTACACCACCCGATCTGTTCTTCTGAGCTATTTTCACTTACTTGGTCAACTTTTATTCTTCTATACGAGTCTGTCCCACTCATTGGTTGACGGCTCACACTTATGTATAGGAGAAAGTGTAGGCTGTTAGGTGCGAAGAAAATATTAAAGATTTAGGTGTCTTTGATAAAAATTTCGTATCGTGTGCAACAAAATAATATGTGGGTATGAAATAGTTTTTCGGATATTGAAATTATGCATCGCAATAATATCGGAATAATAAAAGCAGCAAATAAATTGAATACCCAATAAAAAAAAGTATGTAATAAAGTTAAGAAAAACGAGTAAGAGTGCTCTAGTCGAGACTGCTCGACTAAGAAATACCTGGGTTCCCGAATGCCATGTGAACGACAGATGCGTTGAGCAAAGTTGTTGGCCTTGCAATGATGTGAAGAATGCGTTCAACACAGCTAGCTGGGATATCATACTAGATGATCTGGCACAATATAATATCCCTAAATATCTAAAAGAGATAATAAAGAGCTACTTCAGAGGAAGGGCACTTTTGTACAATACTCACATAGTGTCAGCTGGAGTCCCCTAAGGATCAATTCTGTGGCCTCTCCTATGGAATAATATGTACGAAGGCGTATTGCGCCTGGAACTACCAGTGGTTGCGCACACCATTAGCTTTGCCGATGATGTCTCCGTCGTACGCCATTGGAAAGGAGCTGAAAGATACAGAGGATATGTGCAGCGCAAGCTACATTTGAGACTGGTTGACAAGAGCTGGATTTGACCTAGCGGCGCAAAAACGGAGGTCGTCCTAGTCAGCAGTCGCAAGAAAGTGGAAACGGCCCATATATAGATTGGCAACATCAGCATTGCATCAAAAGTATCTTGGGGTCATGTTCGACACAAGATTACACAGCCGATTCGTGTAGAGCACTCTCCCGAATCATACTGAATACGCGGGGACCAAAGCAACAACGACGCCTTCTTCTTATGAGCGTCTTGAGGTCCATCATCCTATACGCACCGCCAATCTGGTCTAGAGCAATAGCCACTCCCAACTACAGTAGATGTATTCGAGCCATCTATCGATTAAGCGTATTCCTAGTCAGCTGTTCCTTCTGAACAGTCATAATCGACGCGGCGCTTGTCATAGCCGGAATGCTTCCACTGGAAGATCTGGTCACCGAAGTCGTGGAGCGCAGTACAAACGAACACGGCGAACAGCAATTTTTGATGGCAAAGAAGATGGGATTACTCGACGAAAGGACGATGGACGCACTCCGTCACTTGAACCATGGGTCAATCGTAAGCATGGCAACATTATATTTCTATCTTCCACAGATTCTCTCTGGTTTGGCCATGACGACTCTGAGGAGTGTAACTGGGACTAGTGGAAGACGCTAACCACGCAATCTTTAAGTGTGGACGCTTCATTGAGGAGAGAAATGCCCTAGAAGCAACAGTGGGCCGCTCCATTAGACGGGACAACTTAGTTGCGATCATGCAAAGCGCAATGGGTTCAGGGTATAAAAAAACAAAAATATAACTAAGGCAGCCTGTTCAAGCATGAACATAAAAACTCACCCCAATAAAATAAGCTTGCAGGTATAAGGGTTATCAGTTTGACCAGATGGCAAGCAAATAACCCATAAGTATCACAATATATGTATGTAGTATAACCTTTTTATACCCTGAACCCATTGAAAATGGGGAAAAAGTGTATAAGGTTTTTGTGAAAATGTATGTAACAGGCAGAAGGAGGCGTGGCTTTTATTTAGAGTAAATCAAAAGCTAAAGTCTTTATATCGAAAAAAAAAAAATAACAGAACAACCTTCTTCGCAGATCTTCTGATATATCTAAACGTTCGTGGTCTGAATTCTAAACTCAAAAGGCTTTTTTTTGAGTAGTTTCAGTGTTCACTTTGATATTATGCCCCTGACTCGAACGTAGTTAACCTCGAATGTTTATAATAGTGAGATTCTCTCGAATGATTTCACTATTTACAGACATAATCGACTGACTCATAGAGGTGTAGGTGTCTTAGTAGGTGTTAAGTCCAATAACCTCTCCGAACCATTTATTTTAGTTGCTGTTAAACTAACTCTTAAATCTTGCTCCCTTTTTATACCCTGAACCCATTGAAAATGGGAATTCAGGGTATAATGTTTTTGTTGAAGTGTGTATGTATGTAACAGGGAGAAGGAGGCGTGGCAGACCCAATAAAGTATATATATTCGTGATCAGGGAGACAAGTCGAGTCGATTTAGCCCTGTCCGTCTGTCTGTCAGTCCGTCTGTCCGAATGTATGAACGCGTCGATCTCAGAACCTACAATAGCTATGGACTTCAATTTTTTTTGTAAGTCCCTGTATAGGGCGCGCATATCGAGTTTGTTTCAGAAAATCAATAACTGTTATCGCTTTATTGTTATCGATTAAAAACGAAAATCTAAATTCAGCTATAAAACTCTATCTAATTCATCTTTATAGCTAGGGTCTTCAAATTTTGCATTTAGTGTTATTTGAGCCTTGCGCAATTTCGGTTTTTGTTAAAATTTGCCACGCCCCCTTCGCCTCAAATTTGTAACTCCCGTATATCAAATACTAGAGACTTGTGCTTTGGCAAATACATACATATGGATGACATGATCACGTGCAACAAAATCGTTGCTCTAGAAAAAAAGTTATTAAACATTTAATTTCCCATAACATTGCCATGTAAATAGCAGCCAAAGAACAGCTGACGCACCGACTTGAGCTTGTGTGTGCGTGTGCCTGTGTGTGTGTGTGTGTGTGTATTGCTTGTAATGTATGCATGCTCGGAATAGCGGTTTTTCGCAGGGTTCAGGGTATACCCTAGTCGAGCGGTGTCGACTAGAGTTTTCTTACTTGTTTATATAGAGGGATAATAAAAGACTCTTTCCAAATAGACAGGAACACAGAGATTTCCAGAGATAAGTTAAAAAGCTTAAGTAAAGGTAACTAAAGGGATTCACAGCATTCCTTTATAATACAACTAGGAATATTATCAGGAATGACTAGGAATCAAATCAGAGAATCAAGCGAAATATTGGAAGCGTTAATAATATTTGTAGAATAATATTTGTAGAAGATAATATTTGTAATAATATTTGTGAGGTAAGAAGTTCTATAGCGGTGAACGGATAAGCAAGTTGATTGGAAGAAATCAGCAAAAAAAAAGTTATTAAACATTTAATGTCTCATATCATCGGCGTCATGCAGCAGCAGCGAAGCTGATGAGTCATAATGCACAGTTAGCAGATTGTGTGCTTGTGTGTGCGTCTGTGTGTGTTCTTGTGCGTGCGTCTGGGTGTGTGTATGTATTGCTTGCTACATATGTACATATAAAAGTAACGGAGAATGTTAGCGGCTCTTAGTAATCGCAGTTCTTCGTAGGGCAGTCTCGACTAGAGCACTCTTACGTGTTTTGTTTTAGTTTTAATAAGAAGGGAGCCGTCTCTTGTTTTTTTGCAAGATTCCACTTCCCCTCCGCAAGCACGATCTATTGTTTTTTATACCCTGAACCCATTGAAAATGGGAAATTAGGGTATAATGTTTTTGTTGAAATGTATGTAACACTCAGAAGGAGGCGTGGCAGACCCCATAAAGTATATATATTCTTGATCAGGGAGAGAAGCCGAGTCGATTTAGCCCTGTCCGTCTGTCTGTCTGTCCGTCCGTCTGTCCGTCTGTCCGTATGTATGAACGCGTCGTTCTCAGAACCTACAAGAGCTAGAGACTTGAAATTTTTTATGTAGGTTCCTGTATAGCACGATAAGATCGAGTTTGTTTCAGAAATTCGATAACTGTTATCGTTTTATTGTTATCGATTAAAAACGAAAATCTAAATTAAGCTATAAAATCCTATCTAAATCATCTTTCTAGCTAGAGTCTTCAAATTTTGCATTTAGTGTTATGTAAGCCTTACGCAATTTCGGTTTTTGTTAAATTTTGCCACGCCCCCTTCGCCTCAAATTTGTAACTCCCGTATATCAAATACTAGAGACTTGTGCTTTGGCACATACATACATATTGATGACATGATTACGCCCAACAAGTTTGATCAAAATCGTTCGTCTAGAAAAAAAGTTATTTAACATTTAATTTCCCATAATATTGCCATGCAAAGCAGCTAAAGAACAGCTGACGCAACGACTTGCGCTTTTGTGTGCTTGCGCCTGTGCGTGTGTGTGTGTATATTTTGCTTGTAATGAACGTACATATGCATGTGTATATAAACGAAATGAAGAATGCTTGGAATAGCGGATCTTCGCAGGGTTCAGGGTATACCCTAGTCGAGCAGTCTCGACTAGAGTTTTCTTACTTGTTTAATCACGAAAGGTGATACCTTTTCGAATGATTCGTTGTCATTTCGTTTTATCACTATGTATTTTGGTTCGTTTACTTCTGTGTTGTAGATTTTGCGTTTGTCCGGTGGTTCGTGCATGGTTGTTGTTTTTGGGCGTAAGCCCGATGTAACTGTTTGTCTCGTGTGTTTGTTTTTGGTTTTTGTTTTGTTTTGCTTGCTTTTGTATTTAGTATTTGCTTTTTGTGCGTTTGCCGATAAGCTTTTGCTTTTGCGTTTGCGAAGCGAGGTTTTGGTGCAGCACGTCTTATCACCAGAGATGTTGAAGTGATACTGTAGTTTTATATTTATTTTATGTGTTGAATTTTGGATAACGGCTCCAAATTTCCTCAAATATTTAAATTAAAATTAGTTGCACCCAAAGCCAATAAATGAGTGTGGTTGCTTTATTTTGAATTAATAAAATATTCTTTCAATACATATATAAAATATAAAATCAAAAGACAAGGTCAAAGGTCACAAAATGATTATGTGGAGCGTTATTGGCTCAGAAGCTGTAGATTTTTCAGTTTTGATTTGCCAAGCCCCCAGTGGCCGTAGACAAATCATTGTTGGAATGTTCATGAGTGGGCGTTCAGGAATATAACTGTAAAGGTGCTTACATTCGAAAAATGCGAAAATTACAAGGTTTTTTTTTAAGTCACGCCCCTTTTGGGGTGTAACAGTAATTTTTGGGGAATCGGTAGAGGAGGCCTCAAGTAACTTAGCATCAAATTTTGAAGCTTCTGGCACAAAAACTGTGGGAGATATAGGCTGATATTAGTTGATACGCACCCTGTGGGCGTAGATATATCCACCATAGCTTTTCGATTGTGGGATATTAACCCGAGTATATATACCAAGTCTCAAGTCTCTAGCAACGATAGAGCTAAAAAAAATAACAGAATTAGTAAAATCACTATATATTCCGATCCGTTTTGCCACGTAACTGTAACCCTCGTGCCAAATTTGGATGTTCTAGCTTTAAATCTACAGTTTAACTCGATTTGCCACGCCCCCAATGGGCGTAGATATATCCGCCATAGCTTTTTGATTTCGGGATGTCTACGTGAGCGTTCACTCCAAATCTCTACTCTCTAGCCCTTTTAGAAGTAGTGTTTCTGAGATACAGGAAAATGCATTTTCCAATTTGCCACGCCCCTAGTGGGCGTATCGGGAAAATCTTTATCTGACGAGGGTATACACGAGTATATATTTAAAATTTCAAGTCTCTAGCTTCCATAGGGTTTGCGTTCATACGGACAGACGGACGGACAGCATGACGGACATTGCACAAAATATGATTCGTTGCATAATATGCAATGCCAGCACCTTCAGGGCTTAGGGCTAGCTTCGATTATAAGATTTTATGTCATTTATGCTGACGGCAGAGTGCCGGCGAGAAGCGATGCGATAATATAAAGCTATAATGAGCGAGAGAGCTCTGCACGCATATTTACATGTAATCGCTTATCTCATGTCAGAATGCGGGCGAAGCGCGAAGCGAGTCAAAGCGAATAATGAAGAGAGTTGAGAGAAAGCGATTGTCAATCGCTATATCGCTTGATATCGCTTTAGTCATTCGTGTGTTTTTGTTGCATAGGAGCTTTAATTTCTGTTATTTGTGATGAAGTATCTTACATTTTTGCAATTCTACATATTTTTATGCATTTTCTTTCAATGCAATGCGAAAAGCACGAACTAAAATTAAGGGAGAAAAAAGTAGATGCAAATGCAAGGCCAATGAAGTTCTTGGTTTTTTAAAGCCTTCTGCCATACATGAAAAGTAAGTATTTGAAAAAAAAAAACTGCTGTGCCGAACGTAAATTCAAATTAAGTGATTTTTACCATTTAACGAGGAAAATATAGATAGTTCTGCCGCAAAATAACTAAATATAAGTCTGTATTAAAATATAATATACCCCCACAGGGGTATCTATCCCATTATATTTTAAAATTAATCCTAAATCCTCACTGCACCCCAGTGCAGTCATGTCGATATTTTGGTAATTTTGTATACCCTGAACTCATCGAAAATGGGAAGTCAGGGTATAATGTTTTTGTTGAAATGTATCTAACAGGCTAAAGGAGGCGTGGCAGACCCCATAAAGTATAAATATTCTTGATCGGGGAGACAAGCCGAGTCGATTTAGCCCTGTCCGTCTGTCTGTCTGCCCGTCGGTCTGTCCGTATGTATGAACGCGTCTATCTCAGAACTTACAATAGCTAGAGACTTCAAATTTTTGTAGGTCCCTGTATAGGGCGCGCATATCGAGTTTGTTTCAGAAATTCGATAACTGTTATCGTTTTAATGTTATCGATTAAACACGAAAACTTAAATCCAGTTGTAAAATTCTATATAATTAATCTTTATAGCTAGAATTTTCAAGTTTGCATTGTATTATTTGTATTATTTAGTATTATTTGAGCCTTACGCAATTTCGATTTTTGTTAAATTTGGATGCTACTCCCCCTTCGCCTCAAAATTGTAAGTCCCGTATTTCAAATACTAGAGACTTGTACTTTGACACATACATACATATAGATGGCATGATCACGCCCAACAAGTTTTATCAAAATCGTTAATTTTTCATAACATTGGCATGTGCTTGGCGACTTGTGCTTGTGTGTGTGTGCGTGCGCCTCTGTGAGTATGTGTATGTGTTGCTTGTAATGAATATACATATACATGTGCATATAAAAGAAACAGAGATTGCTTGAAATAGCGGTTCTTCGCAGGGTTCAGGGTATTACCTAGTCGAGCGGTCTCGATTAGAGTTTTCTTACTTGGTTTTATTTAGTTTTTTGTGTTGATAAAATATTCTTTTCAATACATACATATTCAAAATTTGGCAAGTCAAAAGACAAGGTCACAGATCACAATTTCATTCTGTGGCGAATTATTGGCTCAGAAGCTGTAGATTTTTATACCCTGAACCCATTAAAAATGGGAAATCAGGGTATAATGTTTTTGTTGAAATGTATGTAACAGGCAGAAGGAGGCGTGGCAGACCCCATAAAGTATATATATTCTTGATCAGGATGACAAGCCGAGTTGATATAGCCATGTCCGTCTGTCCGTCTGTCCGTATGTATGAACGCGTCGTTCTCAGAACCTATAAGAGCTAGAGACTTGAAATTTTTTATGTAGGTTCCTGTATAGCACGAAAAGATCGAGTTTGTTAAAAAAAATCGATAACTGTCTTAATTTTAATGTTATCGATTAAAAACGAAATCGATGCTCAGTTATATAAATCTATATAATTCATCTTTACAGCTAGAGTCTTCAAATTTTGCACTTTGTGTTATGTGAGCCTTATACAATTTCGGTTTTTGTTAAATTTTGTGGTGCCACGCCCCCTTCGCCTCAAATTTGTAACTCCCGTATATCAAATACTAGAGACTTGTGCTTTGGCACACAATTACATATGGATGACATGATCACGCCCAACAAGTTTGATCAAAATCGTTTGTCTAGAAAAAAAGTTATTAAACATTTAATTTCCCATAGCATTGCCATGCAAACAGCAGCCAAAGAACAGCTGACGCTCCGACTTGCGCTTGTGTGTGCTTGCGCCTGTGTATGTGTGTGTATGTTTTGTTTGTAATGAACGTACAAGTGCATGTGTATATAAAAGAAACGAAGAATGCAGGGTTCAGGGTATACCCTAGTCGAGCGGCCTCGACTAGAGTTTACTTACTTGTTAGTTTTGATTTGCCATGCCCCCAGTGGCCGCAGACAAATAATTTTTGGCATGTTCATAGAGGGTGGGTGTTCAAGAATATAATTGTAAAGTTTGGATCCTTACATGAAGTATGCGAAAATTACAGGGTATTTTTTATTAAGTCACTCCCCTTTTGGAGCATAATAATTTTTAAGGAATCGATAGCGGAGGCCCCCAGTAACTTATCATCCAATTTTGAAGCTTCTAGCATTAGGAGGAGATATAAGCTGATATTAGTTGCTACGTCCCCTGTCGGCGGAGATATATCCGCCATAACTTTTCAATTGTATATACCCGAGTATATACAAGTCTCAATGCAATAAATGAGTTTGGTAACACCGGATAAATAAGATTTTCTGGAATTACAAGAATGGCTCCACGAACAAACATTATTCAGCGCGAAGTGGTCATTTCTGATGGGAAATCACAGCGGAATTGCTAAAATGGTCGGTCTCTATGCCAATGTTATGGGAAATTAAATGTTTAATAATTAAGCCAATGTTATGGGAAATTAAATGCTTAATAATTAATAATGTTGGGCGTAATGATGCCATTCATATGTGTGTATGTGCCAAAGCACAAGTCTCTAATACTTGAAATACGTGTTTCGAGGCGAAAGGGGCATCCAAATTTTAAGAAATCCCGAAACTGTGTAAGGATCACATAACACTAAAATAAAAATTTGAAGATTCTAGCTTGTAAGATGAATTTTTTAGAAATATATATTTGAGTGTCAATTTCGTTTTTAATCGGTAACATTTGACAAACTCGACCCTTTCGTGCTATACAGGAACCAACATAAAAAAATTGAAGTCTCTAGGTCTTATAGGTTCTGAGATCGACGTGTTCACACATACGAACATACAGACGGACAGACAGGCGGACGGACGGACAGACGGACAGACGGACATGGCTATATCAACTAGGCTTGTCTCTCTGATCAAGAATATATATACATTATGGGGTCTGCCACGCCTCCTTCTGCCTGTTACATACATTTCAACAAAAACATTATTCCCTGATTTACCATTTAGTGAGCCTCACGCAATTTCGGTTATTGTTAAATTTTGGGTGCCACGACCCCTTCGCCTCAAATTTGTAACTCCCGTATATCAAATATTCGAGACTTGTGCTTACTTAATATGGATGACATGATCACGCCCAACAAGTTTGATCAAAATCGTTGGTCTAGAAAAAAAGTTATTTAACATTTAATTTCCATTGCATTGCCATGCAAATAGCAGCCAAACAACAGCTGACCCACCGACTTGCGCTTGTGTGTGCGTGAGCCTGTGTACGTGTGTGTGTGTATGTTTTGCTTGTAATGAAAGTACATATGTCTATATAAAAGAAAGGAAGAATGTTTGGAATATCGGTTCTTCGCAGGGTTCAGGGTATACCCTAGTCGAGCGGTCTCGACTAAAGTTTTCTTACTTGTTTTGCTTTTCTTTGTTTTAATTTAATTTTTTTCCATAATAATAGTAATAAAAATTTTAATTTTTGTAGCAGTGTCGGTCTTATAAAGAGGCGGAAAATAAAGGTGTGGCCCAATTGACTAAAAAATCAAAAATCAAAGTAAAATATTAGTAACACTTACAACAAAAATTTCCTTTCTAGCTCTATTTTTATACCCTGAACCCATTGAAAATTGGAATTCAGGGTATAATTTTTTTGTTGAAATGTATGTAACAGGCAGAAGGAGGCGTGGCAGACCCCATAAAGTATATATATTCTTGATCAGGGTGACAATCCGAGTTGACATAGCCATGTCCGTCTGTCCGTCCGTCTGTCCGTCCGTCTGTCCGTCCGTCTGTCCGTCCGTCTGTCCGTCCGTCTCTCCGTATGTATGAACGCGTCGTTCTTAGAACCTATGAGAGCTAGAGACATGAAATTTTTTATGTAGGTCCGTGAATAGCACGAAAAGATCGAGTTTGTTTAAACTATTTTAATTTTAATGTTATCGATTAAAAACGTTATCGAACGTTAGTTATAAAATTATATCTCCCACGTCTTTATAGCGAGAGTCCCCAAATTTTTTTGTAAGTTTTATATTTATTTTATCTAACTTTGATTTTTATTAAATTTTGGATACCGGCTCCAAATTTCCCCAAATATTTAAATTGAAGTTAGTTGCACTCAAAGCAAGTAAATGAATGGGTTTACCTTTAAAAAAAAAATTGGAAAAAATGTAATAAAATAGGTTGAACATAAGCTGAAAATTTCATTCAAATCCATTAATTCGCGCAGAAGTTATTATTGACCAATCGCCAAACACAACGCAAAGCAAATTGTTTTCCTATACATGTGCACACATTCACACACACACATTGAGCTGCGTGCATCTAGAAAATTCTAAGACCCGCAAGTTTTAGTGTACATATTTCCAATAGATGGCGCTATGATTTGCTAATTATCAGCTGTTCAATAATTCATAACATGGATGGCGCTATTCTATCGAACCATTGATGGCGCTATTGGCTAAACAATAGAAAATGAATTGAATTTAGTTTCTTATGCGTTTATACGAAATGCTAATTATGCAGTATTTTAAAAAACGCAGATAGCGCGGGGTTTAAGGTATCTCCTAGTCGGGACTCCCGACTAGAGTTTTCTTTCTTGTTGGACTTTATGCCGCCAAAATCAACAAATCGCCCATAGTGCAGTGGTGAAGTGGAAGAGGGCAAACTCTTAACAAATGGATCGTACAAAATTAAACAAAACAAGTAAGAACGTTGCTGTCGGACGCAACCGACAGCGAAATACTAATTCACGTCCCAGCAGCCCACAGGGGCATCTATCACATTATATTTTTTTAAATTTAACCTTAAATCCCCACTTTCGCCGCTCAAATTAGCTGCAGATTAAAACTTTTCATTGGAGGTGGCCAGACAGTTTCAATTAGGATCGAAGCTTAGAACCCTTACCTTAGCAAAAACACGCACCTAAATCGAGAGAGATGGCATCTCTCAAAATGAGAGAGGTGGCAACTCTGAAAATGTGATTTAAGCTCGTTGGCGAGCGTAGAGGTGTGGGCTCGAACCCCGGTTCGGTCATGTTGATATTTTTGTTATATTTTCTTTAATTAGTTATTTTGTATTAATAAAATATTCTTTTCAAACATATATATATACATATAATTTAACAAGTCAAAAGACAAGGTCAAATGCCACATAGTCATTATGTGGCGCGTTATTGGCTCAGAAGCTGTAGTTGTTTCAGTTTTGATTTGCCACGCCCCCAGTGGTCGTAGACAAATAATTTTTGGCATGTGCATAGAGTGCGTATTCAGGAATATAATTGTAATATATAATTGTTTGGATGCTCACATTCCAAAAATGCGAAAATTACAGGGTATTTTTCAGTATGCCACGCCCCTTTTGAGGCGTACCAATATTTTTGGGGGAATCGATAGAGGAGTCTTCCCGTAACTTAACATCCAATTTGGAAGCTTCTAGCACTAAAACTGGGAGAGATATAAGCTGATATTAGTTGCCACGCCCCCTGATTGCGTAGATATATTCGCCATAGCTTTTCGATTGCGGGATGTAAGCCCGAGTATATATACCAAGTCTCAAGTCTCTAGCATCAATAGTGCTCAAAATATAACGAAACTAGTAAAATCACTATATATTCAGATCCGATTTGCCACACCCCTAGTAGGCGTGGCCATAAAATATTTTTGGCGATCCTTCTAGGAACGTAACAGTAACCCACGTGCCAAATTTGGGCGTTCTAGCTTTAAAACTGTAGAAGATACAGTTTGACCCGATTTGCCATGCCCCCCAATGGGCGTAGATATATCCGCCATAGCTTTTTGATTTTGGGATGTCGACATGAGTGTTCAGTAAAATCTCAACTATCTAGCCCTCCTAGAAGTAGTGTTTCTGAGATACAGAAAATTGCATTTTTCGATTTGTCACGCCCCTAGTGGGCGTATCGGGAAAATCTTGACACTTTATCAGACGAGGATATACACGAGTATATATTTCAAATTTCAAAGTCTATAGCTTCAATAGCGTGGAAATGGTTTGCGTTCATACGGACAGACGGACAGACTGACAGACGGACAGACGGACGACGGACAGACGGACGGACAGCATGACGGACATTGCACAAAGCCAATATACTATATCACTACGTGAAATAGTATAATAATCAATGTCACAAGCCATCAAACTCATACAATTCATTACATTAGACACTTCAACAAATGTAGAAGTGTCTAAACACAATACACGAAACTATTCCTAAGGTGTCATATATTCTAACAATCTCCGCAAAGTACAAGAAGAAGAAATACTCCAAGAACTCAAACAAGACAAAGTTATTGAAGCTAAAAAATACTAAAACGACAATAAGATAAGCTACAAGAAACCGGCTTAATAATTCTTACTTTTGACACAATTGACCTCAACATACGCCCGTACATTCCACTACCCTAGTGATGTGGTCGAATTGGACACCCAACTAAATTCTGTAAAAGCGAAAAAATGTGCCTAGACTGCGGAACCACCAATCACAAGCAAACAGGAGAAGATATGTAAATGCACCAACAGCAAAACGTGTATAAGCTGCAAAGTGAGCAATTTGCAGAACCATCAGCACAGAATCTTCGACCCCAAATGCCCCTCTTTATTAAAAATAAAGAAATTCAGATTAAAGAATTAAAGAAGCTCAACAAATATACAATGAAAGACACAGACTCCCACAATCATCATACACCGCAACACCTAAATTACCAACCCAACAAAACCATGCGCAGCAACCCCAAAGAAAACTCGTACAATACGAAGAAGATGTCAACCTAAGCGCCTCAACGTCAAAAAAAAAAACTCCCAAATAATCAACGAATCTAAACTTAGAATATTTCCAAAAAAACAACAATAATCCAACACTAGCAACTGCACTCAAACCTAAAAACCAAAAAAAAAAAAAAAAACTACAAAAAGCAACAATAAGTCGTATAGACTTATTGTTTTCAACCAGTATAGATACCGTATTCGACATGATTACTGAAGACATCTCAGAATAACAACTTCTATCCCGGCACACTGTCGGGGGCCGGGTTGCGGGCGCCTAATGGGCATGAGACCCACTGAACAGCGCTCTTGGATATTGCCCGGCGTCCGCCCACCGGCCAAAGGCAGTGTGCCAAAATCAGCGCGCCTCAACATTCCATTGACATTAAACAGCAACAAGGCACTGCGGCCAAAAAATAATCTCTCAAACAAAACACTAATCTCTCAAACAAAACAAAAAATACTTAAAAAACCCTTTTCCTTAAATTATGATTAAGATAATACAATGGAACTGTGACGGATAGCTCAACAATTACGATCAGTTACAACTATTAATTACCATATTCTCCCCACAAATATTAGGCCTTTAAGAAACTCATTTTAAAACAAGTAAGAAAACTCTAGTCGAGAACGCTCATCCATATGTACTTACAAATTTGAGGCGAAAGGGGCGTGGCGCCAAATATGTAACAAAAATCGAAATTGCGTAAGGCTTACACAACACTAAATGCAAAATTTGAAGACTTTAGCTATAAAGATGAATTAGATAGAATATAAATTTTGGTTTTTAATCGATAACAATGAAACGATAACAGTTATCGAATTTCTGAAACAAACCCTGGAACAAACCTCCAAAAAAAATTTCTCTAGCTATTGTAGGTTCTGAGATCGACGCGTTCATATATACGGACAGACAGACGGACGGACGCACAGACGGACAGACAGACAGACAGACGGACAGGGCTAAATCGACTCGGCTTGTCTCCCTGATCAAGAATATTTATACTTTATGGGGTCTGCCACGCCTCCTTCTCCCAGTTACATACATTTCAACAAAAACATACCCTGATTTCCCATTTTCAATCGGTTCAGGGTATAATTATCTCAGCAATTCCTACCCCAATCAACTACACCATCTACACCAAGAATTCATACACGATCGCTTCACAACAGTCTAGTCACAATAGTCTTTCACAATAGTCAATAGTCTAGTCTAGGGAAGTCTCAGAAGACCTCCACGGTAGCGACCACGCGCACATAATTATTAAACTATTCACGTCAAACCCCATTAGCAGACACAATTACAGGCCACGATTCAAAACAGACACCGCAGACTGGCCTCTATTCTCAAAGAACACCTTAAAACGAACTGAAACAATACCAATCAGTAGCAATATAAACAAAGAAACAGCAAACATTCAAAAAATCATTCGCACCGCAGCTCACTTTGCAATCCACCAATCATCCCTCCAAAAACACCCACAAAACATTCCCTGGTTGAACAAATATGACAATGCCATATTCCGACGCACGTTAAAAATAGGAAAAACAGCTAGCACAAACATTTTTACCGCACAAATCAATCCACAAACCTCGTCACAAAAAATATGACACAAAATTCGGCGCTTTTGCGGCCTCAATCCCTCCAAAAACATGCACTGCATCCTCAACCCAATCTCATTCCAATACACCACCGACAGATCGGAAATCACACACATTCTTTGCAAAACTTCCCCACAACCTGTTATTCAGCTAAACGCGCTGCATTAGCATCACAACCCACACCCACAAATAACAAAAAAGTATTAACCATAGAAAATTTAGAATATTAGAATATTAGAATCAATGCAGCAATCAAATCTGGCAAAACACCTGGCCAAGACAGAATCAACTATGGTATGATAAAGAACCTACACAATATCCTTAAAAAATGTATCCCACAATCGTACAAGACTAGCATAATTATCCCATCCTCCCCAAAATCGAATTAAACTTTAACCGACTAATTTCACTAAACCTCTGCTTATCTAAAGTTCTTGTCAACAACGGCAAACTTATACACAACAGTCCAATCGGCTTCAAAAAGGCTTCTTGACTTCTTAAAAGCATTTGACAGAATAGGATTACACACCATACTAGACCAACTTATAACATGGAACATCGGACTCAATATTTTCAGCTGCGTAAAAAACTTTATGACAAACAGAAAAATTGTAACAAAAATAGGAAACAACTATTCAATAGCACGCCCTTTACATAATGGTATCCCACAAGGCTCCCCTCTCTCGTTTATCCTTTTCATCATCGCATTCAACAAACTCAACTCAATCATATCCCTTCACAAAAACATCCAAGTAAGCGCATATGCTGACGACTTTAATATTTTCACAAATATCCCTAATACCAAAAACCAAAACATAAACCTATCCACTCTATTCTCCCAAATATCAGAATGGTGTGAATACTCTGGAGCGCAATTATCCCCTACAATATGCAAACACCTACACATCTGTCGCAAACACAACTGCTCATGCCACATCCTTACAGCAAATTATCAGTTAATAAATGTTTACTGCTTGAAACTCTTAAGCATCCACATGAACAACAAATAGAACTTTCACGACCACATAAAATCCCTTAAAACTTCGTTAGAAAAAAGATCAACAATTTAAAATGCCTATCAAATCACAAATTTAACTGCCACATCTTCTCATTACTTAACGTTACCAACGCAATAATAATATCAAAAATTGACTACTGTCTCCCTTTGTTTGGATCTGCCACTCAGTCTACTATCCGACCCCTTAATTCAATCACCAATTCCGCAATAAGAATAACACTCGGTGCTTTCGGAACCACTCCTCTTAACTTTATGATTCACGAAGCTCAAATACCCCCACTACACATATGAAATCAAATTGCCACACCTCAACTCTGCAAATCACTAATAAACTCACACAACTCCCCAATCTTTAACATAATAAAAAACTATAAACAAAAAAAGAAAGTAAAATACCAGTCAACAATAGACAGAATCATCAGCACTGTCAAAGCCTGCGATATGCCGCTCAAACATTATCCCACAAACCCAATAATACATACACCCCTATGTCACATAAACACTGTATTAACAGATTCCTCTCTTATAGAGTATCCAAAAACCTTTTCGCCTCCTCTCCATATACAACAAATTATTTTAAACAAGTAAGAAAACTCTAGTCGAGATCGCTCGACTAGAGTATACCCTGAACCCTGCGAAGAACCGCTATACCGTGCATTCTCCGTTTCTTTTATATATGTACAAATGTATATGTATGTTCATTATAAGCAAAATATACACGCACAGGCGCACGCACACACAAACGCCAGTCGGTGCGTTAGCTGTTCGTTGGGTGCCATTTGCATGCGAATGTTATGGGAAATTAAATGTTTAATAACTTTTTTTCTAGACCAACGATTTTAATCAAACTTGTTGGGCGTCAGCATGTCATCCATATGTATGTATGTGCCAAAGCACAAGTCTCTAGTATTTGAAATACGGGACTTACAAATTTTGTGGCGAAGGGGGCGTGGCATAAAAAAATTAACAAAAATCGAAATTGCATAAGGCCTAACTAACAATAAATGCTAAATTTTAAGACTCTTGCTATAAAGATGAGTTAGATATCATTTTATTACTAAATGAAGATATCGGGTTTTAATCGATAACATTAAAACGATGATATTAATCGATTATTTGAAACAAACTCGATCTTTTCGTGCTATACAGGAACCCACATACAAAATTTCAAGTCTCTAGTTCTTATAGGTTCTGAGAACGACTCCTTCACACATACTGACAGACGGAGGGACGGACGGACGGACGCATGGACGTACATGGCTATATCAACTCGGCTTGTCCCCCTGATCAAGAATCTATATACTTTATGGGGTCTGCCACGCCTCCTTCTGCCTGTTACATACATTTCAACAAAAACATTATACCCTAATTTCCCATTTTCAATGGGTTCAGAGTATAAAAATCATTGACGACAACAAAAAATACAAAACCATATTTGCAGACGGCTCCCAAATAAATAAAATTACATCATACGCCAACGAACACAACATAAGAAAATCAGGCTTAATACCATTTTACTCAACAATTTTTTCAGCTGAAATCATCGCGATCACAGAAGCTCTCAATATTTAAAAAAAAAACAAGCCCGGCAAATATGTCATATGCACCGACTCCCTCTCAACCATATACGCAATAGAAAACATCAACAACTCATCCTATTATCCATCCATCATCCGAAACATCCTCACAAAATACCAACCAAAATTTAAAATCATCTGGATACCCGGTCACGTAGACATTAAGGGTAGCGAATTAGCCGACCTTGCTCCGAAAGATGCAACCGATCTCCCACTCATCCTAACCCCAAAATCGTAACTTTCAAGACATAAACAAATATTTAAAAAACTCCCTCAAAACACTTACAATAAACACAATACACAACACATCAAACTGGTACCATACTCTTGAAAACACACGTCAAGATTCCACCAAATTAAAATCACAACACTACCTCGACCAAACATTAAATTCCACATCTCCACTCTGCAATAATACAGTAATATCATTACGCCATGTCCTGAAAGAATGTCAGTCCCTATAAGATTTTATAATGAAGTATTCCAAAATCTGGACCCCATTCAACTCCTATGTCAACCAACACCAAACAATGTAAATATTATCCTTAAGTTCCTCACCCAAACAAATATTGTAAACAAAATATAATTTCAACAAGAGAATCGAAGATAGTTTATTATATTTTAAATTAACTGTACATAAATAAAAAAGTAAGAAAACTCTAGTAGAAACCGTTCGACTAGGGGATACCCTTATGCCTGCGAAAAACAGTTATTCCGAACATTCTCCATTTCTTCTATACACATATGTATTTGTATGTAGATAACAAGCAATAATTACACACACACAAGGGTAAGTCGGTCCGTCAACTGTGCTTGGGCTGCTATTTGTATGCCAATGTTATGGGAAATTAAATGTTTAATAACTTTTCTAGGCGAACGAGTTTGATCAAACTTGTCATTCATGTCATTCATATGTGTGTATTTGCCAAAGCCCAGGTCTCTAGTATTTGAAATACGTGATTTACAAATTTGAGGCGAAGGGGGCAAGGCAACCAAAATTTAACAAAAACCGAAATTGTGTAAGGCTCAAAAACACTAAAAGCAAAGTTTGAAAACTCTATATAGAAAAATGAATTAGATAGAGTTTTAATACTGAATTTTGGTTTTCGTTTTTAATCGATAACAATAAAATGAAAATAGTTATCGATTTTCTGATATGCGCGCCCTATACAATTACTCACAATGAAAATTTGAAGTCCCTATAGGTCCTGAGATCGATGCGTTCATACACACGGACAGATGGACGGACAGACAGACAGACGGACAGGGCTAAATCGACTCGGCTTGTCTCCACGCTTGCTTTTGCCTGTTATATACATTTCAACAAAACCATTTTACCCTAATTTCCCATTTTCCCTGGGTTCAGGGTATAAAAATAAAATAAGCTCTAGTACTGTACAGCACATCATACAACGCTTCGTCAGGGAAACCCGAGTGGCAGAGAAGGGATGAAAACCTACAAACCAAATTTTCAACCCGGGTGAGGAAAGACTTGTTGTCCGAAAAATGAAGGTCAATCCGGTTATCGGCTCCAAAGTTGACTGTTGAAATGGTGAAAGATTTTGGGAAGACATGCTCCGTGGACACAGCGCGTTCACGATTTAATGGCCGAGGAGCTCTAAAGAAGCCATTCATAAATGCTAAAAACAAGCTCTGCAAGCTAAAGTTTGTCAAGCAGCACGTAAATCGATCTTTATGATTTTGGAATGAAGTCATTTTTGTAGACGAGTCCAAATTTAATTTTTTTGATTCCGATGGCAAGCAATATGTTTGACGCCAACCAAATACAGAGCTAGAGAACAAGCACCTTAACCCAACAGTCAAGCACGACGGTGGGAACGCCAGACAACGTTCGTGAGCTGGTTCTGGTGCCTCGACACTGTGGCACCGGTCAGTGTGTATAGCTCACTCCTCATCCGCGCACAGCTCCTGTGCCCTCCTTTTCTCTCTTTCTTACGCAAGGAGTACTCTTCCCCCCACCCAGCCTTACCGCTGACTTCCAGTCCCCTATCTTTTGTCTCGCTGTCACCTAATTTGTGCCTCTGCCCTTTTGCTCTTGGGTGCCGCATATGGTTGTTGTTGCCCGTTTTGCATATTTGCGCTGTGCTTGCAAATTACAGCTGTTTTGTTGTTGCCCGTTTTGCATGTAGGGGCTATGTTTGCCAGTTACATCTGTTTTGTTGTGGCCCGTTTTGCATGTTTGTTGTTGTCTAATTTCTCTCTCTAAGCACACCAGCTTCGGCTCGTCTCGTGCGTAGCGATCGCCGCTCAGCTGGCAGAGTTCACTGGCCTCTGTGCCAGTTACTTCTATTATCTCTCTCTTTCCGCTACAACCATGATCTAGCTTGGCCTGAGAGTGTGCGTGCGTTCCGTAAATGCGTGAGCATACGCGGATTTCGGTGTGTGGCGGTGTCTGTTTTGTCTGGCTTTTTCGCTCGTCTTCGTGATCCAGGCTGTGCAGCTGTGATTGTTGTTGTTTGTGACGGCGCTCTCTCTCATCACAGTTACAGCTCTCGACGATGTCAGGCTGCCATACTTAAAATGATGGCAACTGATGGACGGATTGGTCTAGGGACTACCTGCTCAGTCTGCAGAATAGATATACTTTATGGGATCTGGTCTGTCTTGCCTTCTTCTGCCTGTTACATACATTTTCACAAAAACATTATACCCTTTTTTCCCATTTCCAATGGGTTCAGGGTATAATTACATTTTATTCTTCCTCGTCGTCTATAACAAAATCAAATAGCTCATCATAATTAGACTAGCTAGAAGAAGGTAAATCTGTATTTTCAAATTCTGAAATTATATGTTGGTGGTTTGGCGGTTTCAATAGGTTTTTTATACCCTGAACCCATTGAAAATGGGAAATCATTTTCAATAGGTTTTTTTTTGTATATTGCGATTTTCTATAGTTTTTATAGAGCTTGTTCCGTGCTTCTGAAGCACTTCCTCTCAGACATCCAATCGGATCTAATGACGCGTTCACTATTTGCCAGCCGAGAATTTTTTGGACCGTTGGTGTCATTTTATACCTGGGATACGTTTTTATGTATAATCAAAGTGTTCTTTTACAAAATGAATTACATTTTTTAATATCAACCGAATACTGAGATGAAATAGTTATTGATTTATATTATGAATGTTGGTGTAATGCAGATTTGTTATACCATTTTCCAACATGAATGCCAATGCTTCTTCAGGAGTAAGAAGGATCAACTTTTTGGGGATCAGTACAGCTAAGTTTTCTGGTTCTTCTGCCCTGGCAATTTTCAGTACCTTAACTAATTCATCCTTTGCGGCTTTCTTCACAGAAAGTGATGCGGAATGTAATAAATGACGCGTGGGAAATTGTATGTCTGTTAAATGGTAAGATACTAATTTTCTTTTTGAGAAACTTTATCTTTTAGCCAGTTACGATTGCACTTTGGTATATATTTTTTAATGTGCTTGATGAAAAATTCGATTTTTTTAATCTGTGAGATACTGAGATTATTTCTATTAATTGACTCTAATTTCCTCTTGACAGACAGACAGATGGACATGGCTAAATCGGCTTGTCTCCCTGATCAAGAATATATATACTTTGTGGGGTCTGCAACGCCTCCTTCTGCCTGTTACATACATTTCAACAAAAGCATTATAACCTGATTTCCCATTTTTAATGGGATCAGGGTATAAATAGTTGTGGCACTGGCACTGTAAAGAGCAGTACAAGAGTGACGAAAGCGGGAGCGACTACTCTGTCTAGCTGTTCGGTCTCCTGTGCTGGCTCTCTGGCCGCTAGCTCAATTTCGAGCATTGTAATAAACTTTAGTACGCAAAAGAAATCGTTGTCGGCAAGGTGGTGATAGGAAAACCAGGGAAGTACTTAGAGTCATATATATACCGAGTATTTCAAATTTAATAAAGTCCATTCCAAACCTGCAGATTGAAACTGCATGTAAATTTATGTACATATATGGCTGTCTATCGATAAAATGCTTAACTTAGTTGTTCATATATTGTCAAAAATAGTTAGACATTGATCTCTATATGCTCTCGAATTTGACGAACATAGAGTCAAAACGAAGATAAGAGTTCTACCTCTGTTTAAAAAAAAAAAAAACAAAAAAAAAACGCTGGTTACCTATTATTGTTCGCGCAATCGTTGTTGTGTGCACTCTCGGTTGTGAAGATATGGTGCTAATACATAGTTGTTGCTATCCGCTCTTCGTCATCGTTGCGCTCACACTTCCCGCTTTTGTCGTTCGACAAATTTAATAAGTGGGCACGTCCAGCTCTTTTTGTCCGCTGTTGTGAAGTTTGGCTGTGCATCTGCGCTCTCACTTGCGCTAATCGTTGTGCGCATCAAATGTGTATGAGAGCATGCTCGCCTCTCACCAGCTTTTTTGCCCGCTGTTGTGATTTTCGGCTGTGCCTCTGCGCAAACAATGCTCAAAGAACGAACAGGAGTCTTTGCGGAACCAAATGGAGCGCTCCCGTATAATACCAACATCACTGCCACCATTATAACAGCAAATGAGGATCCCATATATTCCAAATTATACCCATACCCAATGGGCGTAACGGAATTCGTAAACACAGAAACTCAAGATCTGTGAAAAAAAAACGATATAATACGCCCTTCTCGTGTAACATACCGTTGAGCAAGGAAGAAAAAAGAAACGTTTAGTCATAGACTTCAGAAAACTAAACCAAACAAGTAGGAGTGCTCGACTAAGAGATTCCCTGAACCCTGAGAAGACGGCGATTCGAAGGGGGCGTGGCCTCCAAAATTTAACAAAAATAAAAAGCTAAAAGAAAAATTTGAAGGCTCTAGCTATAAAGATGAATTAGATAGAATTTTATAACTAAATTAAGATATCGGTTTTTAATCGATAACATTAAAACTATGACAGTTATCGATTATTTGACAACCTCGATCCATTCGTGCTATATACGAATCTCCAAAAAAAATTTAAGTCTCTAGCTCTTATATGTTCTGAGATCGACGCGTTCAAATATACGGACAGACGGACCGACGGACAGACAGACAGTCGGACAGGGCTAAATCGACTTCTCTTCCTGATCAAGAATATATATACTTTATGGAGTCTGCCACGCCTCATGTTGCATACATTTTCACAAAAACATTAAACCCAAAAACATTTTCCCATTTTCAATGGGTTCAGGGTATAAAAATATTAGATGACAAATATCCAATCCCCAACATAGCCTCTATTCTATTCAACTTAGGTGCAGCAAAATATTTTACAACCCCAGATTTTAAGTACGGATTCCACCAGATTTTTCTGGCTGAAAGGGACAGCGAAAAAACAGCCTTTTCCGTACGTAGAGGAAAGAATGAGTTTCGCAGGTTTCCTTTGGGCCTGAAAAATGCATCCAGTTTTTTTCAGAGAGCTATTGACGATGTGCTCACGTTTACGTTGATGACGTAAAAATTGTTTCTGAAAACATGAAAAACCATGTCAAGCATATCGCCTGGGTCTTAGATAAGCTATACGGGGCCAACATGAGAGTTTTGCCAGGAAAGGCTCACTTTTTCAATGTGTCGAATATCTAGGTTTCGAAGTCTAAAGTAATGGTATAAAGACATGTCCAAATAAAGTTGAGACGATTCGTAACTACGAATTCTGTTTAACGTTAGATCATTTCTTGGACTGGTAAGCTACTATAGGCGTTTTATCAAAGACTTCACGTCTTTAGAAAAACCTATGAACGACATTTTAAAAGGCGAAAACGGTAAGGTTAGTACCGGACAATAAATAAAATACCAGTCATTTGAGAAACTAAAAGAGGTTCCTGCGTCCGAAAATGTAATGTTGCTCTACCCCGACTACAAGAAAGCGTTGGATTTAACAACAGATGCTTCGTACTTTGGTCTAGAGGCAGTCTTACCACAAGGTGTAAAACCAATCACAATGATATCAAGGACATTGAAAGATAGAGAACTTATCTTTGAAAAAATTTAAATATCTTTACGGACCATCATCCTCTGACGTTTGCACTACAATCCAAACGCAAAAATCAGTATCTATTACAAGCCAGGAAAGGAAAACTACGTCGCTGACGCGCTATCATGACATAATATTCATGGCTTGGAAGACGATTCACTCACGTACACTATAGAAACAACAGACAAACCAATTAACTGTTTCTAAAACCAAATTATAATAGAAGAAAATAGAGTAACTTCTGATCGTACAGTCATCTTATTCGGTAAAAAAATCCGACATACAACTCACTTCTCAGAGACTCGTTAATCGAAAGAGTTTACGATGTAGTCAAAAAAAGACGTTGTTACTGCAATTCATTGCGAGTTATCGGAACAACAATATTTCCATATACAAAACATATGGTAAATAACATTGTTGACAAAAACGAACAAAATGAAATAATTGTAATAAAACACAATCGAGCCCTGTTCAGTCACTTGACTGGGCATAATGTCAGGCTTTAGGCTGTAAGGTGCATGGAATTAATTAGGGCACTGTAAAGAGCAGCACGAGAGCGACGAGAGCGGGATGGAGTGCTCTCGCTAAATGTTCGGGTCTCTGTGCTAGCTCTCTGCCCACTAGCTTAAGTTTGAAGTTGCATTAAATCAGTACTCAAAAGACTTCGTTGTCGGCAAGCTGCTTGTTGAAGACCACAAGTTGCTTTTTTTATATGGTATGTATTACCAAGCCCTTTTGACAGGACATTTTTGGCGCCCCCGGGAGGACTCTTCAACAGCAGGTGACATCGGTGGATTACATACAGGAGGATTACATGGATTGCACTAATAATCAGGGAAGTACATAGTCTTTTACGTACATATACCGGGTATTCTAAATTCAATAAAGTGCACTCGAAACCTGCAGATTTTAACTGCAGGTAAACCTGTGTACATGTGTAGATGCCTATCAATAAATGCTTAACTTGGTTATTTGTACATACATATATATATTGTCAAAATAATTAGACATTGACCTCTATCTGCTCTCGAATTTGACGAACATAGAGTAAAAACGGAGCCAGAGAGTTCAGCCTCTGTGTAAAGAAAGGAAAGAAAATAAAAAACCGTTTCACACAGCTTTGCCGCCTTTGCATTTTCGGCTGTGCATTTTCGCTCCCCGTTACGCTCTCGTTTTGCGCATCAAACTTGTATGAGTGCATGCTCGGCACTCACCAGCTTTGTTGTCCGCTGTTGTGAAGTTCGGCTGTGCATTTGCACTCCCCGTTGCGCTCTCGTTGTGCGCATCAAACTTGTATGAGTGCATGCCCGGCACTCATCAGTTTTTGTTGTCCGCTGTTATGAAGTTCGGCCTTGCATCTGTGCCCCAACTTGCGTGATTCGTTGTGCGCATCGAACGTGTATGAGTGCAGGTTCGACACTCACGATCAAATAGTGGGTGGTTGTATTAGCTGAATAACTTACAGGTATATGTTACAATCGTTAGTAGCAGCTCATTTACAACTAGCTAACGTATAACACATAGAGCATCGACCGAACGCAGTGGATATTATTCTGCAATCCCTTCGCTTGCATTATAATTCGGGTTTAATTGAAATTGGTTTCAATTGAATAACATTTTTAGAATCATGACTGGCAAGCGAGGAAAGAATCGGTCTATGGACGAGTCATCATCAGCGCGGATTAAAAGCCTGCTGAATGCTTATAAAAACGTTACAAACGATATAACGCGTATCAACAAATCGTTAAAAGACTTCACAATATCGGTAGAGCCCTTTGAAATCGAATGTCGATTAGAAACATTAAACCGATACATAGAAAACGCGTTTAAAATACAGCAAGAACTGGACGACATTAATTCAGATTTAGTGCCTCGATCATCATTAGAGGAGTTGTGTCTCACAACCAAGGCCCTACTAATGAAGCGAGGCAGTGTCAGTCAACCAAAACCGGAAAGTCATGCCAATTCGACCATGATTAGCTCCGTGTCACATACTAGAAATCTACCTCACATTAAATTACCAAAATTTAGTGGAGAGTATTCCGAATACAAAAACTTTATATGTCTGTTTGAGAACTTAGTTGACAATGACCCAACTCTGTCGAACATAGAGAAGTTTAATCATTTGTTGTCGTGCCTAGATCGAGAAGCACTGGGTACTGTTAAGGCTTATCAGGTAACAGATGATAATTACCCGAAAGCTTTAAAGGCTTTAAAAACAGTGTATGACAACCAATGTCTCATATTTTTTAATAGCATCTCCAAGCTGTTCGAACTACCCAGTATGTCTGCACCGTCAGCAGCATCTTTGCGCAAGATGATTGATTCGGTGCGTGTCATTTATGAATCGCTGTTATCGCTAGGCTCTGATAAACAGATTTCCAATGCCATGTTAATACATTTAGTAATGAGCAAAGTAGACACTGGCACGCGCTCAAGATGGGAAGAGAACTGGGACTACAACAAACTTCCATTGTGGAATGATTGTGAAGTTGCATTAAATAGACGCTATCAGCATTTGACTGCTGAAGAAGTCTCTTCTGCATGCTGCGTAGGTCGTAAGACACCTCATGACAGTGGAAAAAGAGGTACAAAAACGTCATTAGCCGTTGCTCTTCCAAGTCAGCTCCAAGTCAATAAGTGTGTTTTTTGCAAATCTAATGACCATTATATTTAGTCTTGTTCGTCAATCGCAGCAATACCTTCCCAGAATCGATTCAAATTCGCGAAGGGTTATCCGTTTTGTATAAACTGCTTGCGAACAGGACATTCGGTAACCTCTTGTAAATCAGCTCACTGTCGTGTTTGCTCTAAGCCCCATCATTCCATGATACATAAGTAAACTTCGGAGGCTCCTCAGGCTGCCTCAACGGCTATCCCAGTAGTTCCAAGGCACATTGCGCCACAGCTTTCGGCTGTGAACCACGCACGTAACGCCTCTGACCAAGTTCTCCTGGCAACTGCTGTCGTCAGAGTAAAAGATCAATCAGGATCGTATCAGTTAGCTAGAGCCCACTTAGACTCCGGCTCTCAGGTAAACTTCATCACTGAGGAGTTAGCTAAGCAGCTACAATTGAAGAGGCAAAAAAGATATATTCACTTATTGGGTATTACTAACTGTCAGTCAATCGTTAGTCACAGTGTTCAGACATCGATAGCCTCACGAACGGACGACACACAAATCATGACTGATTTTGGTATCCTCCGGTCCATATCGTCGTATCAACCTGAGAAACTTACTGAGAAGATCACTGTGCCTGATAGCGTGCAGTTAGCTGATCCTGAGTTCCTCAAGCCACAACGCATTGATATGCTTCTCGGTGTCGATATCTTTTTTGATGAATTAAGAGAAGGCCGAATAAAGGGAACTAGCAACAGTCCAACACTCCAGCTTACAGTCTTTGGTTGGATAGTGTCTGATCGTTGTCGAACGAAGGAAATATCCGCCCGTTCCTCAACTTTAATGAGCGTTGTGAAGGACGAGATCTATGTAGACTCGATCATTCGAAAGTTCTGGGAGTTAGAAGACAAACCTAATACAATTAATTCAAACTGGTATACCCCAGATCAACAGCTGTGCGAGAAGTCCTTTATAGAGACTATTCGCCAAACCACTTCGGGTCGGCTCAGTGTCGATGCCATTTAAATCTAGTCCGCACAGTCTAGGTATGTCATATGACATAGCCAAACGACGGCTTATGGCTCTGGAGAGAAGAATGTGCAAAGAAGATGACATTCGGCCCATGTACATTGACTTCATGAAGGAGTACTTGGCCTTGGGTCATATGAGCTCGACAAATAATTACATTCCGAGAGAGCCGCATTATTTCATTCCGTACCAATGCGTGTTAAGACCGCACAGCTCGTCAACGAAGCTCCGGGTGGTGTTCGATGCCTCTAGCAAATCGTCTTCTCAGTTGTCGCTGAATGATCTACTCATGGTGGGTCCGACCATTCAGCCTCAGTTATGGGAAGCGTTGCTACGTTTTCGACTTCGCCCTTGGGCTGCAACCGCAGACATAGCAAAAATGTACCGTCAAAAAGAATTAGACGAGTCCTAGTGCAACTTTCAACTTGTTTTGTGGAAGAAAAGCTCACTGACCCGTTACAAATTTTTCGCTTAAATACAGTTACGTATGGGACAGCTGCTGCGCCATTTTTGGCAGTTCGATGCCTAAAGTATCTGAGCGAATTACACGCTTCCACTCACCCAGCTGCAGCTCGGTCCTTAACTCACGACTTTTATGTCGATGATTTGCTGACAGGATCAGACAGCGCTAAGGAGTTATGCTTGTTGCATCGCGATATAATCCCAATTCTTCAAGGGTTTGGCTTCCATCTTACAAAATGGTCGTCCAACTGTAAGAAACTTGCAGCTCAATCAGCAGAGGACAACATTGTCATTGGTCATCACGAAGATACAAAGACCTTGGCATTAATTTGGAATCCGAAGGCTGATGTGTTCAGATACATAATGGAATCTACAAGAGATTCGAATCCTACCAAGCGGTCCGTTCTATCGTTTGTGGCACGATTATACGATCCCTTAGGTTTGCTAAGTCCGATTGTAACTCGTGCAAAGGTACTGATACAGGAAATGTGGTTGAATAAGCTTGGATCGGATGACCAACTACCTGCCAAAATGATACAAAAGTTGGAAGCAGTGACCAACTGTTTTTCAGAATTAAATGCTTTGTGCATACCTCGTTACGTAGGCACGCTTAAAGCAAGATGCTGTCAAGTCCATGGCTTTGCTGATGCGTCAACAAGAGCCTACGGCTGTTGTCTATACGTACGAGTGCAAACAGTTGAGGGTATCACTATCAGGTTGCTAACCGCCAAGTCCAAAGTAGCCCCACTGAAAACGAAATCAGTGCCGCGGCTTGAACTGTGTACTGCGGAGTTATTAGCTACCGTGTGGGACGCGGTAAAGAACTTACTCGACTGTCCATTAGACAAAGTCGTTTTTTGGTCAGATTCTGAAGTTGTTCTTCATTGGCTGCAAATGCACTCATCAAATTTGAACACATTTGTTGCCAATCGAGTAGCAAACAATTCAGGAGTTGACAGCCAATGCCTGGCGTCATGTCGCAACAAAAGACAACCCGGCGGACATAGTGTCTCGGGGATGTTCAGTTGAAGAACTTCGATCTTCAATCTGATTTGGCGGACCATCATTTTTACAACATTCAGAAGAATTGTGGCCAGCAAACCCACATATTAAGCTGTCGAAAGAATTGGAGTCGTTAGTGAATTCCATAACGCCCTTAATAGAAGCAATATCTTCATTTACAAGGCTGATCCGCATAATCGCTTACATGTTCCGCTTCATCAATGGAAGGAGCGAGATACATGTATCTTTGATTCCTTCAGCTTCTGAATTAAGTTTTGCCTTTCTTGCAGCAGTATCTGTGATTTAGAATTCAGAATTCGCTCAAGTAATTGAAAATTAAGAAAGTCCACAGTTTTGCAACCGGCTCTTCAAAAACTGGCACCATCATGGCAAGCGTGTCTTGTGGTTGGTGCAGGTAGGAGGTCGTTTGATGAAAGCGCCATTAGCGCATAATGCCAAGTTCCCCTTGCTGCTGCCTAAAAAGTGTCGATTTGTCACACTCTATTTAGAGCATTTGCATCACTCGCACTGTCATGCCAATCCAATGGTCCTGATGGGATTACTTCGGCAACAGATCTGGGTGATCAATGCTCGAGATGTGTGCAGTGCAGTGGTGAAAAAATGGGTGCATTGCTTTCGATACCGAAACCGAAGCTTTTGTCGCGAATAATGGGCAACCTTCCCGCTAATCGCTTACACGGGAACAAACCCTTTGAGATCAGCGGAGTGGACTTTTGTGGTCCAATTTTAGTTTCGTTGGGGATTCGGGGCAAAGCGCCCGTTAAGATGTATATTGCCATATTCGTCTGCTTCACTTTAAGGCTGTACATATAGAGCTTGTAACCGATCTAACCTCTACCACCTTTCTGATGTGTTTATCCAGGTTCATTAGTCGACGTGGCCTAGTCAGGAAGCTATACTGCGATCAGTGCCACCAATTTCGTGGGTGCGGCTCGCACGCTGGCAGACTTTGCGTCCAATTTCAGCGGCAGCTCACCTGCGATTCAAACGTATCCGGCGGAACGGGGAATAGAGTTTGTTTTCACTCCCCCGGGAGCACGGCATTTCGGCGGCCTGCGGGAAGCAGCGATGAAGCCGGCAAAAGGCCTCTTGCTCAAGGCAATTGGCAGCGCAGTGCTGCGCCAGGACGAGTTGGCAACGGTGCTCATCGAGGTGGAGGCCATCCTCAATTTGCGGCCGATCGTTGCTTCCAGCAGCAACCCAAACGACGGCGAGGTGCTCACCCCGGCTCATCTGCGGGTCGGCGCAACGCTCGTGCCGCTGCCACTCGCGTCAACGCAGCCAGTCGACGATGTCAGGTTGCCATTCTTAAAAAGATGGCAGCTGACATAAAAAATAAAAAAATCAATCGGTTATGGACAGATTGGTCCAGAGACTACCTGCTTATCCTGCAGTAGAAGAGCAAATGGACGCGAGGAAGAAAGAACGTGGAAGTCGCCACAGTCGTCCTCATGGGAGAGGACAACGCTCCGCCTCAGCAGTGGTCGCTCGGCATGGTGACACGGCGGAGATGGAAGGGGCGAGTAGTGGTCAAAAAGACCACATCGGGCACCTACAAACGCCCAACTTATCGCACCCTAGCCTGATACTTAAGTTAGTTTAGTATAAATTGCTATCCGTCCGTCTGTCCGTCCGTACGTCTGTCCGTATGAACACAAATCATTTCCACGCTATTGAAGCTAGAGACTTTAAATTTGGAATATACTCGTGTATACCCTCGTCAGATAAAGTGTCAAGATTTTCTCGATACGCCCACTAGGCGCGTGGCAAATCGAAAATGAGTTTTCCTGTATGTCAGAAACACTACTTCTAGAAGGACTAAAGAGTTGTCCACGCTCACGTCTTCTACAGTTTTAAAGCTAGAACGCCCAAATTTGGCACGTGGGTTACTGTTACGACCCCATAAAGATCGTCCAAAAATGTTATGCCCTGCCTACTAGGGGCGTGGAAAATTGGATCTGTATATATAGTGATTTTACGAATTCTGTTATATTTTTAGCACTATTGATGCTAGAGACTTGAGACTCGGTATATATACTCGGATTAACATCCCACAATCGAAAAGCTATGGCGGATATATCTACGCCCACAGGGGGCGTGGCAACTAATATCAGTTAATATCTCTCAAAGTTTTGTGTAGAAGCTTCAAAACTGGATGTTAAGTTACTGGGGGACTCTCTTATCGGTTCCCCAAACATTATTGTTACGCCCCAAAGGGGCATGAATTACAAAAAATACCCTGCAATTATCGCGTTTTTCAAGTATAACCGCCCAACCTTTACAGTTATATTCCTCAACGCCAACTCTATGAACCTGCCAAAAATTATATGTCTACGGCCACTGGGGGCGTGGAAAATCAAATGAAAAATTTACAGCTTCTGAGTCAATAACGCGCCACATAATGACTTTTGACCTTGTCTTTTGATTTATATATGTATTGAAGTGAATATTTCATTAACACAAAATAACTAAATAAAGAAAATATAACAAAAATATCAACATGACCGCACCTGGGTTCGAGCCCAAACCTCTACGCTCGCCAACGAACTTCTATCTCATTTCAGAGTTGCCACCTTTCTCATTTTGAGAGATGCCATCTCTCTCAATTTAGGTGCGAGTTTTTCCTAAGGTAAGGGTTCTAAACTTCTACCCAAATTATAGCTGTCTGGCCACTTCCAATAAAAATTTTTAATCGGGAGCTAATTTGAGCAGCGACAGTTGGGACCTAAGATTAATTAAAAAATATAATGTTATAGATGCCCCTACGGGGTGCTGGGACGTGAGAAAGTATTTCGCTGTCGGTTGCGGCCGACTGCAACATTCTTACTTGTTTAAATTGTGTATTTGAATGTATTTGAATGTATTTGCTGTGCATTGCGTGGAATGTCTCGCTCGTTCTCGCCGATTGAGCGCTTTACTCGCATCGCACTCACTTTGATGATCGCGCACCGCTAGCCGAGGTCCCATTCGTGACCGCGAGAAAGTAGATATTAATTTCACTCGCAGGCTTATAACAGTGCTTCGGCCAATGAGAGGCTGCCACACGATCGGGCGGACTTGGCGCAGCTATAGAGAGCCGAGGCAGGCCCCGCTCCAGAGCCGAAGAAGGGCCTGCGGGTCTGCTATAGAAAGGCGCTCGCGACTCGGCACGGGGTCAGTCTAATTTTAATTCAAAGTGCCTGTAAGTGAAAGTGCCAATTGTCAACGCGAGTGCAAATTAGAAAAGGACAACGAAGGAGAGCGAAGGACATCAACATCATCTAGGACATCGTTGGACTTCTACAAGGATATTGAGAGGAGTATCCTGGACGCATACCACACCGCAACCTTAAGGACATAGGTGCTTCCGGCAACTGGTACTAGGAGCAACATAACCTGTAACAGGAGTGTGAAGTTAGTCAGAGTAGCCGTGCGAAAGAGCGCACGTCTTTGAGGCGTGATCTAGAGTGCCAGCGAGCGAATCCAGTTGTAGGAGTGCCTGTGGTAACCCAAACGAACCGCTGAAGAACTCAGTGTGGATCCCGCCGTACCCTAGAGTACTCTGAAACCTCTAGACGGCTCAGAGGCTGACCGCTCGTTAACCGACCGCTCGTTAACCGGGGGCTCCTCACGGCAACCAACGATCCTGTGGATAGGTGTGCGCTAGCCCAGCCCAGCCAGGACTGGCGTGTCCTTCAACCAGGAGTAAAAGGTACGTTAGAGTAGCCGTACGGAAGAGCGCACGTCTTTGAGACGCGATCTAGAGTGCCAGCGAGTAAATTCAGTTGTAGTAGTGCCTGTGGTGACCCAAACGAACCGCTGGACAACTCAGTGTGGATCCCGCCGTACCCTGGAGTGCTCTGAAACCTCTAGATGGCTCAGAGGCTAATCGATCGTCGTTAAGCCATAACACTTGTACTATTCTGTATTTATACTCTATTGTATCATATTATACGTTAAATAAGCATATGCCCATCGTATTGTAGTGTACAATATCTGGTGTCACATTCTCAACCAAAAGTTAGAGTATTGCACTCATATACACAGTGGCACTTTGTCGCTGTGGTTACGTCACACATCCGCACATAAGCCGTCATATGATCCGGATATATGCGGACGGGGCAGCAGCGTGAGATCTGCAGCATAAGCATTTATGCCTTTATGTACATGCCGTCTGCATATACATACATATGTATATATGCTACGCTCTCCCATTCTGTCGCTGCTCTCAGCGGCAGAACTCTTTTATATATACATTATGTATTTTGGCTAAGCTTATTAAAAACACAAAATAAGGAATCATTCAGAAACAAAAGGCAAAAGCGAGTGCAAGCTCAAGTGTTTCATTGACAGTAAAACCGAAGTAACTACATGGCGACCGTGAGAGCGGTGCGGTAAAGTGCGTTTATTTCATAAATAAATAAAATAAATAAATACGGCAAACACATATAAAATTAAAAAGTGAATTTATCAATAAATTGAACTGAATTTGAGGCAGTAGCAGTAGCAGTAGCAAGAAGCATGCCAACGCCAACCAAGTAAATTTTCCGGAAAAAAAAAAAAAAAAAACGTCCACCGCAACAAAACGAAAGCCCAGCATGACATTGGATGATGATGATGAGATTACCTAAATAAAACTTAAAGTTGGGTCCCCACAATAACATCGACGACAACAACCAGGATTGCTTGAATCATTTATTTATTTATTCTACCCTGAACCCATTGAAAATGGGAATGTAACAGAATGATGGAGGCGTGGAATACCCCATAAAGTATATATATTCTTGATCAGAATGACAAGCCGAGTCGATGTAGCCATGTCCGTCTGTCCGTCCGTCTGTCCGTATGTATGAACGCGTCGTCTTGCGTCGCCTTACGCAATTTCGATTTTTGTTAAATTTTAGATGCCACGCCCACTTCGCCTCAAATTCCTAACTCCCGTATATCAAATACTAGGGACTTGTGTTTTGGCACACAATTACATATGGATGACATGATCACGCCCAACAAGTTTGATCAAAATCGTTGGTCTAGAAAAAAAAGATATTAAACATTTAAATTCCCATAACATTGCCATGCAAACAGCAGCCAAAGAACAGCTGACGCACCGACTTGCGCTTGTGTGTGCTTGCGCCTGTGTATGTGTGTGTGTATGCGTTGCGTGTAATGAACATATGTCTACTTATGTATATTAAAGAAACGGAGATTGCTTGGAATTGCGGTTCTTCGCAGAGTTCAGGGTATACCCTAGTCGAGCGGTCTCGACTAGAATTTTCTTACTTGTTTTTATTTATTTTTTATTGTTACCAAGAATTAATTCTAAATAACAATTTTTGTTTTAAGCCAGAGCGACAAAGGCCTTCAGGCGTAACAAACTATCAATATGGAACAAAACAACGTACAACAACTGAGTGAGTATAGGGAGAGCTATGGCAAATAGAGGGGGTGTGCAAAAGAAAATAAAACAAGTAAGAGTGCTCTAGCCGAGACCGCTCGACAAAGAGATCCCCTGAACCCTGCGAAGAACTGCGATTCCTAAGAGCCGCTAACATTCTCCGTTACTCTTATATGTACATATGTAGCAAGCAATACATACACACACACAGACACGCACAAGAACATACACAGACGCACGCACAAGAACACAATCTGCTAACTGTGATTTATGACTCATCAGCTTCGCTGCTGCTGCTACAAGACGCCGATAATATGAGATATTAAATGTTTAATAACATTTTTTCTAGACGAACGATTTTGATCAAATTTGTTGGGCGTGATCATGACATTCATATGTGTGTATGTGCCAAAGCACAAGTCTCTAGTACTTGATACGTGATTTAGCAATTTAAGGCGATAGGGCAATTTGAGGGCGTGGCATCCAAAATTTAACAAAAACCGAAATTGCAGAAGGCTCAAATAACACTAAATGCACTATAAAGATGAATTAAATAGACTTTTATAACTAAATGAAGATATCGGTTTTTATTCGATAACATTAAAACGATGATAGTTATCGAATATTTGAAACAAACTCGATCGAATCGTGATATACACGAACTTCCAAAAAAAATTTGAAGTCTCTAGCTCTTATATATTCTGAGATCGAGGCGTTCAAACATACGGACAGACGGACGGACGGACAGGGCTAAATCGACTCGGCTTCTCTCCCTGATCAAGAATATATATACTTTATGAGGTCTGCCACGCCTCCTTCTGCCTGTTACATACATTTTCACAAAACCATTATACCCTGATTTCCCATTTTCAATGGGTTCAGGGTATAAAAAAAAGAATAGCGCACATAAAGTAGCTGTTGTATGTTAATCAGCCTACACCCCCTGGGCAACCGCCCAAAAGTTACAAGAAGAGCTTGACTTTCTTGTAACATATAAAAATAAAAAGCCAATAACTCCCGCTCACTCGGAAATCAACACGATTAATTTTAAAACCAAACCTCCTCCTCCTAAGGTCATCCCAAAGAAGTGCAAGGAGTATTCGGCGGACTGCCCTGGAGACTGCGCACTGCAGATACACGTGCTGCAGACGAACCAGCGCCGGCTTCCCAATAGCCTGTGCGACCGTTGGTTCCCCCAGATCACCCTGTGGTGTGAACATGCCGCCCTATGCAACAAGTTGCAATTGACACACTAGCCATATGATAGGATAGGGAACGACAGCGTTCTGGAGAACCTAGACGCCGCAAGAGCTGAAAATTATCCAACCGAACAGCGAGCTTTGGGCGGCGGTTGGATGACCTCAGGATAGAGGTCTGCACCCAGAACCACGGAGATAGTTCCAGGCCGGTAGAAGGTGGGATCCGCCAGGACGAGGAGAACTTCCCTCGCACCGTCTCGGGAACCTCGCGGTTGGGCGTGCGGATGCACAGATCGGGCTCCACCTTGAGACTCAATTACAGCCGAGCAAGCCTTGTAGTCCCCGACCCGGCTCACAGCCAGTCCGAGGGCCTTGGCAAACGAGCCATTGATTAGGCTCACGGGGGCGCAAGCGTTCAACAGCGCTCGGGTCTCAAATTGCTTCGTCCCGGCGCCGATCCGGATCATCGCGGTGGGCATCAGCGTCGTCCCCCTGGATTGGAGGAGTGACGCTAGTGTGGGCGCCTGCGATGCTGTGGCTGCCGCCAGGCGATCGGAGGATTCAACCAATCGCCGCCTAGGAGATCTGGGACGACGGTGATCACAGAGTGGAACTGGCGATCCGCGCCGAGCAGGTCGAACCGATATGTGGAGAAGAGTGTGGTGGGATTGACCACACCGACGACATCTCTCCGAGCTTCGGCAAGCCCCTCCCGAATGCTCATGGGCTAAGCAGTTCGAGCAGTAGCGGTTGACGAGCACCGCTCTCAGGCGTCTCAGGTTGAGGAACCGCCGGCACTGACGTAAAGCGTGAACTCCGCGGCACACTCGACACCGGTAAGAATCTACCCCGCGGGTGCGGAGTTTATTCGGTCGAGCGATCAAGGACCGAGCACATAAAGGGATCCGGAGGGGGTTAGTGCTTCGCCTACGTCGGGGACACCTCAGGCTCACTCTGCATCACAATGATCTTCGTCACAGGTCGTCGGAGGTTCGAACATCGACGACGCGAACCAAGCCGTCGTAAGGCGTCGAGCCTTAGTGCGCGCCCCCACTCGTTCTATGTGCCATTCGGTAGGTGGCAGGTTGTCCTCTGAAATGATGACCAGGTCACCCATCTGAAGGTAGCGAGTTGGCGTTTTCCATTTATTCCGCTTGTGGAGCTCCTTCATGTATTCGTCCTTCCAGCGGCGGCAAAAGCTGTGATGGATTGCCTTCAAACGCTGCCACCGATTGATCAAGGACATGGGCTCGGCATGGATCTCAGGCTCAGCAGTAGATACGAGGGGGCCTCCGACGAGGAAGTGCCCGGGGCTCAATGCTAAGAGGTCCGTTGGATCCTCACTCATAGGGGAGATGGGTCGAGAGTTGAGGCACGCTTCTATTCGACAGAGCAGAGTGGACAATTCCTCGAACATGTACTTGTTGGTAGACGTGGCCTTGTAGAATAAGGCCTTAAAGCTCTTGACTCCCGCCTCCCATAACCCTCCCATGTGGGGAGCGCTGGGGGGAATGAAGTGCCAAGACAGAATATGCTGAGGAAAAGTCTGCACGACGCATTGCTTGGTAGCAGCTAGAAAGTCTCTTTCTAGCGCCTTGGATGTTCCAACGAAGGTTTTTCCGTTATCAATAGATGAGCTGTGGGCATCGTCTTCTGGCCACAAACAGTGAGATCGGATGTCGCCTCCAAGTGAATCGCCCTGGTGCTGAAACACACGAAGACGCAGACGTAACCCTTGGTGATGAGACAAGCTCGCCCGGTATAGTTTTTGATTTCGAAAGGTCCTGCGAAATCGATTCCGGTGTGGGTAAAGGGCCTGGAAAATGTGATTCGCTCTAAAGGAAGGTCTCCCATCATTTGAGTCTGTTGACGGCGCCGGAAAATGACGCAAGTCTTGCATCCGTGCAAATGGGCTTTGATCAAGTTCTGGATCCTCGGAATTCAGAACTTCGTACGCAGATAGCGCACCATCAGCTGGCTGCCACCGTGCTGTGTGATGCGAAGTGTGAATTGGACCAGCAAACGCGTGAAATGGGCGTCGTATGGGAGCAGGATGGGGTGACGTTCGTCGTAGCTCAGGGACTCTGCCGCTCGTAGTCGCTCGCATGAGCGAAGGATACCGTATTGATCGAGATAGGGTTTTAAGTTTAACAAGGAGCTTCATGGGGGAATAGTCCGTTTTTTGGAGAGTGCTCGGATTTCAGCAGCGTACTTCTGCTTCTGAGCGAGCCGTACAAGAACCTGTTCTGAGGAAAGCAACTCGTCCTTGCTGAGTTGCACCGTGGAAGGCCTCGCAGCCTTTGGGGCGACGAGCCGTCGGACATATGCGGTGTCCCTTAAGGCTTGCCCGTAGTCTGAAAACCGTCCGCTGAAGTCGTCTTTAGGCGTGGATGTAACGGACATCGCAGAGGGAAGCTGGCCAACATTCGGGGGTTAGCCGGAGCCATTCTGGTCCATGCCACCATAGCGTATTGACCGCCAAGTCATCAGCGGAGACGCCTCGACTCGCAAGATCTGAAGGACGCGGTTTGCCACGAACGTAGCCCAGCTGCATGGAGGCTTATTAAGCCAGGCCAACACGATGGTGGAATAAGTCCAGAATTGGGAAGATGTCGGCTGTATTGGGAGCTCAGGAATCACTGTCGCACACAAGTCGGCTAACAACACCGCGCCGCAGAGCTCCAGTCGTGGCAACGAAACAGTTTTGACTGGGGCCACTCTCATTTTAGCGGTCAAGAGATGGACACTCACATGGTCCTTATGCTGGACCCGCTTGTAGAGAGCTGCTCCGTAGGCTTTCTGAGAAGCATCGCAAAAGCCATGTACGTCCCTTTTTAGGTCAGGTCGGATCTCTAACCATCTGGGAATGCGTAGCCGGCTGAGACCCGGATAATCCTGTAGGAACTCATGCCAGTGAAGTAATAGGGACGGGGTAAGGGCGTCGTCCCATCCAAGTTCCGTTAACCAGATTTTCTGCATTAACACCTTATCCCGAATCACAAAGAGAGAGCCAGCCACCCTGCTGGATCGCAGAGCTTCGCTATGTGGGACAGGACCTCTCTCTTGGAGACCGGATTCTTTGGCTTTCGGGACACTGACGGTACGACCTGAGCACCTGAAATCGACTTATGATCCTCAGTTGCCCAGGATGAAACTGCAGTCTTATTCGGGACGGATTGCTCCCACAACAGGATAGTTGATTTGGGTACCTTGCTCGTACAGATTGCTATAAGAAGAATATCCCAATTCTCTGTACTAGCTCCCGATCGCTCTAAGGCAGTCAAGCATCCTTGAAAAGCCGTCTGTAATAATAAAAATATTTACAAAACAGTGACTCAGTCACGGTTTGAATTTGAGTGCCAACACTGATTACAGCTTAGCTGTTGTGCCGGTGGTGGGTTTTGCAGTATTTTGCACGGATTGACAAAAGTGGCTGAAACCGTGACTAAGTCACGGATTGGAACTCGAGTGCCCACACTGATCGCGCAACAGCTATTTTTCCGAAGGTAGGCTTTCGCAAATTATGAAATATATATTTTGGTTTAAACGCGGGGGTTGTCTTAAACCAATTGCCCCCCTCTTTTTGGTTTTTAATTATAAGTTTTAAATTGCGGAAAGCCAATCGGAGTGGCTACAATTATTATCGTAGTGCAAGTGTTGTTGCGCCTATGCCAAATACATATATACCCATGTATACATGCATCGATAAACATACATATACACGCGCGTACGTGAAAGCCGCCGTGGCTGCCAAAATTTAATTAAATTTATTGTTTATTTGTTGGTGTGTGACGCTTTGACACTGTATGGCGGTATTTGGTGTTTCAAGAATCACTTGCAGTTGTTTCCTTTAGCCGTAGGTATAGGTGATACATATGTATGTATGTACATATGTATATATACATATATATGTCAACTTGTGCATGTATATACATATGCATGTATATACATATGTGAGTGGCAAAACACAACAATGTTCACGGAGGAAGACTTATGGAAATGGAAGGCACACTGGACGAACATAAAGAACTTATATCGTGAAACCTTGAGACAGGTCAGGTGTGTATGTATGTACACATGTCCTAAAGATGCGCAGGTCGCTATGGAAGAGCGGAACACCTCGCACCTTTACGTGAGAAGATCTATACTTATCGGGTTCTTTCCACCGATGCAAGGTGGAGGATCGGAAGGAGCTCCGAAGGACCAATGTTTGTAGTAGGGCGGACTGGCCTGAATAAGCAATTGGCGGCTGCCAATGTCTTCACACTCTGGAGGGTGGATCGCGGTAACAAAAAGAAACCGCACGGTTTTAATGTAGCACAATTCACTCTTTATTTCAGTAAGAGATATATGTAAGAGTAAGAGATATAAGTATAAAAAGCGAGGAAAAGACCGAGCGTAATGGCGATTTATAGAGAAGTGCCAGTCACCCATTCCAGTGTGCCCGCCTTCTGCCACAATAAAAATCCTCAGCCGTTGGCCCCCCCTGATCACCCTGTGGTGTGAACAGAGACATTTTATGTTAAATTGAGCGGAACCTTTTCTGTCCGATAGATGCATGGCCTGTAAAGCCATACAAACAATTAGACAGGAGTCACTGCGTTAACAAATTAGGAATTAACCAACAATAATCTTTCCGTGTCATGTTAAACATGTTAAATGTTAAATCATGTTAAACGTTTCTTTAATTAAACATTAAACAATTGATAAATTTTGTAATAATTTTATTACAACATAATTATCATCCAAAATTTCAATTTAGATTTTTAAAAATATTTTTCTTTTAAAAAAATATTTTTTTACAATTTAAAAAAAAAGATCAATAAAAAACAAGTAAGAAAACTCTAGTCGAGACCGCTCGACTAGGGTATACCCTGAACCCTGCGAAGAACCGCAATTCCAAGCAATCTCCGTTTCTTTAATATACATAAGTATATATATGTTCATTACAAGCAACACATACACACACACATACACAGTGCGTCACCTGTTCTTTGGCTGCTGTTTGCATGGCAATGTAATAGGAAGTTAAATGTTTAATATCTTTTTTTCTAGAGCAACGATTTTGATCAAACTTGTTGGGCGTGATCATGTCATCCATATGTATATATGTGCCAAAGCACAAGTCTCTAGTATTTAATATACGGGAGTTAGAAATTTGAGGCGAAGGGGAAATTTGAGGGCGTGGCATCCAAAATTTAACAAAAACCGAAATTGCAGAAGGCTCAAATAACACTAAATGCAAAATGAAGACTCTAACTATAAATATGAATTAAATAGATGTGTATAACTCAATGAAGATATCGGTTTTTAATCGATAACATTAAAACGATGATAGTTATCGATTATTTGAAACAAACTCGATCGAATCGTGATATACACGGACCTACGAAAAGAATTTGAAGTCTCTAGCTATTGTAAGTTCTGAGATCGACGCGTTCATACATACGGACAGACGGACAGACGGACAGACGGACGGACGGACAGACGGACAGACAGACGGACAGACAGACAGACGGACAGACGGGCTAAATCGACTCGGCTTTTCTCCCTGATCAATAATATATATACTTTATTGGGCCTGCCACGCCTCCTTCTGCCTGTTACATACATTCATATTTCAACAAAAACATTATACACTGAATTCCCATTTTCAATGGGTTCAGGGTATAAAACTATGCACCGAGTATAGTGACGTGTTCGGACTTGAAACCGAACCAATCACTACAAACAATTTTTATAAGCAAAAATTGAGACTTAAGGATGATGAACCAGTATATGTGAAAAATTATCGATGTCCGCATAGCCAAACAGAAGAAATCCAGCATCAAGTTGGAAAGTTAATTGAACAAAATATTGTCGAACCGTCTGTATAACAATATAACAGCCCGCTCTTATTAGTTCCAAAGAAAGCCCTTCCGGGCAATAAAGAGAAAAAATTGCGATTAGTAATTGACTATCGTCAAATAAACAAGTAATTGCTGTCCGATAAATTCCCACTCCCCAGAATTGACGATATTCTTGATCAATTGGGTCGAGCTAAATATTTTTCATGCCTTGATTTTATGTCAGGTTTCCACCAAATTGAACTTGAGGAAAACTCAAGAAATATAACGTCTTTTTCAACAAGCAATGGTTCATATCGCTTCACGCGATTACCATTTGGTTAAAAACTAGCGCCTAACTCATTTCAGAGAATGATGACAATAGTATTCTCAGACCTTGAGCCTCACAAGCTTTATTTTATATGGATGGTTTAATTGTTATAGGTTGTTCTGAACAACATATGATTAAAAATGTAACAGATGTTTTCAAACTTTGCAGAAAACATAATCTGAAATTACATCCAGAGAAATGCTCATTTTTTATGCACGAGGTGACATTTTTAGGTCACAGATTCACAGATAAGGGAATCTTGCCAGATGACAAGAAATTTGACGCCATCAATAACTATCCAGTCCCTACGGACGCAGACAGCGCTAGATGATTCATTGCATTTTGCAATTACTATAGACGTTTTATAGACAACTTCACCGAGTATTCACGGCACATAACAAGATTATGTAAAAAGAATGTCCCATTTGAATGGACATCAGAGTGTGAAAAATCATTCAATTATCTGAAAAATAAACTTGTTCAATCAAATCTATTACAGTACCCAGATTTTAGCAAAAAAATTTGCATAATCACAGAAGCAAGCAAGGATGTGGAGCAGTTTTAACTCATAACTATAATGGACTCCAACTTCCAGTTGCATATGCGTCAAGAGCATTCACTAAAGGTGAAAGCAATAAGAGTACTACAGAACAAGAATTAGCAGCAATATATTGGGCAATAACACATTTTAGACCATATATATGGCAAACATTTTACAGTTAAAACTGATCACAGACCTCTGACTTATCTATTTTCTACGGTAAATCCAAGTTGAAAATTAACACGCATGCGACTCGAATTGGAAGAATATGATTTCACAGTAGAGTATCTGAGAGGGAAAGACAATTTTGTGGCAGACGCCCTATCTCGAATAACAATCGAAGATCTAATAGACATAAATAGAAAAGTCCTGAAAGTCACTACCAGGCAACAAAGTAGACAAAATAATCTCTGGCCAGAGAACAAAAATGAAACTATGCCTAAGCAAGTTCAAAAGCTTCTAAGCCCAACGTACATGAAGTCATTTGCAATGACGAGGTACGAAAAGTAGTGACCTTGCGAATAACAGATTCTCTATGCTTATTGAAACATGGGAAGAAAGTTATTGCAAGATTTGACATAAGCGATATGTACACCAATAAAATTCTTGACCTAGGTCAATTCTTTCAGACGCCGGTATACTTAATATCAGCCAAGTCAAAGTGGCACCGTGCGAAAAGATCTTTGAGATCATCTCAATAGAATCTTTTAAAATAATAAGCAATAAGACATTAAAATTTCTAAGAGTAGCGCTACTCAAGCCGGTGACCCCAATAAATAATAAGATAGAAATAGAAGCAATATTGTCTACATTCCATGACGATCCAATTCAAGGAGGTCATACAGGCATCAACAAAACGTTGACAAAAATACAGAGAAAATTTTATTGGAAAAACATGACTAAACATGTAAAAGAGTACATTAAGAAATGTCTAAAATGCCTGACTTCGAAAACGACGAAACATAATAGATCACCTATGGTTATAACAGAAACACCAATATATGCTTTTGACAGAGTGATAGTTGACACAATAGGTCCACTACCACGCTCAGAAAATGGAAATGAATACGCAATCACCTTAATTTGTGATTTGACAAAGTATTCAGTAGCAATTCCGGTTGCAAACAAAAATGCAACAACTGTCGAAAAAGCTGTATTTGAATTTGTTATTCTGAAGTACGGTCCAATGAAGATGCTCATTACGGACATGGGAACAGAATACAAAAATTCTATTATAACTGACCTGTGCAAATATTTAAAAATAGACAACATAACGTCTACAGCACACCACCATCAGACATAAGGCACTGTTGAAAGAAGTCATAGGACATTCAACGAGTACATTCGTTCATATATATCAGTAGATAAAACTGACTGGGACATATGGTTACAGTATTTCGTGTATTGTTTTAACACAACACCATCAGTAACTCATAATTATTGTCCATATGAACTAGTATTTGGAAGGCAGAATAACCTACCAATACAATTTAATAGTGTAACTAGTATAGAACCTATATATAATATAGAGGATTATTCTAAAGAGGTTAAGTTTAGACTAGAAAACGCGTACAAAAGAGCGCGAATACTTTTAGAAAAAAATAAAGTTAAACAAAAAGAAATATAAGAAATTATTAGATTTTAAAATAAAAATTGGAGACCTAGTTTACTTAAAAAACGAGACAGGTCATAAACTAGAACCAGCTTATATAGGACCTTTCGAGGTAATCAGCATAGAAAACAACAATAATATATAAAACATAAGAAAAATAGAGAACAAAAAGTTCATAAGGATAGGTTAAAAGTATATAACAAATGAAACGTTTCATGAAAAAAAGGTCTGATCAACCGAAAAAAAAATTGTTTTTAAATAAATTGTAGACAGAAAAGAAAAATATTTTTATCTCTCATGAAAACCTAAAAAATGTATTAAATTTTGTCAATATAAACAAATGTTTAAAAAAATAAAATAAAACAGAGAAAATTTTTTTTATAATAATTTTTCTACATTACATTATAATAATATCACTATCTATTAATACTAACATCAAATGACTCCATATATTACGTCATTTATTTAAAAAAAAGGGAGGTGTAGTATTAGTTAAATAAGCATATGCCCATCGTATTGTAGTGTATACAATATCTGGTGTCACATGCTCAACCAAAAGTTAGAGTATTGCACTCATATACACAGTGGCACTTTGTCGCTGTAGTTACGTCACACATCCGCACATAAGCCGTCATATGATTCGGATATATGCAAACGGGCCTGCAGCGTGAGATCTGCAGCACAAGCATTTATGCCTTTATGTATATGCCGTCTGCATATACATACATATGTTGTAAAGGTACGTTTTTTCTAGCTGGGGCAGACTCGGCCTGGCCCAGGGTTACCTACAAGACAATTTATAGAATGCTGGGACGCACTGGGGTAGGGGACGGGAAATACGCCAACTTACGGCCGCTGGCGGAGCTGCTCTCGCCTGGGAGTAGCGCGACAGCGATTGCTGCACCGCGCCGATTAATTCGCGAACCTAGATGGGAGAGGGGGGGGGGGGGTCTTGCTATTTCCAGCATCCACCCGTCAGACAATCACAAAACGCAAGAGGTCGCTTCAGTTATTCTTTATTTGAGTCTTAGCCTAATTCCCCTCACTTACGATTTCTATCTTTATTTGCCTGTCTCCTGCTGTTGATTCCCTCTATTTCACTTCACTTTTCACTTTTTCCTGTCACTCTTCCGCAAACCGTTCGCTTCTAAGTCTCGGTCTCAACTGCCCAAACTTCTGCTCTCGCCTCCCTTGCTCTCATCATTGCTGACCTGCTGGCAGCGCGGCGCCTAATTCTCAACTACTCGTAACGGGCCCTCCATGGGCCTCTTATGCGCTTCACTGCGCTTACATCTAATACTTCTGCGTACTAACTAGTAACTTAACGACTACAAATTATAAACTTAAGAACTACAAATTCAATAACTTAATAACTACAAATTAGGAAACTTAATAGCTAAACAACTTAACGATTACAAATTAGAAACTTAATAGCTAACCGCGCTCCATTGCGCTTAGACCAATAACAAATTAATAACTACAAGAACTTAAGAACTACAAATTAGATATGTAAGGTGACGTTTTCCCGCCGCCTTACGCCCCCCCCCCCCTTTCATCAAGTAGCGCGCCTTCCTGGCCGCGCCCCCCGGCCCGACTCGCCACGACGCGCTTAGTCCAAGAAACGGCAACACACCTTCACGGCGGCTCCCCCGGCGATCCTCGTGACGCTTATGCGCATGCGGCCCGCATCGATGCGGAAACGCATCCGTCGGAACCTCTTCTGGCGCGTGGAGATCTCCCCCTTGAGCAGCCGCACCACCTCGCTGCTCAGGAGGGTGCACTTCGGGAGCACTTCCCAGGACGCGGGGATCGCCATCTCGGCTGGTACCGCCTTCTCGCTAAGGAGGTCCATCGCGTGCCGGCCGCAGCGCTCGTGAGTGTGTGGCCGCCGTCGCCCCTCAAGGCGCGGCTGGAGGGGCTCCTCCGTCTGGGTCCGCAGCAATCGTTCTCCTGTCGGTGCTGCGCGCCTCATATTTTGGACGACTCCGGGGCGGTAGCGGACGCTGACCCGAGGGAGCCCGCTATCCCTTCTCGCCCATCGGTCCATCCCGGCCAGCCATTCGTGGATGGCGGAGTCCCCATCCCGGGAGACCGAGGATAGGGGTCCCTGAGTGCGCTCGTTGTTAGCCCTCGGGGGTCGCTCGCCGCCCGGCTCGTTCCTCGACCGACTTGCCTCTTCCCCATCGGGAGACATGCGCCCCTGCGGTCACTCGCCGGTTGGTTCGGCCTCTGGTGAGGTCGACTCCCAGCTCGCGGAGCGTACACTGGGCTCTTCCCCAGTGAAGATCTCTTCCTAGTTGATGGGGGATGACTGCTGGGAACGGCTGCCGCTCGGCCCGTCCTTCGGCGGAGTCGCCTCCCAGCTCGCGGAGCGCACGCTGGGCTCCTCTCCCGTGATGATCTCCTCCCAGTCGACGGGGGATGGCGGCTGGAGACGTCTGCCGCTCCGCCTGTCCTTCGGCGGAGTCTCCTCCCAGCTCACGGAGGGTGCGCTGGGCTCTTCCCTCACGATGATTTCTTCCCAGTTGATGGGGGATGACCGCCGGGGCGGCTGCCGCTCGGCCCATCCTTCGGCGGAGTCGCCTCCCAGCTCGCGGAGGGTGCGCTGGGCTCATCCCTCACGTAGAATTCTTCCCAGTTAGTGGGGGATGACCGCCGGGGGCGGCTGCCGCTCTGCCCATCCTTCGGCGGAGTCGCCTCCCAGCTCGCGGAGGATGCGCCAGTCGGTGGGTTCCCCGTGGCCTCCTCCATGCCGACGTAGTGGATGAACCCCTCGTCGTCGCTGTCGATGATCAACACGTCGTACATCTTCTTCTTTATTCTTCCTGTAAGAAAACACACTATTAGTATACGCCATAACTCCCTTATATAATGAACGGGTGATCCGTTATTTTAATCATCACGGACATCCATGTGATGGGCGTCTGTCAAGACTTCGGACCTCACGCGAAACTTCGAACGGTTTCGTCGCCCTCCCCGTCTGCCTGTCCGTCATGTTTTGTAGGCTCTACGTCGCCTTCAGCTCCGTCTCGGGAAAACGGCTTCAGCTGCGCCACACTGGCCACCCTTCTCTTGCGCTCGCCCTCCCTCGCGAGTCGCACGATATTGGGGGAAACAAATTTGAAGATCCGGAAAGGGCCGTCAAACTTCGGAGCCAGTTTTGCAGCAAAACCCTCGGCTGCGTTGGACAGTTGGTGCTGACGAAGCAGCACCAGGGACCCGATTGTGGGTCTCCACTCACGCCTACGAAGATTATAATAACGCCCTTGGTCCTTCGACGCCTTTTGCAAGTTACTGCGTGCGATCGAGAAGATCTCTCGCAGTCGATCCTGCCTTTTCTGGGTGCTGAGCTCCTTGGTCGCTGATCCCGGGGTCACCTCATCATACAGCGCGGCTGGCAAGCGTGGTTCCCACCCCAACATCAAGAATGATGGGCTGATACCCGTCGAGTCCGCCACACTGGAATTTACCGCCAGCGCTATCTCAGGCAGCAGCTCGTCCCACGAGCTTTGATGGCCCTCGATGAATAGCGCTATCATGGTCTTCACCGTGCGGTTCGTCCTCTCCGTCGGATTCTCCTGGGGGCAATAAGGGGCCGTATACTGCAGGGTGACTCCCAGTGACTCCATAAACGACCGGAAACTTTTGCTCGCGAACTGTACCCCATTGTCACACACGAACATCTTTGGTACTCCGAACCGACCGAGGATTCGTTCGCGGAAGGCTGCCTGCAGAGTCGCGGCCGTCGCCCTCCTCAGGGGCACGAGTTCCACCCATTTGGCAAACGCATCGTGGAACACTAAAAGCATTGTGTTCCCATGCTTCGACCGAGGCAGAGGACCCACGAAGTCTGCGCACAGTACCGCCATCGGCTCAGCCACTTGCATCGTCAACATCTCGCCTGCCGGTCGTCGCTGTTCACTTTTGAGCTTCTGACACGGCTCGCAGCACCTCACGTACTTGGCGGCGTCTCGAAACATGCCAGTAGTAGCGCTGGGCGAGCCGGCATGCCGTCTTCCGCACGCCTTGGTGACCGGCCGTGGGAGCGTCGTGGCACTCTTGCATCACCCGTCCCCGCTGCTCTACGGGGACGCACAGCTTCCACGGGATGTAGTCCTCTTCGTCCGTCCGATGGCCCAGGTTCCGGTATAGCTGTCCGTTCTCCTCCACATAATCGGCGAACTTCTCGGGCTCTCGAGCGATCCTCTCCCGCATCTTCGCGATCCACCTACTCGTCGTTCCAGCTGCCACCGCCTGTTGGCAGACCTCAAGAGGCTGCCTCGAGAGGGCGTCGGCCACCACGTTCAGCTTCTCTCGCCGATATTGAACGTCGAATTGGAACTGCTGTAATTACAACGCCCACCGAGCAATTCTTCCTGTGGGACTCTCGATCGAATTTAGCCACTTGAGTGCCAGGTGATCCGTCACCACCTCGAACCTATAACCCTCCAGGTAGCAGCGCATCATCCTGATCGCCCGCACGATGGCCAAACACTCCTTCTCGGTCGCTGAGTAATTCGCCTCCGCCCGCAACAGCCTTCAACTCGCGTATGCGATCACCCGCTCTTCCCCCTCTACCGTCTGCGTCAGCACGGCGCCCAGACCATAATCACTGGCGTCGGTCTGGACCTTGTCGAGCGCCCTCTGAAATGTTGTCCCGGCCGAGTGCAAGCTTAACGGCATCACCCGCCATTGGAACAAACCCCGCCCCGGCACAGTGAACGCCGTGCATTCCCTGCTGTCCGCCGCCATAGGTATTTGCCAATAGCCGCTCTTTAGGTCTAGCGTCGAGATGACACGCGCGTGCCGCAACCTCTCAAGGATGGAATTGATCCCTGGGACTGAATAAGCGTCGGGTATCGAATGAGCGTTCAATTGCCGGTAGTCGATGCACATGCGCCATTCCCCTGTCTTCTTCTTCACCAAGACTATTGGCGCGCGGTGCGGACTCCTAGACGGCTAAATTGCCCCAATTCGAAGCAACTCCTCTACCTGCTCGTCAATCACCTTCTGCATAACGGAATTCTTGGGATAATACCTCTGCTTCAGGGGCCTATCGTCCTTCATCCGGATGCTATGTTCGCCGACGTGGGACACCCCTTCGAGTTGTTCGAACAGCGCCAGTTCGTCCTCGAGGAATCTCTTGATCCCACTCTCTAGATCGGCCGGCCATTCCGGCTCTACCTCATTCTCGTCTTCGCACTCGGCCCCTCCTACCTCGGGCAAGTGCTCGTTCATCGCCTGGCCCGTTACTATCTCCGTTTCGTCGGTCATCTCCCCACCACTGCATTCGCTCCTCGGCGGCGCTATCATGGGTTTTGGCTTTCCCCTCCTTGGTCGTCGTGCAGGTGTCTCCGGTCTTTCTCTCGGGGCACCCTCTAACGACGTATCCTTGGAGAAAGATGGCAACTCCTTCCCCGATGTCGCGGCCTCAGTACTCACGTGGAGCTCGGCGCCTCCACAGCGAACGGTCGTCCCCATGGCGGCCAGGAAATCCATCCCTAGGATGACCTGGTCCAACATGGTCGGCATGATGAGCAGTGCTATCTGCACGGCCCTGCCGGCGAGATCCACTTGCACCCTCATCAGCTTCCTCACGTCTAACGACGACCCATCCGCCAACCTGATGCGCGAGTGCACCTTCTCCACCCTTCCCGCGATTGCCTTTCTCCGCACGCAGATTCGTTCATGAAACTGCGGCTAGCCCCTGTGTCGATCGTAGCGTCTACCTCGCGACCGGCGATCCTAACGCGCGCTACGATCCGGCCTTCTTTCACGACCAACGGACGTTCACGCGGCTCTCCTACGATCGGTTGGCGTCGCCCCTTCCCTGCGGGGACGCCCTTGCCCGTTTCCCGAGTCTGCTAGGCTACAGCAGTCTCGCGTGTCGACCCCTACTTTCCCGCATCGTTGGCAAAAGACCACCCGCTCGTTAGGACATTCTCGCGCAAAGTGACCTGGCTGCGAACACCGAAAACCGGCCGGATGAGACCGGAAAGGGTTGTTCGGTCGCGTCTCCGGCGGATTGACTTCTGGCCCCCTCTTCGCGTCTCCTCCCCGAATTCCGCCCTCTGCTCCCTTACGCATTCATATTCCGCAGCCAACTGCGTTAGCTGGGACAGAGACGAGAAATCTTGGCGCCGCACATACATCCGATACTCAGGAGCCGTATTCTCATACACTCGATACAACTCCTGAGCCGGACTGTAGTTGGCATGGCGCATCAGTAACCTGATCTCTACCAGGTAGTCCTTAAAGGGCTCGCCTCTCCGCTGCCTTCGCCCCCTAATCTGATCCTCGAGGCGCTCGAAATATTGTGGGGGCGTGAAGAAATCCAGAAATTCGGTCCGGAATCTGCCCCAAGACGCACTCCTCAACCCGCTGGTCAGGAACCATTTCGCAGCCTTATCTACCAGCACCTCGCTTACCACCCTGGGTAGGTTATTGAGCTCGATGCCATACGTGATGGCCCTCTCTTCCAAAATTTCGAGGAAGCCCAGCGGGTCCGACTGGACGTCGTAGCACATGCCCCACCTCCGGACCTGTTCGGCTTCGCACCTATGCGGCCGAACTTCGTGCTCCACGTAAGCCGTCGGCCCCCGCGATCCTACATCCGAGTCAACGCGTAGCCCCCGGTCGTTGGTCGCGACCTTGGGCTCCCCTCGCAAGTCGTTGACCCGAATCTCGGGCACATCGTTGCCCCCCGGGGCCCTCGGACCGAATGTCGGGGCCAGGATATGTCCATACAGCTGTGATTTTCTTAAGTCCGGTTCGGACTTACGGCAAGATTGATGCCCAAGTCCCGTCACGGCACTTCCTAGACTGGGCTCCAGCGCCTTGGCATCTAGGGATTCCGAACTCTTGGGCCACAGACATCAATTCCTCTTTCCGCCTTAGGTACACCCAACGGACGCCCACCCTCGGATTCTGACATTCGCTCGGATCCATGGTAGTGTCAGTGAGAATTTTTTTTTTTTATTTAAATTTTTATTTTACTTTATTTAGTTTTATTTATTTAATTATTTATTTATTTTTTTATTTAAATTTTTATTTGTTTAAATTTTTTTTTAATTTGTCATTTATCTTTATTTAATTTTATTTATTTAAATTTTCATTTATTTAAATTTTGTTTAATTTATTATTTATCTTTATTTAATTTCATTTTGATTTTTATTTTATTTATTTTTCACTCACTTTACCATGGCCCTCGGCCCACTGTTCCCCACACTCACTGTACAAATTTCGAGCCCCGCCGACGGCACCGACAGTGCTCTCTCTCGCACGCCGATCACAAGCGTGTTTTCGCTTGTCGCGTCACTTCTGTGTGTCTGTGTGTGTGGCTGGCTACCGTCGCTCGCTTGGCCGAGGCTTCACTCTCTCGCTCCCTTTCTTTTCGCGCTCTTCTTTGCTGGGCTAGAGTGCGCTCACACGCGTCGGCCGTCTTCCTTTCTCCTCCTATTCCGCTATTCTGTCGCCCAACTTATGAGCGCTAGCTCGAACGCTCACTGCCGAGATTTTCGGCACCTCTTCCCCCGCTCGTTTTACTTGCGTTTCTTATGTCTACTCACAATTGGCGCGCCAATTCGGTCAAACTGCATACAAGATATGTTAGATTTTTGGGTCGCACGTTTGCGCGTATTTATTTGGGCGCACGATGCGGGGCTTTATGCCGCCCGTGTACCACACTCCCCTACGTCCCAATGTCCCTGCTCGGGCACCACTTGTAAAGGTACGTTTTTTCTAGCTGGGGCAGACTCGGCCTGGCCCAGGGTTACCTACAAGACAATTTATAGAATGCTGGGACGCACTGGGGTAGGGGACGGGATATACGCCAACTTACGGCAGCTGGCGGAGCTGCTCTCGCCTGGGAGTAGCGCGACAGCGATTGCTGCACCGCGTCGATTAATTCGCGGACCTAGATGGGAGAGGGGGGGGGGCTTGCTATTTCCAGCATCCACCCGTCAGACAATCACAAAACGCAAGAGGTCGCTTCAGTTATTCTTTATTTGAGTCTTAGCCTAATTCCCCTCACTTACGATTTCTATCTTTATTTGCCTGTCTCCTGCTGTTGATTCCCTCTATTTCACTTCACTTTTCACTTTTTCCTGTCACTCTTCCGCAAACCGTTCGCTTCTAAGTCTCGGTCTCAACTGCCCAAACTTCTGCTCTCGCCTCCCTTGCTCTCATCATTGCTGACCTGCCGGCAGCGCGGCGCCTAATTCTCAACTACTCGTAACGGGCCCTCCATGGGCCGCTTATGCGCTTCACTGCGCTTACATCTAATACTTCTGCGTACTAACTAGTAACTTAACGACTACAAATTAGAAACTTAAGAACTACAAATTCAATAACTTAATAACTACAAATTAGGAAACTTAATAGCTAAACAACTTAACGATTACAAATTAGAAACTTAATAGCTAACCGCGCTCCATTGCGCTTAGACCAATAACAAATTAATAACTACAAGAACTTAAGAACTACAAATTAGATATGTAAGGTGACGTTTTCCCGCCGCCTTACAATGTATATATGCTACGCTCTCCCATTCTGTCGCTGCTCTCAGCGGCAGAACTCTTTTATATATACATTATGTATTTAGGCTAAGCTTATTTAAAACACAAAATAAAGAATCATTCAGAAACAAACAAACAAGGAAATATAAGTGCGGAGGCAGATGATGGGCGAGGCATTCAAAGTCTACATGGTGAAGACATCACGAGCCTTCAAGTCCAGGCATGGATATTGGTAGATACCCATGGAGAAGGCGAGCCGACCACTAACGGCATTTACAGTCCCAAGAAAGGGATTGTTTCAGTGAAAGGTGATGCCGTTCGGTCTCCATTCTGCACCGTCAAGATTTTGTCCCAGATATGATGCCGCATGCTTTTACAAGACAAGAGATACTGGCCTGGAAGTCAGCGCTAAGGCTGGGTGGTGGGAAGAGTGCTCCTTACGCTAGAAAGAGAGAAAAGGAGAGCATAGGACCCGTTAGGTGATGCCGCCCGCACAGCCTGCAGCGTGGCGGCATAGGCTATAAAAGGGCGTGTAGGAATGCAGTCAGGCTACTCCACGAAGAACACGCAATGGAGAGCAGTAAAGTAAATATTTTTGAACGTTTGGACTTAGGCGCTAAGCGGGCTCACCCGACTGATCCTCGTTTGCTGGGCTGGGCGCGGGATGGTGAGGTTGGCCCCAGTGCGGCTGCCATTCCACCACAGGTGACGCTCGGCGAGGCGTTTGCGGAGGCACCCTCATTATGTGAGCTTGAAGGTGACAGAGGCTGGGGAGGGAGCCAGCATTGAAACCGGCTGCTGATCACCCGATACCTCTGAGAGCACGGGATGTCAGTCCTCGGTCCCAGGCTGGAGTACGTCAGACTCGGCAGCACATACGCTGGGGCTGGGCAGCGGGATGGCGGATTCGCATTGTGTGATAGACGGGTGCTACTCGCCACTTCACTCTTCGCCGTGGAAGCCGCTACGCGCGTCCACGCTATTATGGTGTATGGAAAAGTCACGCGAAGTCATTGTGCTGAGTGACGAGTCGAACGAGAGAGGCCGGCGGCGGTTCATCGGGTGGCGGCGTGGGAGATGACAGCGACGTGGGAGATACAAAAAAGGTCTGGAGGTGAGTCTCAGGACGATGGGATCGTCATCTCGAGTTCGGACGAGGAGGGGGCCACGAGGAGAGCGTGGCCCGCTTGGCCTGCAGGGTACCGGCTGGCAGAGCCGGCAGAGCGACCCCTAGGAGCCCGTCGCCGCGAGCACCAACACGTTCGGCGGTGACGCCGTCGTCACCCCCACTAGCCCAGGCGGAGAGGGCAGCCGCGAAACGAGATGCCGTGTGGAAGAGCATCCGGCTGCCCCCAGGATCACGTCGCCGCTAGAGGAGGGGGCCACGAGGAGAGCGTGGCCCGCTTGGCCTGCAGGGTACCGGCTGGCAGAGCCGGCAGAGCGACCCCTAGGAGTCCGTCGCCGCGAGCACCAACACGTTCGGCGGTGACGCCGTCGTCACCCCCACTAGCCCAGGCGGAGAGGGCAGCCGCGAAACGAGATGCCGTGTGGATGAGCATCCGGCTGCCCCCAGGATCACGTCGCCGCTATCGCCAGCACGCTCGGCGGTGACGCTGTCACCACCCCCACTAACGAGAGCGAAGAAGGCAGCCGCAGAGTGCGATACCGGGTGGAAGACTATCCGCTTGCCCCCCTGGCCTACGCTCCACAGGCAGCACTCTGCGCCCACACGCTTTCAACGCGATAGACTTCTGCTACGTGGCTGGAGCTTCTGGCTGCTCAAGCCAGTGCACCGGGAGGATGTACAATGCCGATCCTCGCGCACTGGCCAGCGACTCCGCTAAAACTGTGCGGGGATGAGGAGGCAGCTGTACAGACTGACCCAGCGATTTACTCGCATCGCACTCACTTTAATGATCGCGCCCCGCTAGCCGAAGTGCCGTTCGTGGCCGTTCGTGGAAAGTAGATATTACTTTCACTCGCTGGCGTTTTACGGTGCTTCGGCCAATGTGAGGCTGCTACAAGATCGGGCGGTTTTGGCGTCGCACAAAATCAGGCGATGTCGCCGTAACGCGGACAATAGGAGGAGATAGGCGTCGAGACAGGCGCCGCTATAGAGTGCCGAGGCAGGCCCCGCTCCTGAGCCGAAGAAGGGACTGCGGCTCTGCTATAAAAAGGCGTCCGCGGCTCTGCACTGGGTCAGTCGATTTTAATTCAAAGTGCCTTTAAGTGAAAGTGCCAAGTATCAACGCGAGTGAAAGTTAGAAAAGGACAACGAAGAAGAGCGAAGGACATCAACATCATCTAGGACATCGTAGGACTTCCACAAGGATATTCACAGGAGTATCCTGGACACATACCCCACCGCAACCTTTAGGACATATGTGCGACCGCCAACTGGTGCTAGGAGCAACATAACCTGTAACAGGAGTGTGAGGTTAGTGAGAGCAGCCGTGCGGAAGAGCGTAAGCCTTTTGAGACGCGCTCTAGAGTGCCAACGAGTAAATCCAGATGCAGGAGTTCATGTGGTGCTCCAAGCGGACCGCTGGAGAACACTGCAGATCCTGGCGCACTCTCGAGTGCTCTAGAGGCTGACCGCTCGTTAGCCGGAGTGCTCCTCACGGCAACCTTGTAAGCGCAAAATGGTATATGTATTATATGAATGAATATAAAAATACTTGTAAGCGCAAGTGAACTAACGCCTGGCACTGTAAAAAGCAACACAAGAGTGACGAAAGCGGGAGCGAGTACTCTCTCTAGCTGTTCGGAAAACTTTTAAATTTGGATTAAAGTCTTAATATTAGTGCCTATAGACTACACCCCGCCTTAAGGCAGACTTTTCAATTAGCTGCGCGTTTTTCGCGTCTTTAATTAAATTAATAAATGAATAAAATTTATATTTTATAATGAAACCGTACCCTATATTCGGGAAATGGAGTTGAAAAAATGCATAAGATTACATACAAATTTATTAAAAATTGACTGAAAACACCATTCCAATTGTTGTTGTATTTTTTTTCCATATGGAACGGCTATAAGGCCGTAACTATATTAGCAGGAAAATTCAGAAAACTATATTATGCCATTTTTTTATCCGTTGTCTTCAATTTTCCCCCAATCAAAAAAGAACATGTACGAAAGAAAGAAAATACTTATTGAAGTACCAGTCATGCTGTCCGTCCGTCTGTCCGTATGAACGCAAACCATTTCCACGCTATTGAAGCTAGAGGCTTGAAATTTGAAATATATACTCGTATATACCCTCGTCAAGATTTTCTCGATCGCGTGGCAAATCTGATCACAAAATATAGTGATTTTACTAATTATGTTATATTTTGAGAACTATTGATGCTAGGGACTTGATACTTGGTATATACACTCGGGTTGACATCCCAAAATCAAAAAGTTATGGCGGATATATATACGCCCACAGGGGACGTGCCAACTAATATCAGCTTATATCTCCCACAGTTTTAGTGATATAAATTGGATGCTAAGTTGCCGGGGCCTCCTCTACCGATTCCTCAAAAATTATTGTTACGTGTAATTTTCGCATTTTTCGAATGTAAGCATCCAAACTTTACAGTTATACTCCTAAACGCCCATTCTATGAACATGCCAAAAATTATTTGGCTACGACCACTGGGGGCGTGGAAAATCAAAACTGAAAATTCTGTAGCTTCTGAGCCAATAACGAGCCACATACTGACTTTGTGACCTTTGACCTTGTCTTTTGATTTGCCAAACTTTATATATGTATTGCAAAGAATATTTTATTAACACAAAATAACTAAATAAAGAAAATATAACAAAAAAATATCAACATGACCGCACCGGGGCTCGAGAGTTCTATCTCATTTCAGAGTTGCATACTTTCTCATTTTAAGAGATGCCATCTCTCTCAATTTAGGTGCGTGTGTTTGCTTCCAAATTGAAGCTGTCTGGTCACTTCCAATGCAAATTTTTAATCGGGAGCTAATTTGAGCGGCGACAGTGAGGACTTAAGATTAATTACAAAAAATATAATGTGATTGATGCGCCTACAGGTTGCTGGGACGTGAAAGAGTATTTCGCTGTCGGTTGCGTCCGACTGCAACGTTCTTACTTGTTTGTATTAATTTTGCAATGGCAAAATTTTACCTTATTCTAAGAAATCATAAATACAAAAGAATTCTTCATGAATAATTGGTTGGAAATTATGTGTTGGTAGGATCGACGCTAGTTTATATATTAGACACCCTAGGTTCGTATCTTGGCACCGTCAGACTTTTTATACCCTGAACCCATTGAAAATGGGAATTCAGGGTACATGTTTTTGTTGAAATGTGAATGTATGTAACAGGCAGAAGGAGGCGTGGCAGACCCCATAAAGTATATATATTCTTGATCAGGGAGAGAAGCCGAGTCGATTTAGCCCTGTCCGTCTGTCTTTCCGTCCGTATGTCCCTCTGTCCGTATGTATGAACGCGTCGATCTCAGAACCTATAAGAGCTTGAAAAGATCGAGTTTGTTAAAAGAAGTCGATGACTATTTTAACTTTAATGTTATCGATTAAAAACGTTGTCGAATGTTTGTTATTAAATTATATCTCTCAGGTCTTTATAGCTAGAGTCCCCAAATTTTGTTAGTTTTTATACTATTTCACGTAGTGATATAGTATATTGGTTTTGTGCAATGTCCGTCATGCTGTCCGTCCGTCTGTCCGTCTGTCCGTCCGTCCGTCTGTCCGTCTGTCCGTATGAACGCAAACCATTTCCACGCTATTGAAGCTAGAGACTTGAAATTTGAAATATATACTCGTGTATACCCTCGTCTGATAAAGTGTCAAGATTTTCCCGATACGCCCACTAGGGGCGTGGCAAATCGGAAAATGCATTTTCCTGTATCTCAGAAACACTACTTCTAGAAGAGCTAGAGAGTTGAGATTTTAACTGAACACTCATGTCGACATCCCAAAAGCAAAAAGCTATGGCGGATATATCTACGCCCATAAGCTAGAACGCCCAAATTTGGCACGTGGGTTACTGTTACGATTCTATAAGGATCGCCCAAAAATTTTTACGGCCACGCCTACTAGGGGCGTGGCAAATCGGATCTGAATATATAGTGATTTTACTAGTTTCGTTATATTTTGAGCACTATTGATGCTAGAGACTTGAGACTTGGTATATATACTCGGGTTGACATCCCACAATCGAAAAGCTATGGCGGATATATCTACGCCTTCAGGGGGCGTGGCAACTAATATCAGCTTATATCTCCCACAGTTTTAGTGCTAGAAGCTTCAAAATTGAATGTTAAGTTACTGGGGGCCTCCTCTATCGATTCCCCAAAAATTATTGTTACGCCCCAAAAGGGGCGTGATATACAGAAAAATACCCTGTAATTTTCGCATTTTTCGAATGTAAGCATCCAAACTTTACAGTTATATTCCTGAACGCGCACTCTATGCACATGCCAAAAATTATTTGTCTACGGCCACTGGGGGCGTGGCAAATCAAAACTGAAACGTCTGCAGCTTCTGAGCCAATAACGCGCCAAATAATGACTTTGTGACCTTTGACCTTGTCTTTTGATTTGTTAAATTATATATATATATATTTGAAAAGAATATAACTAAATGAGGAAAATATAACAAAAATATCAACATGACCGCACCGGGGTTCGAGCCCACACCTCTACGCTCGCTACTTAAATCACATGTTCAGAGTTGCCACCTCTCTCATTTTGAGAGATGCCATCTCTCTCGATTTAGGTGCGTGTTTTTGCTAAGGTAAGGGTTCGATCCTAATTGAAACTGTCTGGCCACCTCCAATTAAAAGTTTTAGTCTGCAGCCAATTTGAGCGGCGAAAGTGGGGATTTAAGGTTAAATTTTAAAAAATATAATGTGATAGATGCCCCTGTGTGCTGCTGGGTCGTGAAATAGTATTTCGCTGTCGGTTGCGTCCGACAGCAACGTTCTTACTTGTTTTTTGTTAGTTTTATATTTATTTTATTACCCCAAATATTTAAACTGAGGTTACTTGCCCTCAAAGCCATTCAATTAATGGGGGTGCATTTCAAATTGGGAAAAATATAATAAAATATGTTGATCGTAACCTGAAAATTTCATTCAAATCCATTAATTCGCGCAGAAGTTATTAAACAAAACATTTGGCCAATCGGCCCAACACGTGACCAGCAACGCATAGCAAATTGTTTTCCTATACATGTGCACACATACACACATACACATTGAGCTCCTTGCATCTAGCAAATTCTAAGACCCGCAAGTTTTAGTGTACATATTTACAATATATGGCGCTATGATTTGCTAATTATCAGCTGATTAATAAATCTAAACACGGATGGCGCTATTTTATCGAACCATAGATGGCGCTATTGGCTAAACAATTGAAAATGAATTGAATTTAGTTTTCTATGCGTTTATACGAAATGCTAATTATGTACCATTTTTTAAAACGCAGATAGCGCGGGGTTCAGGGTATCTCCTAGTTGGGACCCCCGACTAGAGTTTTCTTACTTGTTATTTATATTTTATAACCTGAACCCATTAAAAATGGGAAAAAGGGTATAACGTTTCCACTATAATTTTATTGATTAAAAACGTATTCGTCATGCAGCTTTAAAATTTTTTTTAATTCATCTTTATAGCTAGAGTCTTCAAATTTAGCATTTAGTGTTATGTGAGCCTTATACCATTTCCGCCAAGTATTTTAAGTACTAGAGACGTGTGCTTTGGCAAATACAAATATGATTGACATAATCACGCAAGTTTGGTTAAAATCGGTTGTCTAGAAAAAAGTTATTCAGGGCATAAAAATTCGAAATCGTTACTCAGTTAAATAATTCTATATAATTCATCTTTATAGCTAGAGTCTTTAAATTTTACTATTAATGTTATTTAGGCGTTACGCAATTTCGGGTTTTGTTAAATTTTGGATGCCACGCCCCTTTCGCCTCAAATTTTCAAAACACATGTACTTTGTTATTAAACATTAAATTCCCATAACGTTGGTATACATATAGCATACATATACATATAGTATACATATACTTCCGCTTGGGTGTGCGTGCGCCTGTGTTTGTTTTGTATTAATTTATTTACTCTTAAAATATATGTTAATAAAAAATTAAGTGTAAAATAACGCTCGATGATTGCTGGACTGCCTTAAAGCATTGCTTTGCACGCGTTTTGCGCTGTTTTAGACAGTAGTAATTAATCGTCGGCTTCGTTCAACGCTGCGAAGCTCCACCATAATTAAAGCAGCGAAGGAACTGAGTTTGTTCCAAGCTGACTCAGACTCCAGCATGATCGCAACTAAGTTGTCCCGTCTAATGGAGCGTCCCACTCTTGCTTCTAGGGCACTCCTCTCCTCGATGAAGCGTCCACACTCGAAAATTGCGTGGTTAGCGTCTTCCACTACTTCTTGTCCACACCAGTTACATTAATCTGAGTCGTCGTGGGCAAACCGTTTCAAATAGCTGCGGAAGCATCCGTGTCCAGAAAGAATCTGTGAAAGATAGAAATTAATCTCGCCATGCATACGAGTGACCCATGATTCAAGCTTCGAGATGAGCGTGTGCGTCCAAAGTCCTTTCGTCGAGTAATCCCATTTTCTTTGCCATCGTGAAATGCTGTTCGCCCTGGATGCATTACGTGCGCCGCGTACTGCGTACGTGTTTGTACTGCGCTCCACGACTTCGGCGACCAGATCCTCCTTCATGTTATGTGCTGTGTCGCAGTGGTTTACGTAAACCTGTCGGTGGTGCACTGTTGTTGCATTTCTTTCACCAAAGGCTTATAAGTGTCGGGCTTGCAACAACCATAACAAAATACTCGTCGGACTGCCGTACAATTGATACTTGTGATCTTCAACATTGCAATTCCAGCAAAGTAAAGCTATTGCTGAAAGTTCTGGATTGCATTCTTCGTCATCTGAAGACTCAGGTCCTCTTGCCATTTCGCAAACTGTACAACGAATAGGCCGAGGCAGAGTTAATCGTGTGCATAAAAATTTTAGGGGCGTACTAAATGTTGTAATTAACTTATTCTTATGAGGCAGGAATTGTATACCCTGACTCATGGATAAATCACCGCTGAGTTTGTAAGTCTGAGCGTGCACGTACTTATATTTAATGTCCACGCATGTAGCCCATGTTTAATTATTTTGCACTCTCGATGAGTGCGTCAGAGGCATTTTTATACCCTGAACCCATTGAAAATGGGAAATCAGGGTAAAATGGTTTTGTTGAAATGTATGTAACAGGCAAAAGGAGGCTTGGCAGACCCCATAAATTATATATATTCTTAATCAGGGAGATATTTCGAGTTGATATAGCCATGTTCGTCTGCCCGTCTGTTCGTTCGTCTGTGCGTCTGTCCGTATGTATGAACGCGTCGATCTCAGAACCTACAGGAGCTAGATCATTTTTTTATGTATTTAAAATCTAGCTTATGCCCTGTTTCGTTTTTCAATAAAACATAATCTCCTATTTTTTTAAAATTAAAATACCCTAAACCCATTGAAAATGGAAAAAAAAGAGTATAATGTTTTTGAGAAAATGTATGTAAAAAGCAGAAGGAGGCGTGGCAGACCCCATAGAGTATATATATTCTTGATCAGGCAGAGAAGCTGAGTCGATTTAGCCCTGTCCGTCTGTCCGTATGTTTGAACGCGTCGATCTCAGAACATAAAAGAGCTAGAGACTTCAAATCGTGTATAGCACGAAAGGATCGAGTTTGTTTCAAATAATCGGTAACTGGCATAGTTTCAATGTTATCGATTAAAAACTGATATCGAGGTTTAAAATTTTTTCTAATACATCTTTATAGCTAGAGCCTCCAAATTTTGCATTTGGTGCTATTTAAGGCTTACACATCGGTTTTTGTTAAATTTTGAATGCCACGCCCCCTTCGCCTCCGATTGCTAACTCACGTATTTCAAATACTACAGACTTCTGCTTAAGCACATACATACATATGGATGATATGATGACGCCCAACAAGTTTGATAAAAAATGTTGGTCTAGAAAAAAAGTTATTAAGCATTAAATATCTCATATTATCGACGTCTTGCAGCAAGAGCGAAGCTGTTGAGTCAAAATGCACAGTTAGCAGACGGTGTGCTTGTGCGTGCGTCTGTGTGTGTGCGTGTTGCTTGCTACATATATACTATAAATGTAAGGGAGAATGTTAGCGGTTCTTAGGGGTTAGGAGATCTCCTAGTCGAGCAGTCTCGACTAGAGCACTCTTACTTGTTAATATTAATTCATCGCTAAACAGAAAGGTTGGCCTTAAGGCAGGGTACTGTAAGTAGTCAAAATATTACTTTTTTAAAAATATCGCACTTTGCGTTTTTATATCAAAATTCAGAATGAATTCTTTTATTAAAAATTGTCAGTTTAGTGGGTTAAAAAAATTAAAAGTGAAATGCGTGATATTTTTTTTATAAAGGTCGGAATCAAATTTCAGATTTAAAATTCTATAAATGCGTTTTCAGACTATAATCGAATTCACGAACTCGTCTCAATTTATTCGGCTTTACACAAACATAATATTTTTAATAAACATAACAATAACAATTTGATTAAATAGTACTAGATTATGAGAGAGAAACATTTTTAAGAGCTTTCATCTGAGAGAAAATCAATATTATATGCTGAGTTAACTTCCGAGAGCAAATATCTATTCTAACTATAAAAACCTTTAAAGATAACGAACTGTTCATCTGACGATTCTACACAAATAATATGTATGCGTTTAACCTAGCTAAGTATAGTCATAGTAATTACATGGTAAACTTAAAAAAATAGTAGTTGAACAACAGCGAAGACAATAATAATTTTAGTAGTTATAACGGCCCAAACAGATTGACTGCTGGGTGATTATCAGCTGTATTTCCAAGAAATTGGCCATAGAGCTCTTTGTAACGGTCCAGTGAAAGTCCGCCACGTTTTTTATCGTCATCCTTGTTAAAAGAAATAATATAATAAATTTGTATTATTTTGATTAAGGAAACACGTACATTTAAAAGAGTCTCAAACGCTTTGTCAATGGGCGCAACATCGTCAATAGCCACCCTTGTAATGCAGTTGTATCGGTATTCCTTAATTCCAACAATTCCGTCATTGTCAATGTCAAGCAGCTTAAAATTGGATTCAATAAATGCTCGCATAGCCTTAAAATAAAAAAATATATGTATTTATAGCACACTTGTATTTTAATTTTAGATACATTATTATCTGTACAAAGTATGTAGTTAACGTTTTCACCATTTTCTTCATATTTATCTTGTTATAGTTACGTAAATATTGGAAGTAATAAATAATATTCATTATTTCTTAATTAATAAACTATATATAGGTTTCATGTAAACAAGAGTGAATATACTCTGAACCCTGCGATGTGCTCATACTCCAAACATTGTAGGTTATTATTTAGGCACGCTCAAAAGTATTTGAGCAACATAATTTTTTTTTCACTTTTCCCTTAAGCGGCTTTTGTTGTTGTTGTTAGTCTGATGTGCAAAACATGCACACCGTTTGAAAGTTCGGTCTGTCTAGAAGCATATGAAAGAAAAAGCGAAAGAATAACGACGCATACGACAAAACCAAAGCAAACGAAAGATTGCTTATCTCTTTTCAAAAATTTATGCGTATCATAAATATTTGAGCAAAACTTTAAGTTGATTTTTTGATTGTTTTATAAACAACTTCATAGAAATTTTAGTTTATAACGATTAAATACATGTTTTAAGAGAAAACTAGTAATTTATTAGCATCGTCTTTGACATCGATAACTTGCTGCAGTCGAGTAGGAATAGAGTTAACGAGATTACGCGAAAATACCTCGGTCAAAGTTGACCAAAGGTTTTTATACCCTGAACCCATTGAAAATGGGAAATCAGGGTATAATTGTTTTGTGAAAATGTATGTAACAGCCAGAAGGAGACGTGGCAGACCCCATAAAGTATATATATTCTTGATCAGGGAGAGAAGCCGAGTCGATTTAGCCCTGCCCGTCTGTCCGTCCGTCGGTCTGTCCGTATGTTTGAACGCGTCGATCTCAGAAGATATAAGAGCGAGAGAGCTCAAATTTTTTTTGGAAGCTCGTGTATATCACGATTCGATCGAGTTTGTTTCAAATAATCGATAACTATCATCGTTTTAATGTTATCAATTAAAAACCGATATCGTTATTTAGTTATAAAATTCTATTTAATTCGTCTTTATAGTTAGAGTCTTCAAATTTTGCATTTAGTGTTATTTGAGCCTTCTGTAATTTCGATTTTTGTTAAATTTTGGATGCCACGCCCTCAAATTGCCTCTTGGCCTCAAATTGCTAAATCACGTATTTCAAGTACAAGAGACTTGTGCTTTGGCACATACACACATACACAATGTCATGATCACGCCCAACAAATTTGATCAAAATCTTTCGTCCAGAAAAAAAGTTATTAAACATTTAATATCTCATATTATCGGCGTCTTGCAGCAGCAGCGAAGCTGCTGAGTCATAATGCACAGTTAGCAGACTGTGTGCTTGTGCGTGCGTCTGTGTGTGTGTGTGTTGCTTACTACATATATACATATAAATGTAAGGGAGAGTGTTAGCGGTTGTAAGGAATCACAGTTCTTCGCAGGGTTTAGGGGATCTCCTAGTCGAGCAGTCTCGACTAGAGCACTCGATGATGCTTTATAAAAGCCCACACATTTTCAATCATGTTAATATCTGGGCTCTGTGGTGGCCATTCCAGCACAGCCTGACCTGCGCCCCTTAAGAATTGGGTTGGAATCCATCCTTTGTGACATGGCGCGTTGTCTTGTTGTAGCAACCAACTACTTTCAGGACAGGCTTCTGTTATACGACACACTCATCGGATGGAAGCAGCGCATAGTCACATGCGGTGTACCACAAGGATCAGTCTTGGAGCCTACGGTATGTAATGTACGACGCTGTCTTACGATATCCAACGTCACCTGGAACCCGTATTGTTGGTTTTACGGACGACAATAGCACTTTACAAAATGTAGTGGATTGGCTTTGTAATAACTCACTTTCCCTCACTGCCCACAAGACGGAAACTGTGCTAATCAGCAGCAGGAAGGCCGTAGAATAAGGCGTAGGCATAACAAACGTATCTCATAACAATCTCCAACGTAGTGAGATCGATAATAATGTACGTAGCACCAATATGAGCACCTGCGATAGCAGTCAAGTCATACGGAATGAGCTGCAAGTCGATTTAGCCCTGTTCGTTTGTCCATCTGTCTGTCTGTTAGTCTGCCCGTATGTCCGTATGTATGAACACGTTGATCTCAGAGCATACACATAAGAGCCAGAGACTTGACTCGCAGATCAAGTTTGTTTCAAAAAATCATTAACTTCCTATTTAATGTTATCGATTAAAAAAATAAAATCAAAATATTTAATTCGTCTAAGTAGCTAGAGTCTTCAAGTTTTGCACTTAGTTTTATGTGTGCTTCATACACTGCGCATCATCAGAATATCGCATCCCTCACATCCACCGTAAATGTTGAATATCTTCCATTTATAATTTGAGCTAGAGTCTCAAAATGTGTTTTCTTTGAAACCCTGTTTTATTCTTCTTAAACTAAAATAAGACTGGGCTCTGTATCATTTCAGAAGGTTTTTTAACAAATTTTTTTTGAAGAAAAGCTTACAAAAATCGGTTGCTAACGTCGCGTAATCAGGATAGCGCATTTTACTTCAATAGTTAATATCTCGCTCAATTGGGTAACCACCTAATTTTTTATGTTGACCACAAAATGGATATTCTTTAAGAAAAATATCACCTAAATAAAATATATAGTTTAATCTTTGGAGGAAAAATTAATAAAAATCTGAACATTTTTGGAAAATTCCTACAGAGGTTCAAAGGAAATTGATTTGTGCTTTGCTCCAATGTACATTAAGTTATTTCTTAATAGCACTATATTGTGTGTTTCAGGTGTAAATAATTATAGTTTGGGAATTTCTAGCTAGGGTCTTCAAATTTCGCTTTTAGTGTTATTTGAACCATATACAATTTTTAGTTGTATTAAGTTTTGGATGACACGTTCCTTCGCCTCAAATTTGTAACACTTTGGGAAATACACACATTCATATGATATAATCACGCTCTGATAGTTTGATTAAGAATGTTTGTCTGCAAAGAAAGTTATTAAAAATTTAATTTCCCATAACATTGGCATACAAACGCAAACACTCTTTGTGTGTTCGTTAATTTCATTGTTCCACTCACTCCAAGAAAATGCAGTAACGAGCAGAGTCGCAAATCAGAGTCGTAAAAAGTCGCAGAAAAAGTAAATATATTTTGAAATTGGCTACTTGTATCTAAGTCTGGGCATTAAACCTTCTTGGCGCAAGTGGGCACCGTGTTAGTTCTATTTTACAATGCATGAGCCTTTCGGTTTAATTTTCAACAAAAAAAGACAACAAAATTGGGCACATAAACAATAAATGAAACATATTAGAATTTTTAAATTGAAACTTACATTAAAAATACATTTCTCTAAATTTTACATGATAAGTTAATATTCCAAGCCTACACGCAATCAATTGGCAATTAATAAAACTTAGAGAAATCATCGCAATTTAAAAACAAGTACGAAAACTCTAGTCGAGACCGCTCGACTAGGGTATACCCTGAACCCTGCGAAGAACCGCAATTCCAAGCAATCTCCGTTTCTTTAATATACATAAGTATATATATGTTCATTACAAGCAACACATACACACACACATACACAGTGCGTCACCTGTTCTTTGGTTGCTGTTTGCATGGCAATGTAATAGGAAGTTAAATGTTTAATATCTTTTTTTCTAGAGCAACGATTTTGATCAAACTTGTTGGGCGTGATCAATTTGAGGGCGTGGCATCCAAAATTTAACAAAAACCGAAATTGCAGAAGGCTCAAATAACACTAAATGCAAAATGAAGACTCTAGCTATAAAGATGAATTAAATAGAATTTTATAACTAAATGAAGATATCGGTTTTTAATTGATAACATTAAAACGATGATAGTTATCGATTATTTGAAACAAACTCGATCGAATCGTGATATACACGAGCTTCCAAAAAAAATTTGAGCTCTCTCGCTCTTATATCTTCTGAGATCGACGCGTTCAAACATACGGACAGACCGACGGACGGACAGACGGGCAGGGCTAAATCGACTCGGCTTCTCTCCCTGATCAAGAATATATATACTTTATGGGGTCTGCCACGCCTCCTTCTGCCTGTTACATACACTTTCACAAAACCATTATACCCTGATTTCCCATTTTCAATGGGTTCAGGGTATAACAAGTAAGAAAACTCTAGTCGAGACCGCTTAACAAGGGGATACCCTGAACCCTGAGAAGAACCGTTATTTCGAGTATTCTCCATTACTTTTACATACATATGTATATGTATATTCATCCAACAACACATACTCATACACACACCGGCGCATGCACACACAAGCGCAAGTCGCTGAGTCAGCTCTGCGTGGGCGGCTATTTGTATACCAATGTTATGGGAATTTAAATGCTTAGTAACGTTTTTTCTAGACAAACGATTTTGATCAAACTTGCAGGGTGTGATCATGTCATTCATATGTGCGTATTTGCAAAAGCACAAGTCTCTAGCATATGAAATACAAAATTGATTCGACGGGGGGCTTGTCATTAAAAATATTAATAAAACCCAAGACTCTAGCTTGAAAGGTGAATTAAATAGAATTTTATAACTTATGTTAGGTTTTTGTTTTTATTCGGTAACAATAAAAAAAAATAGTTATCGATTTTCTGAAACAAACTCGATATGCACGCCCTATACAGATATATACACAAAAAATTGAAGTCTCCAGCTTTTAAAGGTTCTGAGATTGACGCGTTCAAACATACTGACAGACGGACGGACAGATGTACAGAAGTACATGGCTAAATCAACTCGGCTTGTCTCCCTGATCAAGAATATATATACTTTATGGGGTCTGTCACGCCTCCTTCTGCCTGTTACATACATTTAAACAGGGTATAAAAGTTTTTGTCAAACAGCTGGCGAAAATTTTTCAAGTGGGAAAACAAACATTTCACGACATAAAAAAAATTAATACCAAACAAGTAAGAAAACTCTAGTCGAGACCGCTCGACTAGGGTATACCCTGAACCCTGCGAAGAACCGCTATTCCGTGCATTCTTCGTTTCTTTTATAAAACATGTATGTATGTATGTTCATTACAAGCAACACACTCACACACACATACAGGCGCACGCACACACAAGCGGAAGTCGGCGCGTCAGCTGTTCTTTGGCTGCTATTTGCATGCCAATGTTATGGGAAATTAAATGTTTAATAACTTTTTTTCTAGACGAACGATTTTGATCAAACTTGTTGGGCGTGATCATGTCATCCATATGTATGTATGTGTCCAAGCACAAGAGTCTAGTATTTGATATACGGGAGTTTCAAATTTGAGGCGAAGGGGGCGTGGCACCCAAAATTTAACAAAAACCGAAATTGCGTAAGTCCCAAATAACACTAAATGCTAAATTTGAATTCTAGCTATTAAGATGAATTAAATAGAATTTTATAACTAAGTGAAGACATCGGGTTTTAATCGATAACATTAAAACGATGATAGTTATCGATTATTTGAAACAAACTCGATCGAATCGTGATAGACACGGACCTACATAAAAAATTTCAAGTCTCTAGCTCTTGTAGGTTCTGAGAACGACGCGTTCATACATACGGACAGACAGACGGACAGACAGACAAACAGACAGACGGACAGACAGACAGACAGACGGACAGGGCTAAATCGACTCGGCTTCTCTCCCTGATCAAGAATATATATACTTTATGGGGTCTGCCACGCCTCCTTCTCCCTGTTACATACATTTCAACAAAAACATTATACCCTGATTTCCCATTTTCGATGGGTTCAGGGTATAAAAAGTGCTAAACATTTGTCTAACGTCGACGCCCTTGTGGAACTTCAGGGATCGAGCAAAAAAAAATTAATTGGACTCTTACTTATATATAACATTATAAAGTCTGCAAATCAGACAGTTCTTTGTTTGAAAGTTTTAGATTTTTTGTCTGGCGCATTTATTAACTATTTAAATTACTTTATTGATTTTGTTGGATTTTAACTACTTGACAATGTTGTCATGTGCGCAAAGGCAGATTAGTCTATATTATATGATTCCGTTAATGGTAATTGTGCAACAGCTATTTTCTCTCTCTTTTCTTGATGTGTCTCCCTTTGCCTATTTCTAGCAAGTCGCCATGGTTTACTCAGACGCTCTCCAATTTAAGAAACATTTAGTATAAATGTTAAAAAAATTTAAAAGGTCAGGCTCCACTATTACTTAGTCTTAATATTCCACAGCCAAGTCACATTTTAACATTTATACTTCTCGTTACTTTGAGAATTACCTTATGCGTTGCAAAAGGTAGTTTGCTCGTGACCCTATGAAATTTTATTCCTTTGTGAATTTGAAACATAAATCTTTTAGTTTACCTTCCACATTTTTCTTGAGTCTACCAATTCTTGCAATGATCATGATTCCTGATATTTTTTCCGATTTTTTCCCATCAACTTATTTATCTGTAGATCCTCATAAAACTTCATACCCTTATTTCATTTCTTCAACAAATAATTAATAAATTACCCTTGATTCTATGATTTCTGTCCCGGAGCTGATAATATTCCCAGTTGCATTGTTAAAGAATGCGATGATTCCCTTCAGTCACCATAATTGAAGCTTTTTAACTTGTCCCTTGACACCTGTGCTTCCTTCTATTTGGAAAGAATCTTTCATTATCCCAAGTAAGAGATCCCCTGAACCCTGCGAAGAGCCGCGATTCTTAAGAACCGCTAACATTCTAAGTTACTTTCATATGTATGTAGCAAGCAACACATGCACACATACACACGCAGACGCATGCACAGACACACAACCTGCTAATTGTGCATTTCGACTCAGCAGCTGAGCTCAGTCGGCAAGGCGCCGATAATATGAGATATTATATGTTTATTAACTTTCGTAGACGAACTGATCAAAAGATCAAATTTGTTGGGCGTGATCATGTCATTCATATGTATGTATGTGCCAAAGCTGTCTATTTGAAATACGGGACTTGCAATTTTGAAGCGAAGGGGGCGTGGCACCCAAAATTTAACAAAACACGAAATTGTGTAAAACTCAAATAATACTAAATGCAAAGTTTGAAGGCTCTAGTTATAAAGATAAATTAGATAGAATTTTATAACTAAATGAAGATATCGGGTCTTAATCGATAACATTAAAACGATGATAGTTATCGATTATTTGAAACAAACTCGATCCTTTCGTGCTATACAAGAACCTCCAAAACAATTTGAAGTCTCTAGCTCTTATATGTTCTGAGATCGACGCGGACAGGGCTAAATCAAGTCGGCTTCTTTATGGGGTCTGCCACGTGTCCTTCTGCTTGTTACATAAATTTCAACGAAACCATTATACCCTGATTTCCCATTTTGAATGGGTTCAGTGTATAAAAATAAAACCACTAAAAGTTGCAACATTTTTAAAAATAATTATTTCGCCTTCCAAACACGGTCTTACTTTAAATCGATCAACTTCTACTAGTTTGCTATAATTTACTTCCCTTGTAAACGAAAGATTTTTTTTAATAAAATGCAAGGTGATGTTATACAGACATGCTCAAAAGTATTTGAGCAACATAATTTTTATACCCTGAACCCATTAAAAATGGGAAATCAGGGTATAATGTTTTTGTTGAAATGTATGTAACAGGCAGAAGGAGGCGTGGCAGACCCCATAAAGTATATATATTCTTGATCAGGATGACAAGCCGAGTTGATATAGCCATGTCCGTCTGTCCGTCTGTCCGTCTGTCCGTCCGTCCGTCTGTCCGTCTGTCCGTCTGTCTGTCCGTATGTATGAACGCGTCGTTCTCAGAACCTATAAGAGCTAGAGACTTGAAATTTTTTATGTAGGTTCCTGTATAGCACGAAAAGATCGAGTTTGTTAAAAAAAATCGATAACTGTCTTAATTTTAATGTTATCGATTAAAAACGAAATCGATGCTCAGTTATATAAATCTATATAATTCATCTTTATAGCTAGAGTCTTCAAATTTTGCACTTAGTGTTATGTGAGCCTTATACAATTTCGGTTTTTGTTAAATTTTGGATGCCACGCCCCCTTCGCCTCAAATTTGTAAGTCCCGTATTTCAAATACTAGACTTGTGCTTTGGCACATACATACATATGGATGACATGATTACGCCCAACAAGTTTGATCTAAATCGTTCATCTAGAAAAAAAGTTATTAAACATTTAATTTCCCATAGCATTGCCATGCAAAGCAGCCAAACAACAGCTGACGCACCGACTTGCGCTTGTGTGAGCTTGCGCCTGTGTATGTGTGTGTATGTTTTGCTTGTAATGAACGTACAAGTGCATGTGTATATAAAAGAAACGAAGAATGCAGGGTTCAGGGTATACCCTAGTCGAGCGGCCTCGACTAGAGTTTTCTTACTTGTTTATTTTCACTTTGCACTTTAGCGGCGTTTGTTATTTTTGTTGTTAGTCTGATGTGCAAAAGATGCATACCGTTTGAAAGTTCGGTCTGTCCAGAAGCATATGAAAGAAGAAGTGATAAAGATAACGGCACATACGAAAAAACCAAAGCTACCGAAAAATTGCTTATGTCTTTTCAAAATTATATGTATATAAAGATTTTAGTAAAGCATTTGATTTATTTCATCATGATGTATTACATAAAAAAGATCTTGGTGTATTCTTTGACTCAAAGCTTCAAGAGTGCCAAAAGTGTTCTTTGCTTCAATAAACGTTGGCCACAAGAGTTCAATGATCCCTTTGTAACCAAGCTCCTTTATATTTCATTGGTTCGACTTACTTTAGAATATTGTTCATTTATATGGTCTCCATAGCATTAAGTGTAGGATTGAATCGGTCCAAAAACAGCTTCTGTTCTTCGCCCTATGGAATCTAAACTGGGATCCAAATCTCCGTCGGCTTCTTATTGACCTTCCTTCATTAATAAATCGTAGAACAATCCTTGGGATTGTTTTTCTTCATAATTTGATTTTGGTAATATTGACTCGTCCTGCCTATTGATGCAACTAAATTTCTCTGTCCCTTCTAAAACAACTAGACACTTTCGTCCGATGCATTTACCATTTTGCACATCGGATTATTCGTTGCAGAGTGCATTTCACGTTTTATACGCGAACTGAAATAAATTTTACCACGATTTTTTTAACACTCTCTTACATTAATAAAATCCTTGCTATTAGATTTTCTTTGTGATCACTCAAACATGATTGGGGATAAATTTGATGATCAGGTAATGACAAATCTTCCTGTATATTCCATTGTCTATAAATAATCACAGGTAAGTTTCTTTTATAATTTTGTTTTTAAGTTTCTTATAATGCATCTATCTTACATAGTTCAATAATATCAATGACCATACAGGGCTGTGAATTGGGGCATAGCTGGCCGGACTGGCGATATTTTTCAAAAAATTTGTCTGTTCTCTTAGGCTATAAACAAATTTGCTTAGTTTATCTTTAAGTTGGCACTATTTATGTCAATTATCTGTTTTTAATAAATTAAATAAATAAATAAAAGCTTTCCATAAAAGTACGAACAAACTGACTTCTATTTGACGGAAATTCCGAAGAAACATGTGGGTTTTAAATCGTATCTGTATAGGTTTAAATATGAGACGGACCCGTTTTGCACATTGTGTCCTTTTTGTCTATCCAAGAGTTTTAGCTGAACGGGAAGAGCTAAGCTTTAGAAGTGGGAGGCCCTTCATTGTAACTGACTTTATAGATACTCTACTTAGCTTGTAAACCTATTGGTAACTTATAAACGACATGGTTGCTGAAGTTATGAAAACACTGTGCGCGCTGAAAGCCAGATAGACGTTCACGCCATCTCTCCCTATGCGTGGTAATACCTTGATTGGTTGATTCGCGGGAGGGAAAAGGAGAGTAGAGGCGGAGTGGGCGCAAGTCCCACTTCCGGTATGTGCCGGCTCTGCCAAGTGCTCAGCTTACGCAGCGAATGTGATTGGGCTGGGCATAATGACGATGTTATGGGAAATTAAATGTTTAATAGATTTTTTTTACATGGAAATACATTAAATAAAAATTTCAGTGCGTCAGCTCCAAAGATGTACTAGATATCATTTTATAGGCAAATTTCGATGTTCGTTTTTAGTCGATAACATTAAAACTAAAATAGTTATTGATATTTATACCCTGAACCCATTGAAAATGGGAAAAAAGGGTATAATGTGAAAATTGTGAAAATGTATGTCGATCTCAGAATCTATAAGAGCTAGAGACTAGAAAAATGTATGTAGGTTCCTGTATAACTCGATTCGAGTTTGTTAAAAAAATCGTTCCCGTTTTAATGTTATCGATTAAAAGCGAAATCGATACTCAGTTATATAATTCAATTTTTAAAACTTAATAAAATATCTAAACAGTTATCTAGTGAACTAGATGCTGGTGATAATTTATTAAATCAATATGATTTTGAATATTCTCAAGCTGAGACGTCGACGGCCTCTCAGTTGGTACCACCTTCTATACCTTTGTCTCCAAATTTATTAGCGCCTTCTACACCTTGTTCAGACTCTCTTGCGATTCCACCCTCTGGTAGTGCGTCAGGGACACCAGTAGTGGATATCCCAGAGTCTTTACTTATTCCAACCCCGTTATCTCCATCTGTTGCTCATACTACGAACAACTCTCTGGCCATTTCTCCCACACTTTCTATACCTACTTTATCTGTCGTCTCTCCCCGAAAGCAAGTTTTCTTATCAAAGCTTTCATCTGACACGACATGTGAAGCTGTTTCCGCTTTTATTTCTAGTAAATCAAATGCTAAATTCTCTATATCGAAGTTCAATTTTGCAACTCCTCGTGAAATTGCTTCTTTTAAAATCAACGTTTCATCTGAATTCTTCACAACGATTTGTGACGCCAAGTTTTGGCCTCCTCACGTAGTTGTGCATGAATTTAAGCATAAGAGTCGAACTATGTTGTCTCCGGTTCTGCTAAACCCTTCCTCGGTACAATCTTCATCCAATATTGTGCCAAAAAACTAAACACAATTCAACCTTCTTCACAGATTTCCTTAATTTATCAAAACGTTCCTGGTCTGAATTCTAAGCTCAAAAGGCTCTTTTTGAGTAGTTTCAGTGTTCGTTTTGACATTATTGCCTTGACTGAAACGTGGTTAAGCCCGAATGTTTATAATAGTGCGATTCTCTTGACCGATTTCACTATTTACAGACATGATCGACGGACTCGTAGAGGTGGAGGTGTCATATTGGGCGTTAAATCTTATATCCTTTCTGAATATTTTATTTTTTCAGCATCTCATGATATCGAGATAGTTGCTGTTAAACTTACCCTTAAATCTTGCTCCCTCTTTATTACTTGTTCATATATTCCCCCCTCTTCTGATTTTCAAGTTTAGGCGCAACATATGACTTGCATTAAAGAAATTTATGGACACGTGAAGGATAACGATTTCTTTCTGGTGTTAGGCGACTTTAATATACCGAACACTTCCTGGATCTCTAATCCTACTTCAAGTTCCCTTATTCCTACAATTGATCATTTTTTCTTTGATGAATTAATTTCTATTTCTATGTCTCAGATGAATGCAATCTCAAATCATCTGAATCGATGGCTTGATCTGGTTTTTATTAATGATGACTCATGCATTAATGTTTCCAGATCATCCCCTTTTTGTTTACCAGAGGATATTTATCATCCTACATTGGAGGTATCTCTGACCCTAAGTTCACCTCCAATTTCTGAACCTACTCCATCTAAACGTCGTTGTTACGTTAAGTGCAACTTTGCTTTGCTTAACCAACTTATTAGTGCAACAGATTGGTCTACGTTATATGATTCTGTTGATGTTAATTGTGCATCGACTATTTTCTATAACATTTTAAACTCTCTTATTGATGAGTGTGTTCCTATGTGTCTCCCTGTGCCTTTTTCTAATAAACCTCCATGGTTTACTCAGTCGCTTTCTAATTTAAGAAACATTAAGTCTAAATGTTTTAAAAATTTTAAAAAGTGTGGCTCCACTATTAACTGGTCTAAATATTCCATAGCCAAGTCGAATTTTAACATTTTAAATTCCCGTTGCTATGAGAAATACCTTATGCGCTGCAAAAGACAATTTGCTCGAGACCCTAAATATTTTTATTCCTTTGTGAATTTGAAACGTAAGTCTTCTAGTTTACCTTCCACATTTTTTATGAGTCTTTGAATTCTTGCAATGATCAGGATTCCTCAGATCTTTTTGCTGATTTCTTTCAGTCAACTTACTCATCTGTAGACCCTATAATACTTCTTACCCATATTATATATCTTCTACAAATATTGTTAACGCTTCCAATATTTCCCTTGATTCTCTGATTTCTGCCATTGGGTCAATGAAATCGTCTTTCTCACCTGGAGCTGATAATATTCCTAGTTGTGTTATAAAGAATGCTGTGATTCCCTTCAGTTACCTTTACTAAAGCTTTTTAACTTATCTCTGGAAACCTCTGTGTTTCCGTCTATTTGGAAAGAGTCTTTTATTATCCCTCTATATAAGAAAGGTGGGCGATCTGACATTTCTAATTATAGGGGTATTGCCAAACTATCGGCTATTCCGAAGTTATTTGAAAAAATAATAACTTCCACTTTACAGCATTTGTGTAAATCAATTATTTCGCCACTACAACATGGCTTTGTTCTTAATCGATCAACCTCTACTAATCTGCTTGAATTTACTTACCTAGTAAACGATAGTTTTTAAATAAAATGCAAACTGATGTTATTTATACAGATTTTAGCAAAGCATTTGATTCAGTTCATCATGAAGTATTGCTTCATAAGCTTGATCTCTTAGGGTTTTCTCCTCAACTCTTATCTTGGATGTCATCCTATTTAAAGGGTAGAACCCAAAGAGTTATTTTGAGAACATCTCTTTCAAAACAAATCTTTGTTCTGTCAGGTGTACCTCAGGGTAGTCATCTTGGGCCTTTACTTTTTACATTATTTATCAATGACCTTCCCATCTGTATTTCTTATTCAAAGATTTTCATGTATGCTGATGACGTAAAACTTTGCCTTTCTTATTCTAACGCAATTAATCATCAATGCTTACAAGACGATCTTAATTCCTTCCAACTTTGGTGCTTGGCCAATAGGTTGCGTTTAAACTGTTCTAAATGTATGACAATGACCTTCTGTCGTACTACTCCATACATTGCTAATTATTCAATTAATAGCGATTCTTTGCAACGCATTTTTTCTGTCAAAGATCTAGGTGTACTCTTCGATGCAAAACTTCGCTTCAATACTCATATCTCAACCATTATAAATGAAGCCAAAAGTGTTCTTAGCTTCATTAAACGTTGGGCGAAAGAGTTCAATGATCCGTTTGTAACTAAACTCCTTTATGTTTCATTGGTACGACCTATTTTAGAATACTGTTCAATTACATGGTCTCCACAGCATAAAGTGTACCAGAATTGAATTGAATCGGTCCAAAAACAGTTTCTTCTCTTTGCTCTAAGAAATCTAAACTGGGATCTGAATCTCCGTCTACCGTCTTATCATAGTCGTCTCCTTCTTATTGATCTTCCTTCATTAAAAAACCGTCGAACAATCCTTGGGATTGCTTTTCTTCATAATTTAATTGAAGGTAATATTGATTCGTCCTTCTTGTTAATGAAACTTCATTTTTCGGTTCCTTCAAGAACAACTAGACACTTTCGCCCTTTGCATTTACCTCTGCTCACATCGGATTACTCGTTGCACAGTGATTTTCATGTATTATGCGCGAATTATAATAAATTTTATCACGTTTTTTCCTCTGAACTCTCTCTTCCTCTAATCAAATCTTTGCTTTCAGCTTTTCTTAGGGATATCACTCAATCGTGATGGTGGAAATTTTATTTTTTTATTACATATTTATATTATATATTTATATTTACAGTTAGATTCTCTAATTTTACTTTTAATTTTCCTGTATTGCCTCTTTCTTAAATTTCTTTATTTCAACAATATCACTAACCACATCGGGCTGTGAATTGGGGCATAGCTGGCCGGACTGGCAAATAAAATACCCCCAACGGGTTGGTGATATTTCGAAATTGTTTATCTGTTTGTTTTAGGCTTTAAACAAAGTTGTTTAGTTTATACATAAGTTGACACTCGACTTGTCAATTATATTTTGATAATAAATAAATAAATAAATAAATAAATAAATTCATCTTTATAGCTTGCGTCTTAAAATTTTGATTTTAGTGTTATTTGAGTTATTTTGGATGCCACGCCCACTTCGCCTCAAATTTTCAAAACATGTATTTCAAGTACTAGAGACTTGTGCTTTGCGAGTTTAATTAAAAACGTTCGTACACAAAAAAGTTATTAAACATGAAATTTCCCGCGGTATTTTATTTGCCAGTCCGGCCAGCTATGCCCCGTCTCGCAGCCCTGTTTGATCAGTGATATTGTTGAACTAAAGAAATTGAAGATAGAAGCATTAAAAGAAAGTTTTCAACAGAATTAAAAGAAACTTAACTGTAATTATATATACAATGATAAATGTAAAAATTATAAATAAATTTATTGATAAGTGGCAGTTATGCCTTAACAACAAATCAAGGATTTTATTAGTGGAAGAGAGTTCGGAGGAAAAACGTAATATAATCTATTATAATTCGCGCATAATACGTGAAGTGCACTGTGCAACCAGTTATCGTCGAAAGTCGAAAGTGTGTAGTTGTTCTAGAAGAGACACAGAAATTAATTTAGTTGCCTATTGATGGCAGGACGAATCAATATTACCAACAATGAAATTATGAAAACAAAGCAATCCCAAGAACTGTTCTATGTCTTATTAATAAAGGAAGATCAATTAGAAGAAGGCGACTATGACAAGACGGTAGACGAAGATTAGGGTCCCAGGATAGATTTCTTAGGCCAAACGAGGAGGACATATGGACAGTGATACCTCCAATGTAGGATTATGAATATCCTCAGGTAAACAAAAATATATAAATAAAATACAAAAATATCCAAATGAAACTACCCAAAAAAAAAATCTTCATTCAGGGAAAAAGGATAGATTTCCGGATAGGGGATGTTTGATATTTTTTCCGGACGAAGCGTTAAAAAAAAGGACACATATATTAAAGGATACATATATTATTGCATCTTATTCTTTTATTTCATTATATAGAATATTGTATATATTTTCAAACAGCAATAAATATCTAAATATCTAAATACTATTCGATTGATTGAAATATTGCTATTTGAGTGAAGTATATCAGTGCGGTATATCATTCATACCTGTGGAAATTCTTCATATTTTTTTCCTACACATGTTTTTTTAACAGCATCTTTAAACTCTTGATTTGAGATTTTTCCATCCTGCAATATAAAAACGTTAAAATATTAAGAGATTATAAAAGCTTATTACAATACCATTTTCTTTTAGTTACAAATTATTAATAAAATTCTATGTACTTATCTGTATATTCTGTAAAAAAAATTATTAGCTACTTTAAATAGCTATTATTATTTAATTAGATATCCTCCATCTTCGGAGCTGGTTTTGTCTGTATTTTATACAATTTAGATTTTTGTTATATTTTTATAGCGGCTCCAAAAATTTGTAAATACTTATAGTCAATATGTGAATGAGACTGTATTTTTGCAAATGTGCCATAAAATATAATGAATATATGCTGAAAATTTAATTAAAATCGATATAGTAACACAGAAGTTATCAAAAAATACCACCAGCGCAAAATATATACAGTTTTTCTATACACATTGAAGTCGCGGATGTAATATATTGAATTAATCTCAAGTTTAAGTTTGCTTAATGGCGCTAAATGCAAGCTATAAAATTTAATGTAGTTACACTCGTTCACAATGGGAAAGGAATCCGTCTATCTGTCCGTCTGTCCATATGAACGCAAACCATTTCTACGTTATTGAAGCTAGATACTTGAAATTTGGAGTATTTACTCGTGTATCCCATACTGATAAGGGGATAGAGACTAGAAATTTGAAATATACACTCCTCCTCTGAAAAAGTTTAAATATTTTCCTTGTCAAGAGTCGCAGAATCAAGGAAAATCACAATATTGTTCCAAAATCTTAATATCGTCCAAAATTTAAGTTTCCTGATTCTTACTTTTCAAAAATTTACCATTGTATTAAGTTATCCCCCTTTTAACGACTTAAATGTCTACGCCTAATGAAGGTTGGGAAAATCGGGAAAACTGTCTCTTATATCGCTTCATAGTTACTTTTGATATTTTATTCTTTATTGATATATTTACGATTCCGATGTTTCAGATGAACTCAGTTTCAAATCATCTGAAACGGTCGCTTGATCTAGTTTTTTTTAATAACCACTAATGCATTACTGTTTCTAGATCATCCCCTTTTTGTATACCTGAGGATATACATCATCCCACATTGAAGGTATCGCTATTCATAAGTATTCCTCTAATTTGCTAGCCAATACTATCAAAACAACGTCATTGTTATATTGAATATATCTTTGTTTTGCTCAACCAACTTATTAATGCAACAGATTGGTCTGAGCTACGGTGAAGTTAATTGTGCAACAACTATTTTCTTTAATAATTTATACTCTCTTCTTAATGAGTGTGTTCCCATATGTCTCCCTGTGCCCGTTTCTAACAAGCCGCCATGGTTCACTCAGACACTCTCCAATTTAAGAAACATTAAATCCAAATGATTTACAAATTTAAAAAAGTCTGGCTCCATATAAAACTGGTCTAAATATTCCATATCTGAGTCAAATTTTAATATTTTAAATTCTCGTTGCTATGAGAAAAAACAAGAAAGAAACCTCTAGTCGAGACCGCTCGACTAGGGTATACCCTCAACCCTGAGAAGCTATTCCAAGCATTCTTCGTTTCTTTTACATACACATACATATGTACGTTCATTACAAGCAAAATATACACACACACACACGCACAGGCGCACGCACACACAAGCACAAGTCATCAGCTGTTGTTTGGCTGCTTTGCATGCCAATCTTATGGGAAATTAAATGTTTATTAACTTTTTTTCTAGACGAACGATTTTGATCAAACTTGTTGGGCGTGATCATGTCCATCCATATGTATGTATGTGCCAAAGCACAAGTCTCTAGTATTTGATATACGGGAGTTACAAATTTGAGGCCAAGGGGGCGTGGCATTCAAAATTTAACAAAATCCGAAATTGCGTAAGGCCCAAATAACACTAAATGCTAAATTTGAATTCTAGCTATTAAGATGAATTAAATAGAATTTTATAACTAAATGAAGATATCGGTTTTAATCGATAACATTAAAATGATGATAGTTATCGATTATTTGAAACAAACTCGATCGAATCGTGATATACACGAACCTACATAAAAAATTTCAAGTCTTTAGCTCTTGTAGGTTCTGAGAACGACGCGTTCATACATACGGACAGACGGACGGACGGACGGACGGACAGACGGACATGGCTATATCAACTCGGCTTGTCACCCTGATCAAGAATATATATACTTTATGGGGTCTGCCACGCCTCCTTCTGCCTGTTACATACATTTCAACAAAAATATTATACCCTGAATTCCCATTTTCAATGGGTTCAGGGTATAAAAAGAATTTTTATTCCTTTGTGAATTTGAAGCGTAAGTCTTCTAATTTACTTTCCCATATTTTTATTTCCTTGGATTGATCAATACTTGCAATGATCAATCAACTTATTTATCTATCGTTTTCTATCAAATTCATACCCTTGTTTCATTTCTTCAACAAATATTATTAATGCTTCAAAAATTTGCCTTGATTCCCAAATTTCAGCCATTCAGTCATTGCAATCGTCTTTCTCTCTCAGACTTTTCCAATTACAGGGTATTGCCAAACTATCGGCTATTCAGAAGTTATTTGAAAAATAATAATATCAAATTTGCAACATTTTTGTAAATTAATTATTTCGCCTTCCCTTTAAATCGATCAACCATGACTAATTTGTTATAATTTACTTCCTTGTATATTTACTTCATCTTGTCAGGTGTACCTCAGGGGAGCCATTTTTGTCAGTTACTCTTTTCTCTATTTATAGACGACCTTCTCAGTCTACTCAAGGATCTCTATACATATAGATGACGGAATACTTTGTCTCTTCGACTCGTAACTCCGTTTCAATTTTATACCTATAAACTGTGTCTTCCACAGATTAAAAGATATAAAGAAGGAAAAACAAGTAAGAAAACTCTAGTCGAGACCGCTCGACTAGGGGATACCCTGCACCCTGCGAAGAACCGTTATTCCGAGCATGCATACATTTGCATGCTTGTTATTTGCATGCCAATGTTATGGGAAATTAAATGTTTAATAACTTTTTTTCTAGAGCAACGATTTTGATCAAACTCGTTGGGCAAATTAAATGTTTATTAACTTTTTTTCTAGACGAACGATTTTGATCAAACTTGTTGGGCGTGATCATGTCCATCCATATGTATGTATGTGCCAAAGCACAAGTCTCTAGTATTTGATATACGGGAGTTACAAATTTGAGGCCAAGGGGGCGTGGCATTCAAAATTTAACAAAATCCGAAATTGCGTAAGGCCCAAATAACACTAAATGCTAAATTTGAATTCTAGCTATTAAGATGAATTAAATAGAATTTTATAACTAAATGAAGATATCGGTTTTAATCGATAACATTAAAATGATGATAGTTATCGATTATTTGAAACAAACTCGATCGAATCGTGATATACACGAACCTACATAAAAAATTTCAAGTCTTTAGCTCTTGTAGGTTCTGAGAACGACGCGTTCATACATACGGACAGACGGACGGACGGACGGACGGACAGACGGACATGGCTATATCAACTCGGCTTGTCACCCTGATCAAGAATATATATACTTTATGGGGTCTGCCACGCCTCCTTCTGCCCGTTACATACATTTCAACAAAAATATTATACCCTGAATTCCCATTTTCAATGGGTTCAGGGTATAAAAAGAATTTTTATTCCTTTGTGAATTTGAAGCGTAAGTCTTCTAATTTACTTTCCCATATTTTTATTTCCCTTGGATTGATCAATACTTGCAATGATCAATCAACTTATTTATCTATCGTTTTCTATCAAATTCATACCCTTGTTTCATTTCTTCAACAAATATTATTAATGCTTCAAAAATTTGCCTTGATTCCCAAATTTCAGCCATTCAGTCATTGCAATCATCTTTCTCTCTCAGACTTTTCCAATTACAGGGGTATTGCCAAACTATCGGCTATTCAGAAGTTATTTGAAAAAATAATAATATCAAATTTGCAACATTTTTGTAAATTAATTATTTCGCCTTCCCTTTAAATCGATCAACCATGACTAATTTGTTATAATTTACTTCCTTGTATATTTACTTCATCTTGTCAGGTGTACCTCAGGGGAGCCATTTTTGTCAGTTACTCTTTTCTCTATTTATAGACGACCTTCTCAGTCTACTCAAGGATCTCTATACATATAGATGACGGAATACTTTGTCTCTTCGACTCGTAACTCCGTTTCAATTTTATACCTATAAACTGTGTCTTCCACAGATTAAAAGATATAAAGAAGGAAAAACAAGTAAGAAAACTCTAGTCGAGACCGCTCGACTAGGGGATACCCTGCACCCTGCGAAGAACCGTTATTCCGAGCATGCATACATTTGCATGCTTGTTATTTGCATGCCAATGTTATGGGAAATTAAATGTTTAATAACTTTTTTTCTAGAGCAACGATTTTGATCAAACTCGTTGGGCGTGATCATCTCATCCATATGTATGTGTGTGCCAAAGCACAAGTCTCTAGTATTTGATATACGGGAGTTACAGATATGAGGCGAAGGGGGCGTGGCACCCAAAACTTACAAAAACCGAAATTGTGTAAGTCTTAAATAACTTTTAATGCAATATTTGAAGTCTCTAGCTATAGAGATGAATTACCTAAAATTTTATAACTAAATGAAGATATCGGGGTTTAATCGATAATATTAAAACGATGACAGTTATCGATTATTTGAAACAAACTCGATCCAATCGTGCTATGCATGAATTTTCAAAAAATTGTTGAAGTCTCTAGCTCTTATTTGTTCTGAGATCGACGCGTTCCAACATACGGACAGACGAACAGAAGGACAGACAGGGCTAAATCGAGTCAGCTTATATATCCTTTTTGGGTCTGCCACGCCTCCTTCTGCATGTTTCATACATTTTCACAAAAACATTATACCCTTTTTTCCCATTTTCAATGGGTTCAGGGTATGAAAATACTATGGTCCGCGGTAAAGCATTTATTGGCGGAGAAAAAGGAACAAAAGTTTCGTACAAGGAGAGCAACAAAAATTTTGGTATACAATTTTCTTAAAAACTTATGAAATTATGGGAAAAATATAAAAGACTGCATAAAAAACGCAATTTCATTTACTTCAGAGTGACGAATTATTCGAGGAGAATCAAATTAACATAGTTCAGCTTCGAAAATCCTTTCAAAACTACAACTAAATGCTTGTATCGGTATTGTAAAGAAAGTTATTCGTAAAGATCATCTAAAAATATGGAAACTACAAAAAAACTACCACTTAATACCAAACGCAAGGAGTCTCATCAAGTTTTTGCTCGTGATCATGTGACTTGGCAGCAGGAATGGCATTCCGTGGTGTATTCAGAAGAAAAACTGTTCAACTTAGATGGAACTGATGGCTTTTAAAATTATTTTTACGGTATTCGATAAGGAGAACACTGTCTGTCTCGGCACCAAGCCGGGAAGTGTAATGGCATGGGGGGCCATCTCATATTATGGGCCATGCTAGCTCCAAGTAGTTTCAACAAAAATTAATGCAATGCATTACAAAGGCTTGCTAGAGGTAGCGTTTCCTTAACTTAATAATATCTGTAGACTATCTACATGGACTTTCCAACAGGATAATTCCCAAATGAATACGGTTCGATTGGCTAAAACTTGAATCCTGCCGCAAAACGTAGTTCTTATATTATCCGGATCTCAACATTGTTTAGAACGTATGGAGATGGATGACAAAAAATAATTTAAGATTCTTGTTGGCAATTCGAAGACATACAGGCATTAAAAGATGCCGGAGGGAAATATCCTTAAATTACGTAAAGGCTCTATATGACTCTCTTCGTAATAAGATTTATGAAGTTATTTCGAAAAAAAACTGTCTGCAAACACTATTAACCTGAACCCATTGAAAATGGGAAAAAGGGTATAATGTTTTTGTGAAAATGTATGTAGCAGGCAAAAAGAGGCGTGGCAGACCCCATAAAGTATATATATTCTTGAGCAGAGAGAGAAGCCGACTCGATTTAGCCCTGTCCGTGTGACTGTCTGTCCGTTTGTTCTTCTTTCCGTCTATCCGTATGTTTGAACGCGTCGATCTCAGAACATATAAGAGCTAGAGACTTCAAATTTTTTGGAGATTCGCGTATAGCACGAAAGGGTCGAGTTGATTCAAATAATCGATAAATGTAATAGTTTTAATGTTATCGATTAAAAATCGATATCTTCATTTGGTTATACAATTCTATCTAATTCATCTTTATAGCTAGAGTCTTCAAATATTGCATTTAGTGTTATTTGAGCCTTACACAATTTCGGGATTTGCTAAATTTTGAATGCCCCCTTCGCCTCTAATTGCTAAATAACGTATTTCAAGTACTAGAGACTTGTGCTTTGGCACACACACATATGAATGACATGATTACGCCCAACAAGTTTGATCAAAATCGTTCGTCTAGAAAAGTTTGAAAAATGTAATATCTCATTCTATCGACGCCTTGCAGACTGAACGCACTGCTGAGTCAAAATTCACAGTTAGCAGACTATGTGCTTGTGCGTGCGACTGTGTGTGTGAGTGTGTTGCTCTCTACATACATATATACGTAACGGAGAATGTTTGTGATTCTTAGGAATAGCGGTTCTTCGCAGGGTTCAGGGGATCTCCTAGTCGAGCAGCCTCGACTAGTGCACTCTTACTTGTTTGTTCTATTGTAGGAAGGTAAGCTTTGAAAAGTATGTTGCCTATAGGTGTTGAGGGAAGAGCTCCAAGTGCTGTGCGTATTCCTGCATTGTATGTTGTTATTCTTTTTCACGAAGTGAAATAAGTATATTGGTTTTGTACGTCCGTCCACGCTATTGAAGCTAGAGACTTGAAATTTGGAATATATACTCGTATACACGATAAAGTGTCAAGATTTTCCCAATACGCCCACTAGGGGAGTGGCAAATCTGATCTAATTGTATGGCGAGTTTACTAATTCTGTTATATTTTGAGCTCTATTGATGCTAAGGGCTTGAGACTTGGTATATATTCTCCAGTTAGCATCCCAAAATCGAAAATTTTTAGCGGATATACCTACGGCTACAGGGTGCGTGGCAACTAATATCAGCTAATATCTCCCACAGTTTTAGTGCTAGAAGCTTCAAAACTGCATGATAAGTTACTTGGGGCCTCCTCTATCGATTCTTCAAAAAATATTGTTACACCAAAAAAGGGGCGTGATTTACAAATATAAACTGTAATTCGCATTTTTGGAGTGTATGCATCCAAACTTTACAGTTATATTCCGAAACACCCATTTTATGAACATGCAAAAAATTATATGTCTACGGCTACTGGGGGCGTGGCAAATCAAAACTGAAAATATACAGCTTCTACATTTGACGTTGTCTTTTGATTTACATGTATGGAAAAGAATATTTTACTAACACAAAACAAGAAAATAAAAAAAACTAGACTAGACTTGAAGATACCCTGAATCCCCGTGTTATCTGCGTTTTTTAAAAATACTGCATAATTAGCATTTAGTTTAGACGACCAGAAAACTAAATTCAATTAATTTTCAATTGTTTATTTGTTTGTTTCAAAACGTGTGTTTTAACGCTTTGTTTAATAACTTATGTACGAATTAATGGATTCGAATAAAATTTTCAACTTATGATCAACATATTTTATTACAGTTAAAAAAAAATGCAAACCCATTCATTTATTGGCTTCGACTGCAACTAACCTCAATTTAAATCTTTGGGGAAATTTGGAGACGGTATCCAAAATTTAACAAAAATCAAAATTACATAAATTGAATATAAAACTAACAAACAAAAAACTCTAGGCTTTAAGACGAGGGAGATATAATTTAATAACTTAATTTTGATATTGTTTTTAATCGATAACATTCAAACGATAGTTATCTATTTTTTTATACAAACTCGATCTGCGCGTGCTATACCCGAGCCTACATAAAAATTTCAAGTCTCTAGCTCAAGTCTCTAGCGGACAGGGCTAAATCGACTGGATTTGTCTCCCTGATCAAGAATATATGTACTTTATAGGGTCTGCCTCTTTCTGCCTGTTACATACATTTCTCATTTTCAATGGGTTCAGGTTATATAAATAACAAAAATATCGACATGGGCACATGAGGGTTCGAGCCCACACCACTACACTCGCCAACGGGCATCTCTTTCATTTTGCAGAGATGCCACCTCTCTCATTTTCTGAGATGCCACCTCTCTCATTTTAAGTGATACAATCTCTCATTTTTGGTGGTGCGTGTTTTTGCTAAGGTAAGACCTTAAACTTCGATTCAAATTGAAACTGTCATGGCCACCGGCTGCTAATTTGAGCTGCGACAGTGTGGATGTAAGATTAATCTTAAAATATAATGAGATAGATGCCCCTGTGGGGTGGTGGGACGTGAAAAAAGTATTTCGCAGTCGGTTGCGACCGACTGCAACGTTCTTCCTTGTTTTTATCTTATTTCGAGCTGACCTAGTGGTAGTAGAGTGGCTTTTGTTATGTTTGCCAGTGTGTGGGTGTTGCAGTTAAACTTGGGACTTGCAAAACATTTTATTATGTTAAGTTTTGCATTAAGGGATGGTTGGATGTGTTTCATGTGTGTGTCCTATCTGTATTTGTTGTTTATTGTTAGTGCTAATAATTTGTGGCTATCTAGTTCGGGGATTGCAATGTTGTTGCAGTATATGCTGCATTTGCAGCTATGTTTTCTACAAATATATCCAAGGATAATGAGGCTCCAGAACACCATTCTTGCATGTTTGCGGAGGAAAAAGTCATCTGCATAGGCACTAAATTGTATTTATTTTTGTAAACTGATTATATTTGCTAGTTTGTTGAATGTGATTAGGAAAAGGATTACTCATATACATATACATAGGTGAACCCTGAGGGATACTATTAAAGAGGGGGAAGGTGGAACTAATGGTGCTTTTGATTTTAATTTTAATTTTTCTATTGGACATTAAGTTTATGACGAAGTTTATAATTTTGGGACCGATTTTCCATTGTATTAGTTGGTCGACTATGGAGTGCACTCCGACTTTGTCAAAAGCCTTTGAAAAGGTTTTAGGTTATCAATGTTAATGTTATGTTATATAATGAATATTTTCCATTATTTTTGTTTATTATCCCAGAGTTCAGTAAGGGTTTTATTCCACAAGGGTTTATTTTTAGTGATATGGTTATGTGAAGTTTGGGGTGTGCTCTCATGGGCAGATTGGAGAATTATTTTGCAAATGTTTGCAGTTTCTTTAATTATGTTTGAACTTATTGGTATGTTTTCACTTATTTATTCATTTATTAAATTATTTCAAAAATATAATTGACAAGTCGAGTGTCAACTTAAGTATAAACTAAACAACTTTGTTTATAGCCTAAAACAAACAGATAAACAATTTCAAAATATCACCAACCCGTTGGGGGTATTTTATTTGCCAGTCCGGCCAGCTATGCCACAATTCACAGCCCGATGTGGTTAGTGATATTATTGAAATAAAGAAATTTAAGATAGAGGCAATTCAGGAAAATTAAAAATTAAAAATAAAATTAAATATTAATATGTAACAATATGTAATAAAAAAAAATAAAATTTCCACCATCACGATTGAGTGATATCCTTAAGAAAAGCCGAAAGCAAGGATTTGATTAAAGGAAGAGAGAGTTCAGAGGAAAAAAAGTGATAAAATTTATTATAATTCGCGCATATAACATGAAAAGCACTGTGAGCAGAGGTAAATGCAAAGGGCGAAAGTGTCTAGTTGTTCTTGAAGGAACCGAAAAATGAAGTTTCATTAACAAGAAGGACGAATCAATATTACCCACAATCCAATTATGTAGAAAAGCTTTCCCAAGGATTGTTCTACGGTTTTTTAATGAAGGAAGATCAATAAGAAGGAGACGACTATGATGAGACGGTAGACGGAGATTCAGATCCCAGTTTAGATTTCTTAGAGCAAAGAGAAGAAACTGTTTTTGGACCGACTCAATACGATCCTGGTACATTTTATGCTGTGGAGACCATGTAATTGAACAGTATTCTAAAATAGGTCGTACCAATGAAACATAAAGGAGTTTAGTTACAAACGGATCATTGAACTCTTTCGCCCAACGTTTAATGAAGCCAAGAACACTTTTGGCTTCATTTATAATGGTTGAGATATGAATAATGAAGCGAAGTTTTGAATCGAAGAGTACACCAAGATCTTTGACAGAAAAAATGCGTTGCAAAGAATCGCTATTAATTGAATAATTAGCAATGTATGGAGTAGTACGACAGAACAGTTTAAACGCAACCTATTGGCCATGCACCAAAGTTGGAAGGAATTAAGACCATCTTATAAGCATTGATTATTGATTGCGTTAGAATAAGAAAGGCAAAGTTTTACGTCATCAGCATACATGAAAATCTTTGAATAAGAAATACAGCTGGGAAGGTCATTGATAAATAATGTAAAAAGTAAAGAGCCAAGATGACTACCCTGAGGTACACCTGACAGAACAAAGATTTGGTTCGAAAGAGATGTTCTCAACATAACTCTTTGGGTTCTACCCTTTAAATAGGATGATAACCAAGATAAGAGTTTAGGAGAAAACCCTATGAGATGAAGCTTGAGAAGTAATACTTTATGGTGAACTGAATCAAATGCTTTGCTGAAATCTGTACATATGTACAACATAAGTTTGCATTTAATTTAAAAAACTATCGTTTACTGGGTAAGTAAATTCTAGCAGATTAGTCGAGGTTGATCGATTAAGAACAGAGCCATGTTGTAGTGGCGAAATAATTGATTTACACAAATGCTGTAAAGTGGAAGTTATTATTTTTTCAAATAACTTCGGAATAACCGATAGTTTGGCAATACCCCTATAATTAGAAATGTCAGATCGCCCCCTTTCTTATATAGAGGGATAATAAAAGACTCTTTCCAGATAGACGGAAACACAGAGGTTTCCAGAGATAAGTTAAAAAGCTTTAATAAAGGTAACTGAAGGGAATCACAGCATTCTTTTATAACACAACTAGGAATATTATAGGTTGATTGGGTGAAGGATGGCCTTCGTTTTAAAAAACGTGCGAGAAAAGTAGTTCGTTTTTGACTGGGAGAATAGGTAGGTAGGATTGGGAAGTGTTCGCTACCATGGAGGTCATCGATGATATTCCATTTAGTGAAGGAGGTAAGCTGAGGAGAACATAATGACAAGTCTGTGTGGGTGAATGTGTTGTGTTGGGGAGGCGTCGTTAAGGATGTGGAGGTTTGCGTTTTGTACTAATTTGTGAAGGTTTTTTCCTCTCTTGTTTGGTTGTTGTGGAAGTCACCTACAATGATCTGGTTGGCGTCGGTTGTGTTAAGTTTGTCGTTTAAGTATTTAAGGTTAGGTTTTATTAGGGCAAATATTTAAATGAATCGAATTTTTTGCTTTAGATTCTTTTCTACTCCGATGGATTCAAAATTATCGGTTTAGTTTATCTGGGTGTGTTGGATAGATTTGTGGACTAATATGGCTGTGGCACCAAATCTGTTGAAAGGTGTGTTGGTAAAAATTTGGTAGTTAATTGGGATTGGTATAGGTATGTGTGTATTATAATAGTGTGTTTCTTAAAGGCATATTATTTGTGGTGAGTATTATTTATCGGTTACTTTTCTTGATGTCAGTTCTTGTTGTTTGAGGAATGTAGGACATTTGTGATCAAGTGGACTATGTTGGTGATTAATTTCTAGGTTATGTTTACAATTAAGGCAGCTTTTAGTGTTTTTGCATTTCTCCCCTTCGCTGGTGTATATGTTATCAGAGCAGCTTTTGCAGATGATAGTTGGGTGTCCGAAGCGAAGACGGTTTTTGCAGCGCAATGGCCTTACACGGAAGGATTCGTAGCCAATTTCAATTGCTTCCGGCAGTTTGTATGTTGCAAATGTAATTATGATGAGGCCAGTTTCTACGAGTGTGTTGTCTTGGTTTGTGTTACTTGTTTGCCTTTTTAAGATTTTACGTACTTCACTTATTTTTTGTGTTTTCAATTCTTGTTGGATTATGTTTTCACTTATGTTTCGTAGATCATTACAGTATATAACGCCATTAGAAAAGGTTAATATTTTGTGTTCTGTTGCAGTAATATCGATGGCTATCATTTTGACGAGCTTAAGTAGTTTTAAAGCTTGCAAATTGTTTTTGGATTTAATGAGAAGGCAGCCATCTCTTGTTTTTATTTTGCATGTTTCCACTTCTCATCCACAGGATTAGTCAATTGTTCTTATGATGCTGAACGGTGAAATTTTTTTAAACTATTTGCTGCCGTTGCGCTTGATGTGTGTTTTTGTATTTGCTTATGTCCGGTTGTTCGTGGGTGATTGTTGTTTTTGGGCGCAAGCCTGGTGTAACTGTTTGTGCCGTGTGTTTGTTTTTGGTTTTAAGTTTTCTTTTGTTAGCTTTTGTGCGTGGATATGTCTTATAAACACTACTTTTAGAAGGGCTAGAAAGGTGAGATTTGAAATGAACACTCACGTCGACATCCCAAAATCGAAAATTTGGCACGTAGATCATATAAAGATCGCTACAAAATTTATGGCCACGCCTACTAAGGCGTGGTAGAGACATGAGACTTGGTATATATACTCGGGTTAACAATCGAAAAGCAATGGCGGATAAAAAATTGGATGCTAAGTTACGCCATAAAAGGGGCGTGACTTACAAACTTTACAGTTATATTTCTGAACGCCCACTCTATGAACATGCGAAAAATTATATGTCTACGGCCACTGGGGGCGTGGCAAATCAAATCTGAAAAATCTGCAGCTTCTGAAATTCTTCTATCCAAATTGCAGCTGTCTGGCCACTTCCAATGAAAATTTTTAATCTGCAGCTAATTTGAGCGGCGATAGTGGGGATTTAAGATTAATTTAAAAATATAATGGTATAGATGCACCTATAGGGTGCTGGGACGTGAAAAAGTATTTCGCTGTCGGTTGCGTCAAACTGCAACGTTCTTCCTTGTTTTCACTGTTGATTTTGGTTATTGTGCCATTTATCACTGTTGTGCACTTGTGCAGTGGTGTAATCCGCGGTGATTTGTATTTGCTTTTGAGAAGTGCTTGTGAATTGTAGTTTGTGCAGCGTCGGTAATTTTATTTTTACTTTCATTCTGCTTTTTATATTTATTGCTCTTATCTTTCTTTTATTCCCCTTACATTTGTTGGTGTGGGTGCTTGGCATTTGCTTTTTCGCTCGTTCTATATCAGCTGTTGTGAGTTGATTCTCTCAACACCTTAATCCTCTCTTTGCTTTGCGCTTGTTCATTATTATACCCTGATCCCATTGAAAATGGGAAATCAGGGTATAATGGTTTTGTGAAAATATATGTAACAGGCAGAAGGAGGCGTGGCAGACCCCATAAAGTATATATATTCTTGATCAGGGAGAGAAGCCAAGTCGATTTAGCCCTGTCCGTCTGTCTGTCTGCCCGTCTGTCTGTCCGTATGTATGAACACGTCGATCTCAGAACTTACAATAGCTAGAGACATCAAATTTTTTTTGTAGGTCCCTGTATAGGGCGCGCATATCAAGTTTGTTTCCGAAATTCGATAACTGTTATCGTTTTAGTGTTATCGATTAAAAACGAAAATCTAAATTTAGCTATAAAATTCTATTTAATTCATCTTTCTAGCTAGAGTCTTCAAACATGGCATTTAGTGCTATGTAAGCCTTACGCAATTCCGGTTTTTATTAAATTTGTGGGTGCCACGCTCCCTTCGCTTCAAATTTGTAAGTCCCGTATATCTTGTGTTTTGGCACATATATACATATGGATGACATGATCACGCCCAAAAAGTTTGATCAAAATCTTTGCTCTAGAAAAAAGATATTAAACATTTAAATTCCCATAACATTGCCATGCAAACAGCAGCCAAAGAACAGCTGACGCACCGACTTGCGCTTGTGTGTGCGTTCGCCTGTGTATGTGTGTGTGTATGTTTTGCTTGTAATAAACATACATATGCATATGTATTATAAAAGAAACGGAGAATGCACGGAATAGCGGTTCTTCGCAGTGTTCAGGGTATACCCTAGTCGAGCGGTCTCGACTAGAGTTTTCTTACTTGTTTCATTTTTGTTTTTGCTGGTTGTGTGCAAAATGATGCACAATAAATGTGCTGGTCTTACAGGGCGCGACTATGGTAAGGTCATGTCCACTGCTAAAGTTGGTTGTGGCGGCTTACGTTGCCCTTGTCCACTTTGTGTGGAAAAACAAATAAATGTTCCCAAAATGTATAACTTGGTGAGGGTTCAATTTTTAAATTAATTAATAATAAAAAATAATATATCAAAACAGTTGTCTGATGAACTAGATGCTGCTGATAAATTATTAAATCAATATGATTTTTAATCTTCTCAGGCTGAGACGGCGACTGCTTCCCAGTTGGGACCACCTTCTATACCTGTGTCACCAAATTTATTAGCTCCTTCTAAACCTTGTTATGACTCTCTTGCGATTCTACCTTCTTGCAGTGCGTCAGGGACACCAGTATTAGATATCCCAGAGTCTATACTGATTTCAACTCCTTTATCCCCATCTGTTGCTCAAACTACGAACAACACTCTGGCCATTTCTCCTACACTTGCCATACCTACTTTCTGTCGTTTCTCCACGAAAACAAGTGTTCTTATCCAGGCTTTCTCTGACACGACATGTGAAGCTGTTTCTGCTTTTATTTCCAGTAAATCAAAAACTAAAGTCTCTATATCGAAGTTCAATTCTTTTAAAATCAACATGCCAACTGAATTCTTCACAACAGTTTGTGACGCCAAATTTTGGCCTCCTCATGTAGTTGTGCATGAAATTAAGCATACGAGTCGAAATAGGCTGTCTCCGGTTTTGCTAAACCCTTCCTCGGTACAATCTTCATCCCATATTGTGCCAAAAAAAAACTAATAACAGTTCAACCTTCTTCACATATCTTCTTAATATATCAAAACGTTCGTGGCCTGAATTCTAAACTCAGAAGGCTCTTTTTGAGTAGTTTCAGTGTTCGTTATGATATTATCGCCCTGAGTGAAACGAGGCTAAGCTCGAATGTTTATAATAGTGAGATTCTCTCGAATGATTTCACTATTTACAGACATGATCGACTGACTCGTAGAGATGGAGGTTTCTTATGAGGTGTTAAATCTAATATCCTCTCCGAACCATTTATTTTTTCAGATCTCATAATGTTGAGATAGTTGCTGTTAAATTTCGTTCCCTTCTTATTACTTGTTCATATATCCCCCCACCCCCCCCCCACTCCTCTGATGTTCAAGTTTATGCCCATCATATGACTTGCATTAAATAAATTTATGGGCATGTAAAGGATAATGATTTCTTTCTGGTGTTGGGTGACTTTAATATACCGAACACTTCTTGGATCTCTAATCCTAGTTCAACTCCGCTTATCCCTACACTGGATCATTTTTTCTTTGATGAATTAATTTCTTTTTCTATGCCTCAGATGAATTTAATCTCAAATCATCTGAACTTATTGCTTGATCTAGTTTTTATTAATGATGACTCATGCATTAATGTTTCTAGATCATCCCCTTTTTGTTTACTTGAGGATGTTCGTCCTCCTACATTGGAGGTATCTCTGTTCCTAAGTACTTCTCCAATTTGTGAGCCTACTCCATCAAAACGTCGTTGTTACAATAAGTTCAATTTTGCTATGCTTATTCAACTTGTTAGTACAACAGATTGGCTACGTTATACGAATCCGTTGATGTTAATTGTGCAACAACTATTTTCTATATCAGTTTAAACTCTCTTATTGTCTCTTCTTATGTGTCTCCCTGTTCTTTTTTCTAATAAACCGATATGGTTTAATCAGACGATTTCTAATTTAAGAAACATTAGGTCTAAATGTTTTAAAAATTTTAAAAAGTGTGGCTCCACTATTAACTGGTCTAAATATTCCATAGCCAAGTCGAATTTTAACATTTTAAATTCCCGTTGCTATGAGGATTACCTTATGCGTTGCAAAGACAGTTTGCTCGTGACCCTAAAAACTTTACTTCTTTTGTGAATTTGAGACGTAAGTCTTCTGGTTTACCTTCCATATTTTTTCTTGAGTCTATCAATTCGTGCAATGATGATGATTCCGCTGATCTTTTTGCTGATTTCTTGTAATCAACTAACTCATCTGTATATCCCTATAAAACTTCTTACCCTTAGTATATCTCTTCTACAAATATTATTAACGCTTCTAATATTTCGCTTGATTCTCTGATTTCAACCTTTCGGTCAATGAAATCATCCTACTCGCCTGGAGCTGATAATATTTCTAGTTATGTTATAAAGGAATGCTGTGAATCCCTTTAGTAACCTTTACTTAAGCTTTTTACCTTATCTCTGGAAATCTCTTTATCCCTCTATATAAAAAAGTTGGGAGGTCTGATATTTCTATTACAGGGGTATTGCCAAACTATCGGCTATTCCGAAGTTATTTGATAAAATAATAACTTCAACTTTAACATTTTTGTAAATCAATTATTTCGCCATTCCAACATGACTCTGTTCTTAATCGATCAACCTCGACTAATCTGCTAGAATTTACTTTCCCAGTAAACGATAGTTATTTAAATTAAATGCAAACTTATGTTGTATGTACAGATTTCAGCAAAACATTTGATTCAGTTCACCATGAAGTATTACTTCTCAAGCTTCATCTCATAGGGTTTTCTCGTATATTGCGTGTCATCCTATTTAAAGGGTAAAACCCAAAGAGTTGTGTTGAGAACATCTTTACTTTTTACTCTTTTTATCAACGACCTTTCCAGTTGAATTTCTTATTCAAAGATCTTCATGTATGCTGATGACGTAAAACTTTCAATGCTCACAAGATGATCTTAATTCCTTCCAACTTTGGTGCATGGCCAATAGGTTGCGCTTAAATTGTTCAATGACCTTTTGTCGTACTACTCCATAGATTGCCAATTATTCAATTAATAGCTATTCTTTGCAACGCACTTTTTCTGTCAAAGATCTTGGAGTACATTTCTATATAAAACTTCGCTTCAATACTCATAGCTCAACCATTATAAATGAAGCCAAAAGTGTTCTTGGCTTGATTAAACATTGGGCAAAATAGTTCAATGATCCTATTTTAGAATACTGTTCAATTATATTGTCTCCACAGCATAAAGTGTACTACAAACGTATTGAATCGGTCCAAAAACAGTTCCTTCTCTCTGCTCTAAGAAATCTAAACTTTGACCCTAATCTCCGTCTACCGTCTTATCATAATCGTCTCCTTCTTATTGATCTTCCTTCATTAAAAAATCGTAGAACAATGCTTGGGATTGCTTTTCTACATAATTTGATTGTAGGTAATATTGATTCATCCTTTGTGTTAATGAAACTTAATTTCTCGGTTCCTTCAAGAACAACTAGTCACTTTCGTCCGTTGCACTTACCACTGCTCAGATCGGATTACTCGTTACACAGTGCATTTCATGTATTATGTGCGAATTATATTAAATTATATCACGTTTTTTCCTCTGAACTCTCTCTACCTCTAATCAACTCCTTGCTTTCAGCTTTTCTTAAAGATATCCCTCAAAGTACTTAATCATGATTGTGGACAAATTTATTGTTAAGGCATATCTCCCACTACATATTATTTTATTATATATATAATTAGAGTTAAGCTTCTCTTAATTTTATTTTTAATTTTCCTTTAATGCCTCTATCATCAATTTCTTTACTTCAATAATATCACTGACCATATAGGACTGTGAAAATAAAATACCCTCAACGGGTTGGTGATATTTTCAAACATTTGATCTGTTTGTTCTTAGGCTTCAAACCAGAGCTCGCAACTAACAGTTGAACATTTTGCGTGGTCTTCGAATAACAGTTTTCACTGAGTATTTGACGAAAATGCTCGCGAGCGAGCGAAAACAACGGGTCTTCGCTCAGTTCGCTCGCGCTCGGACTACAACCGTTTTTTTTCGTTTCTCATTTGTTTCGGTCAGACCGCGAGCGACTGCTTGGTTAAATTAAGAAAAAGGTCTTTGAGCGACTGATGCATTTTCATGTGAGACGCAAACATACTTTTTGTATGTTATTACTCAAAGTACGCAAAATATTGTTGCGTTGGATGTGTGTATCTTAAATTTACTAAATATTTTAATTTTTTAATGATATCAAGCTTTAACTGCCACATTTAAATGCGCTTGTACAGGTAGTTCTAACCAGCAACTTATTTTTAGCCCTGCATTTCATATTAAATGAACGGCGAAGTTCAATAAGCGCAGACAATTTAAATGTATAATTAGTTATTTAACTTAACAATAGGCAGTATGAAATTAGTACTAGTTAAATAACATCTTAATACCAAAAAAAATCTTTTTTTCCAACAAGGCAAATTAATGAAAGAGTGCCAAAAAACCTTTTGCATCAACTTTTTTTAGTCATTTTCTCACTTACTGAGGCTCAGCTCGCGACCAGAAAAATGTTCGCTCGCGAACAGATGTTCAGCAATAAAGATCGGGGAAAAAAACCCAATAAACAACCTTCATGCAAAGACCGACTCAGAGAAGGAAAAATCGCTCTTGCTCTGAGCGAGAGCGAAATATTTTCTGTTTTTCGCTCCTGCTCTGACTTTGAGCGTGACGAAAAAACGCTCAACTGGTATTTGCAAGCTCTGCTTTAAACACAATTATTTAGTTTAGGTTTAAGTTGACACTCACTTTGTCAATTATGTATATTGAATAAAAAAATAAATAGATAAATAAACAAGTAAGAGTGCTCTAGTCGAGACTACTCGACTAAGAGATCCCCTGAACCCTGCGAAGAACTGCGATTGCTAAGAGCCGGTAACATTCTCCGTTAATTTTATATGTACATACATATGTCGAAAGCAATACATACACACATACAGACGCACGCACAAGAACACACACAGACGCACGCACAAGCACACAGTCTGCTAACTGTGCATTATGACTCATCAGCTTCGCTGCTGCTGCTGCAAGAGGCCGAAAATATGAGATATTAAATGTTTAATAACATTTTTTCTGGACGAACGATTTTGATCAAATTTGTTGGACGTGATCATGACATTCATATGTATGTATGTGCCAAAGCACTAGTCTCTAGTACTTAACATACGTGATTTAGCAATTTGAGGCCAAGAGGCAATTTGAGGGCGTGGCATCCAAAATTTAACAAAAACCGAAATTGCAGAAGGCTCAAATAACACTGAATGCAAGAAGAAGACTAACTATAAAGATGAATTAAATAGAATTTTATAACTAAATGAAGATATCGGTTTTTAATCGATAACATTATCGAATATTTGAAACAAACTCGATCGAATCGTGATATACACGAACTTCCAAAAAAAATTTGAAGTCTCTAGCTCTTATATCTTTTGATATCGACGAGTTCAAACAAACGAACAGACGGACAGACGGACGGACGGACGGACGGACAGACGGACAGACAGACAGACGGACAGGGCTAAATCGACTCGGCTTCTCTCCCTGATCAAGAATATATATACTTTATGGGGTCTGCCACGCCTCCTTCTGCCTGTTACATACATTTTCACAAAACCATTATACCCTGATTTCCCATTTTCAATGGGTTCAGGGTATAAAAATTTTCCGACTTGACATGCCCCTAGTGGGCGCATCGGGAAAATCTTGGCACATTTTCAGACGAGAGTATACACGAGAATACATATGTATGTATATGGTTTACGTTTATACGGAAAGACAGACAGATTGACAGACGGACGGACAGCATGATGGACATTGCACAAAACCAATACACTTATTTCACTTGGTGAAATAGTATAAAAACGGTAGGAAGGCACGGTAGGAAATGTATCTATCGAGGTAGACACACACTCATCAAAATTTAATTAAAGCCACTCACGTTTTATACCCTGTACCCATTGAAAATGGGAAATCAGGGTATAATGGTTTTGTTGTAATGTATAAAACAGGGAGAAGGAGGCGTGGCAGACCCCATGAAGTATATATATTGTTGATCAGGGAAACAAGGCGAGTCGATTTTGCCATGTCCGTCTGTCTGTCCGTATGTATGTTCCTCTATAGCACGCGCAGATCGAGTTTGCTGAAAAAATCGATAACTATTTTAAGTTTAACATTTTCGATTAAAAAGCGAAATCGATATTCAGTTATATAATTCATCTGTCTAGCTAGAATCTTCAAATTTAGCTTTTAGTGTTATGTGAGCAATTTTAAATTTCGGTTTTGTTCAATATTGGGTGCCACGCCCCCTTCGCCGTAAATTTAGCAAAACACGTATTTCAAGTACTAGAAACTTGTGCTTTGACACACACATGCATAAGAATGATAACGCCCTGCAAAAACGTTTGTCTACAAAAAAAATATTATACATCTAATTTCCCATAACATTGTCATAAATTTAGCATCCCAAGCACAGCTGACGCAGAGAATTACGCTTGAGTGTGCGTGCGCCTGCGTGTGTGTGTATTTGTTGCTCTTAATGTACAACATATATATACTATGTATATAAACAAGTAAGAAAACTCTAGTCGGGGGTCCCGACTAGCAGATACCCTGAACCCCGCGATATCTGCGTTTTTTTAAATACTGCATAATTAGCATTTCGTATAAACGCAAAAGAAACTAAATTCAATTCATTTTTAATGGTTTATCCAATAGCGCCATCTATGGTTCGATAGAATAACGGCATTTGCGTTTCGATTCAATTGAACAGCTGATATTTAGCAAATCATAGCGCCATCTATTGGAAATATGTACATTAAAACTTGCGTGTCTTAGAATTTTCTAGATGCACGCAGCTCAATGTGTATGTGTGCACATGGATAGGAATCTTCCTATTTTGCTTTGTTTGTTTGCTTTTCGTTGCTGGTCACGTGTTTGGCCGATTGGCCATATATATTGTTTAATAACTTCTGCGCGAATTAATGAAATTTGCAGCTTATGTTCAACATGTTTTATTACATTTTTTCCAATTTTTAAAAATGTAAACCCATTCATTTACAGGTTTTGAGTTCAACGAATCTCAATTTAAATATTTGGGGAAATTTGGAGCCGGTATCCAAAATTTAACAAAAATCAAAAGTACATAAAATAAATATAAAACTTACAAAAAAAGTTTGGGACTCTAGCTACAAAGACGTGGGAGATATAATTTGATAACTAACATTCGATAATGTTTTTAATCGATAAAATTAAAATTAAAAGAGTTATCGACTTTTTAACAAACTCGATCTTTTCGTGCTATTCACGGACCTACATTAAAAATTTCAAGTCTCTACCTCTTATAGATTCTGAGATCGACGCGTTCATACATACGGACAGACAGACGGACGGACAGACGCCCAGACGGACTGATCAAGAATATATATACTTTATGGGGTCTGCCACGCCTCCTTCTGCCTGTTACATACATTCACATATCAACAAAAACATTATACCCTGAATTCCCATTTTCAATGGGTTCAGGGTATAAGAAACTGAGAATGCACGGAAAGACACTAATCGAGACCGCTCGACTATGAGATCCCCTGAACCCTTTCCGAACTCTCTCCGCTTTTTATACCCTGAGCCCATTAAAAAGGGGAAAACAGGGTATCATGGTTTTGTTAAAATGTATGCAACATGCAGAAGGACGAAGGAGAAGTATATATATTTAACCCCTGTCCATCTGTCCGTATGAATAAACGCGTCTATCTCAGAACCTCTTAGAGTTTGAAATGTTTTTTATACGTCCATGAATAGCACGAAAATATCGAGTTTGTTATAAAAATCTATTAATATTTTAATGTTAATGTTATCGATTAAAACCGAAATCGATACTCATATAATACTATATAATTCATCTATATAGCTAGAGTCTACATATGTATTTTCTTTTAGTGTTATGTGAGCCTTATACAATTTCGGTCTTTGGATGCCATAAATAGAATAAAAATAAATGACAAGATCAGAGAATAAGCATACATAATTGCATAGAAGCGCTTCATAAATAAACAGACCATTACGACTGAGCGCTCGCAGCGCACTAATGTAAACATCTCGATTTTCGTCGCTGGAATCTAAAGCGTGTCAGCCTGAGCGTGCTTGATTTATATGAGTTATCCCGTCTATGTGTTGTATGGTTAGTAGCCCTACTTTGTATATGAAGATTAAGTTTGTTTCAAAAACTCGATAGCTTCCTGTTTTAATATTATATTTTAAAAATATTTTAAGATAAATAATTTTCAACCAAGTTAGAGGTGTGAGTATTCGAATTTCGAAGACAAAGTGTTAACATTTTAAGTTTTACATACTTGATATTAAAATGTAGTAATTAGTTTTCATTTACCTTGTCATCATCGGCAATTGCAGATATTTCTTCCCACAAATTCTTCATTAATTTCTTATAGTCATCCAGACGGGCGGTACTGCAATCGCCTTTTCCTTCCACTACACATGCTCTGACTGCCATACATAAAAAATCATTCTGATCCAAGAAGCCATTGTTGTCAATATCTAAAAAATATATAAACGGGTAATGTCAGATATTAATTTTGCTAATTTTGCTTATATAGGAAGCAATGTGTCTGGTTATTTCGAAATTCGAGGAACTCTTAAAATATTACGTATTATCGAATGTTTCAACTATTAAATATAAAAATATAAAGTGATTTTTAAATTATTGAGAGGTTCGTAATATTGTAGGTTTGAAATAACGGGAGTCGACTGTATTTTTGTTTGTGTTAGTGCATCATCATTTCAACGGAATCAAAAACGTCAAAAAACAAAAGACAACATCCATCATAACGTGGCAGCTACCAAAGTCCAAGTAATCGGACACCGCCAGCAAATGCACCAGCAGCATAGAAAGGGAAGGCAACGACAACAGCGGCAGTGACAACAGCGATAGCGGCAGCAGCACCGATAACAACGGCAGCGACTACAATAACAACCACAGCAGCACCGTCAACGACAACAGCGTCGACGGCAGCGACAGCGATGCGACCCATAATAATAAAATGTATCTTTTGCATAAAATATTTAAAGTTTTATAATGAAACCAGCCAGTTGGCTTATCGCAAATAAATCACCAAACGGTTTTTATTAATTTATATATTGCAACCAATATACGTACACACAATATGTAACAGGTAGGTGGTGACAGAAGACGAGCTGAGTCGATTTCGTCATGTCTGTCTGTATGTGTGAGCGCGTTGATGCAGAGTGACACTGAGAAGCGATCCGATAATATTCGGCGACAATGAGCGAGAAAGCTATACATGCATGTAATCGCTTAATATATGTCAAAGTGCTAGCGAAGCGAGAAACAAGTTAAAGCGAAAAATTAAGAAAGTTGGGAGAGAGCGACTCCGAATTGCTTTATCGCTTGATAACGCTTTGGTAATATGTGTGTTTTTTTTTTGCATACAAGCTTCAATTTCCGTCATTTCTGATGAAAGTAGATAGAGATACGTAATAAAAATTACCGTACAGAACGAACATAAAAATAAATAGCTTTTCCACATTTTAACGAGAACAAGTAAAAAATCTCTAGTCGAGACCGCTCGGCTAGGGTATACCCTGAACCCTACGAAGAACCGCTATTCCGCTCATTCTAAGTTTTTTAAATATGCATGTATTTATATGTATGTACATTACAAGCAACACATACATACATACACACGCACAGGCGCAGGCAAATTTAACAAAAGCCGTAAGGCTCAAATAACACTAAACGAAAAATTTGAAGACTCTAGCTATAAGGATGAATTAGCTAGAATTTTATAACTAAATGACGATATCGGTTTTAAATGAAAACTGTGACAGTTATCGATTATTTGAACAAACTCGATTTTTTTTGCTATACACGAACCTCCACAAAATTAGAAGTCTCTAGCTTTTATATTCTCTGAGATCGACACGTTCAAACATACGGACAGGTGAACGGACGTACAGACGAACAGACAGACAGACGGACAGGGCTAAATCGACTCGGCTTGTCTCGCTGATCAAGGCGTGGTATTCAAAATTTGACAAAAACGGAAATAGTATAAGACTCAAATAACAGTGAAAGCCAAATTTGAAGAATCTAACTATAAAGATGAATTAAATAGAATTATATAACTGAGTTTCGATTTCGTTTTTAATCGATAACATTAAAAAGAATGTTGATCTAAAAAAAGTTATTAAACATTTAATTTCCCATAACATACATAGTAGCTCAGGCACAGCTGACGCAGCGTCTTGTGCGTACGTGCGCCTGTGCGTGTATGTGTTGCATACATATACATATGTATATAAAAGAAAGAAAGAATTCACGGTTCTTCGCAGGGTTCAGGGTAGAGATGGGCGTCGGGATCGGGATTTTCGGGAATCCCGCGGGTCCCGAAATATTTTTCGGGTTTGGGCGGGATAAGAAAGACTTAAAACTAACCCGGGACAGTCGGGATGTCCCGAAATTTCTGCGGGTCCCGGAAAATGCTCTCTAGACAAATTCTTAATGTTCCAACATCTTATGCAACGAGCGAAAGAGTTTTTTCTACTTCTAGTAGAATATTGGAAGACAAGAACTCGCCTGATTGGATTTTTTTTTTTAAATTATTGTTTTTTTTTTATAATTAATATTTAGTAATGGTTAAAAAAATACTGACTATTTTATGTGGAAATAAATATTTAAGGAAATTCCGGGACCCTCGGGATGAACTGAAAAATTGTCGGGATAATCGGGACGGGAAAAGCAAACAGGATGCGACGGGAAGCAATTTCCTTTCGGATCCCATCTCTAGTTCAGGGTATCCCCTAGTTGAGCGGTCTCGACTTGAGTTTTCTTAATTGTTATACCCTGAACCCATTGAAAATGAGAAAAGAGGGTTTTGTTGAAATGTATGTAACAGGCAGAAAGAGGCGTGGCAGACCCCATAAAGTATGTATATTCTTGATCAGGGAGAAACGCCGAGTCGATTTAGCCCTGTCCGTTTAACCGTATGTCCGTATATATAAACGCGTAGATCTCAGAACCTACAGGAGGTAGCGAATTGAAATTTTCTATGAAGGTCTATGTATAGGGCGCGCATATCGAGTTTGTTTCATAACATTACATTAAAATGAAAATAGTTAACTATTTTCTGAAACAAACAAACAAACTGAGAATGCCCGAAATAGCGTTTCTTTGCAGGCTTCAGGGCATCACCTAGTCGAGCGGTCTTGACTAGTGTTTTTTTTAATTGTTTTAAGGATTTTTTTATAGATTTATAAAAAAGTATATTATTTATTAACTTACCATACATATATCGCACAACAAAATCAACTCGATTATCCCAAGAATAAGCCATTATTACTCAGTACTTTTTTTAATCATAAAATTTCTTTAACGAAAGCAATGAGTTCTTCCCTTATTTTAAATATTAATATAATAATTTTTAGCAACGTTATGTACCAAAATTGTAAACTACCTTAAGATTCGCTTAATTCAAACTAACTAAAATTGTTTTTGACGGGAGAATTTCCTTTGCAACATTGGATTTATTTTATAATTGCATCTAAACATTATCTAAAAATAATTTCGTTTATATATATATATATATATATATATATATATATATATATATATATATATATATATATATATATATATATATATATATATATATATAGTATATATGTAAATTAAAATGCTAATATATGTTCTCTAAATATATTTTTAGTGCACGCATAACCTATTGTAAAGAGATTTTTATAAAATGTACATTTAAATTCTTGTAATTTGTACAGCGGGCAACGAAATTTCATCTTTCTCGTTTTATGTACGAGTATTCAAAAATGCTTATAAGATACGCTACAGTAAAATACCCTACTGAAGGAAATGCATTAAATTGCAAAAAGAAACTGGAATTTAATACATATATATATATATATATATATATATATATATATATATATATATATAAACAATAATTAAAATTTAAGATTTAAGATATGAAATTAATATGTATATACTAATAAATTATTTAAACATATGAAATAAATCGCTAATTGGAGATACTAAATATATTTTTATTAACTAAGCTAAAAGAAACACATATATGTGAATCACAACACTAAACTGTTTGCATAGAATCATTTCACCGTCTGATGTTATTTTTATATAACAAGCAACTGAGCTGGGGATGTTCTTATGTTTAATAATAACTATTTAAAAGCTTTTTCCTACCATTAACCCATTAATGGTATAACTGAAAACTGTAAGTGTATAATAAAATAAACAACAAGAAGGACGTTGTATTCGGACGCAACCGACTGCGAAATGTTTATTTATATCGCAGCACTCCACAAGGGTATTAATCACATTATATTTAACAAGTAAGAAAACTCTAGTCGAGACCGCTCGACTAGGGTATACCCTGAACACTGCGAAGAACCCCTATTCCACGCATTCTTCGTTTCTCTTATATACATATGTATATGTATATTCATTACAAGCAACACATACACACACACGCACACACAAGACGTCGATAATATGAGATATTAAATGTTTAATAAATTGATCAAATTTGTTGGGCGTGATTGTAAGGCTCAAATAACACTAAATGCAAGATTTGAAGACTCTAACTATGTATAAAGATGAATTAAATAGATTTTTATAACTAAATGAAGATATCGGTTTTTAATCAATAACATTAAAACGATGATAGTTATCGATTATTTGAAACAAACTCGATCGAATCGTGATATACACGAACCTCCAAAATAGTTGGTCTAGAAAAAAACTTATTAAACATTTAATTTCCCATAATATTGGCACACAAATAGCAGCTAAAGAACAGCTGACGCACTGACGCACCGACTTGCGCTTGTGTGTGCGTGCGCTTGTGCGTGTGTGGGAGTGTGTTGGTTGTACTGTTAGTACATATACATATGCATATATCAGAAACGGAGAATGTATAAAATAGCGGTTTTTCGCGGGGTTCAGGGTATACCCTAGTCGAGCGGTCTCGACTAGAGTTTTCTTACTTGTTTTTTATTTAATATAATTGACAAAATAAATGTTAACTTAAATACAAACTAAACGATTTTGTGTATAGCCTAAGAACAAACAGGTCAAATATATTAAAATATCACCAACCCTTTGGGGGTATTTTATTTGCCCGTCCGGCTGGCTATGCCCCAGTTCACAGCCCTATATGGTCAAAGGAAAATTAAAAATAAAATTAAGAGAAGCTTAACTGAAAAACATTTATATGTATATTAAATAATGTAGTGGGAGATATACCTTAACAATAAGTTTGTCCACCGTCATGATTAAATACTTTAAGTGATATCCCTAAGGAAAGGCAACGATTTGATTAGAGGAAAGGAGTGTTCTGAGGAAAAAATGTGATATAATCTAATATTATTCGCGCATGTAAAAAGTGGTAATTTCAAGGGACCAAAGTGTCTAGTTGTTCTTGAAGGAACCGAGAAATTAAGTTTCATTAACAAGAAGGACGAATCAATGTTACCCACAATCAAATTATGTAGAAAAGCAATCCCAAGGATTGTTCTACGATTTTTAAATGAAGGAAGATCAATAAGAAGGAGACGATTATGATAAGACGGTAGACGGACATTAGCATCCCAGTTTAAATTTCTTAGAGCAAAGAGAAGGAACTGTTTTTGGACCGACTCAATACGTTTCTAGTACACTTTATGCTGTGGAGACAATATAATTGAACAGTATTCTAAAATAGGATCATTGAACTATTTTGCCCAATGTTTGATCAAGCCAAGAACACTTTTGGCTTCATTTATAATGGTTGAGCTATGAGTATTGAAGCGAAGTTTTATATAGAAATGTACTCCAAGATCTTTGACAGAAAAAGTGCGTTGCAAAGAATAGTTATTAATCGAATAATTAGCAATGTATGGAGTAGTACGACAAAAGGTCATTGTCATACATTTAGAACAATTTAACCGCAACCTATTGGCCAATCACCAAAGTTGGAAGGAATTAAGATCATCTTGTAAGCATTGATGATTGATTGTGTTAGAATAAGAAAGGCAAAGTTTTACGTCATCAGCATACATGAAGAATAAGAAATACAACTGGAAAGGTCGTTGATAAATAGAGTAAAAAGTAAAGGTCCAAGATGACTACCCTGAGGTACACCTGAAAGAAAGAAGATTTGTTTCGAAAAAGGTGTTCTCAACACAACTCTTTGAGTTCTACTCTTTAAATAGGATGATAATCAAGGTAAGAGTTTAGAAGAAAACCCTATGAGATGAAGCTTGAGAAGTAATACTTCATGGTGAACTGAATCAAATGTTTTACTGAAATCTGTACATACAACATAAGTTTGCATTTAATTTAAATAACTATCGTTTACTGGGGAAGTAAATTCTAGCAGATTAGTCGAGGTTGATCGATTAAGAACAGAGCCATGTTGGAATGGCGAAATAATTGATTTACAAACATTTTATAAAGTTGAAGTTATTATTTTTTCAAATAATTTCGGAATAGCCGATAGTTTGGCAATACCCCTCTAATTAGAAATGTCAGACCTCCCACCTTTTTTATATAGAGGGATAATGAAAGACTCTTTCCTAATAAACGGGAACACAGAGGTTTCCAGAGATAACTTAAAAAGCTTTAGTAAAGGTAACTGAAAAGAATCACAGCATTCTTCTATAACACAACTACGAATATTATCAGCTCCAGGCGAGTAGGATGATTTCATTGACCGAAAGGTTGAAATCAGAGAATCAAGCGAAATATTAGAAGCGTTAATAATATTTGTAGAAGAGATATACTAAGGGTAAGAAGTTTTATAGGGATATACAGATGAGTTAGTTGATTGCAAGAAATCAGCAAAAAGATGAGCAGAATCATGATCATTGCACGAATTGATAGACTCAAGAAAAAATATGGAAGGTAAACCAGAAGACTTACGTCTCAAATTCACAAAAGAAGTAAAGTTTTTAGGGTCACGAGCAAACTGTCTTTGCAACGCATAAGGTAATCCTCATAGCAACGGGAATTTAAAATGTTAAAATTCGACTTGGCTATGGAATATTTAGACCAGTTAATAGTGGAGCCACACTTTTTAAAATTTTTAAAACATTTAGACCTAATGTTTCTTAAATTAGAAATCGTCTGATTAAACCATATCGGTTTATTAGAAAAAAGCACAGGGAGACACATAAGAACACACCCATCAATAAGAGAGTTTAAACTGATATAGAAAATAGTTGTTGCACAATTAACATCAACGGATTCGTATAACGTAGCCAATCTGTTGCACTAATAAGTTGGATAAGCATAGCAAAATTGAACTTATTGTAACAACGACGTTTTGAACATCCTCAAGTAAACAAAAAGGGGATGATCTAGAAACATTAATGCATGTGTTCAGTCATTTGACTGGGCATATTATTATTAAGTAAGTTGTAACAGTTGTAAGCGTTCATGAAGTAACGCCTGGCACTGTAAAGAGCAGCACAAGAGCGACGAGAGCGGGAACGAGTTTTCTCGCTAGCTGTTCGGGCTCCTGTGCTGGCTCTCTGGACACTAGCTTAAGTTTGATGTTTTGTAATAAATCAGTACTAACAAGTAAGAAAACTCTAGACGGGGGTCCCGACTAGGAGATACCCTAAACCCTGCGCTATCTGCGTTTTTTAAAATACTGCATAATTAGCATTTTGTATAAACGCACAGAAAACTAAATTCAATTCATTTTCAATTGTTTAGCTAATAGCGCCATCTATGGTTCGATAGAATAGTGCCATCACTGTTTCGATTTATTGAACAGCTGATAATTAGCAAATCGTAGCGCCATCTATTGGAAATAAGTACATTAAAACTTGCGGGTTTTAGAATTTGCTAGATGCACGCAGCTCAATGTGTATGTGTGTGTGTGTGCACATGGATAGGAATCTTCCTATTTTGCTTTGTTTGTTTGCTTTTCGTTGCTGGTCACGTGTTTGGCCGATTGGCCATATATATTGTTTAATAACTTCTGCGCGAATTAATGAAATTTTCAGCTTATGTTCAACATGTTTTATTACATTTTTTCCAATTTTTAAAAATGTAAACCCATTTATTTACTGGCTTTGAGTGCAACTAACCTCAATTTAAATATTTGGGGAAATTTGGAGCCGGTATCCAAAATATAACAAAAATCAAAATTAGATAAAATAAATACATAACTTACAAAAAAAATTGGGGACTCTAGCTATAAAGACGTGAGAGATATAATTTTATAACGAACATTCGATAATGTTTTTTTATCGACTTTTTTTTAACAAACTCGATATTTTCGTGCTATTCACGGACCTACATAAAAAATTTCAAGTCTCTAGCTCTTATAGGTTCTGAGAACGACGCGTTCATACATACGGACAGACGGACGGACAGACGGACATGGCTAAATCGACTCGGCTTGTCTCCCTGATTAAGAATATATATACTTTATGGGGTCTGCCACGCCTCCTTCTCCCTGTTACATACATTTCAACAAAAACATTATACCCTGATTTCCCATTTTCAATGGGTTCAGGGTATAAAAAGACTTCGCTGCTGGCAAGCTGCTGGTTGGAGACCGCAAGGTGTTTTTTTTAGGAACGGTTTAAATCACCGAGCCGTTTTGTCAGGACATTTTTGGCGCTCCCGGGTGAATACAAACAGGAGGATCACATGGATTGCTATAACAATCAGGGAAGTACAGAGAATCTTATACGTAAATAGTGTATACCGAGTGTTGTAAATTTAATAAAGTGCACTCGAGACCTGCAGATTGAAACTGCAGGTAAGCCTATGTATGTACATATGTATATGCCTTTATTAATAAATGCTTAGCTTGTTTGTTTTACAAACTGGTGTTGTCAAAATAATTAGATATTGACCTCTGTCTGCTCTCGAATTTGACGACCATAGAGTTAAAACGGAGTCAGAGAGTTCAACCTCTGTGTAAAGGAGGAAAAGAAAATAAAAAAACCTTTTCACACAGCTTTGCCGCTTATTGTGCTCAAGTCGATCTCTTTAAAGTCTTCGCTAGTTGCCTAACATTGTTCACTCAATCGTTGTTGTGTGCGCTCTCGCTTGCGAAGATAGAGCGCTGATACATTGTTGTTGCTATCCGCTCTTCGTCATCATTGCGCTCTCGATTTGCGCTGATCGTTGTTCGCATCAAACGTGTATGAGTGGCTTGGCCCTCACCAGCTCTTGTTGTCCGCTGTTGTGAAGTTCGGCTGTGCATTTGTGTTCTTCGTTGTGCGCAGGGAACTTATATGAGTGCATGTTCGACACTCTTAGCTAAATAATTTACAGGTGTCTGTTACAGTCGTTAGTAGCAGTTCACGTACAACTAGTTAACAGATAAAAACTAGATTATCGACCGACCGCAGTGGATAGTATTCTGCAATTCGTTAGCTTACATTATAATTCGGGTTTTTGAGAATCATGACTGGCAAGCGAGGAAAGAATCGGTCTATGGACGAGTCATCATCAGCGCGGATTCAAAGCTGCAGAATGCTTATAAAAACGTTACAAACGATATAACGCGCATCAACATCGTTGAAAGACTACACAATATCGGTAGAGCCTTTCGAAAACGAATGTCGTTTATAAATATTAAACCGATATATAGAAAGCGCGTTCAAAATACAGCAAGAGCTGGACGACATTAATTCAGATTTAGTGCCTAGATCATCATTAGAGGAATTGTGTGTATCAACCAAGGCCCTACTAATGAAGCGGGGCAGTGACAGTCAACCAAAACCGGAAAGTCATCCCAATTCGACCATGATTAACTTCGTGTCACACACAAGAAATCTACCTAACATTAAATTACCCAAAATTAGTAGATAGTATTCTAAATACAAGAACTTTATAGGTCTGTTTAAGAATTTAGTTAACAATGATCCACTCTGGCACACGCACAAGATCGAAAGATAACTCACACTTCAACAAACTTCCATTGTGGAATGATTGTGAAGTTGCTTTAAATAGACGCTATCAACATTTGACAGCTGGAGAAGCCTCTTCTGCATGCGGCGCAGGTCGTAAAATACTTCATGACAGTGGTAAAAGAGGTAGAAAAACGTCATTAGCCGTTGCTCTTCCAAGTCAGCTTCAAGGCAATAAGTGTGTTTTTTGCAAATCTAATGACCATTATATTTAGTCTCTTCGTCAATCGCAGCAATACCTTCCCAGAATCGATTCAAATTCGCGAAGGGTTATCCGTTTTGTATAAACTGCTTGCGAACAGGACATTCGGTAGCCGCTAGTAAATCAGCTCACTGTCGTGTTTGCTCTAAGCCCCATCATTCTGAACCACGCACGTAGCGCCTCTAACCAAGTTCTCCTGGCAACGGCTGTCGTCAGAGTAAAAGATCAATCAGGATCGTAAACTTTATCACTGAGGAGTTAGCTAAGTAATTAAAATTGAAGAGGTAAAAAGGGCTATTCAATTACTGGGTATTGCTAACTGTCAGTCAGTTGTCAGTCACAGTGTCTAAACATCAATAGCCTCACGAACGGACGACACACAAATCATGATTGATTTTGGTATCCTCCGGTCCATATCGTCGTATCAACCTAAGAAACTTATTGAGAAGATCACAGTACCTAATAGCGTGCAGTTAGCTGATCCTGAGTTCCACAAGCCACAACGCATTGATATGCTTCTCGGTGTCGATATCTTTTTCGATATATTAAGAAAAGGCCGAATAAACGGAGCTAGCAACAGTCCAACTCTCCAACTACAGCTTTTGGTTGGATAGTGTCTGGTCGTTGTCGAACGAAGGAAATATCCGCCCGTTCCTCAACTTTAATGACCGTTGTGATGGACGAGATCTATGTAGAGTCGATCGTTCGAAAGTTCTGGGAGTTAGAAGATAAACCTAATACAAGTAATTCAAACTTGTATACCCCAGAACAACAGCTGTGCGAGAAGTCCTTTATAGAGACTATTCGCCAAACCACCTCGGGTCAGCTCAGAGTGTCGTTGCTATTCAAGTCTAGTCTGCACAGTCTAGGTATGTCACATGACACAGCCAAACGACGGTTTATGGCTCTAGAGAGAAGAATGTGCAAAGAAGATGACATTCGGCCCATATACATCGACTGAATGAAGGAGTATTTGGCCTTAGGTCATATGAGTCCGACAGATAATCACATTCCGAGAGAGCCGCATTATTTCATTCCGTACCAATGCGTGCTAAGACCGCACGGCTCGTCAACGAAGCTCCGGGTAGTGTTCGATGCCTCTAGCAAATCGTCTTCTCAGTTGTCGCTGAATGATCTACTCATGGTGGGTGCGACCATTCAGCCAAATAGACGAGTCCCAGCGCAACTTTTAACTTGTTGTGTGGAGAGAAAACCTCACTGATCCATTCTTAGCAGTTCGATGCCTAAAGTATCTGAGCGAATCACACGTTTCCACTCACCCAGCTGCTGCTAGGTCCTTAACTTACGATTTTTATATCGATGATTCGTTTGCAGGATCAGACCGCGCTGAGGAGTTATGCTTGTTGCACCTCGATTTAATCTCAATTTTTCAAGGTTTTGGCTTCCATCTTACAAAATGGTCGTCCAACTGTAGGCAATTTGCAGCTCAATCAGCAGAGGACAACATTGACATTGGTCATCAAGAAAACACAAAGACCTTAGGATTAATTTGGAATCCGAAGGCTGACATGTTCAGACACGCAATGGATCCTCCAAGAGATTCGAATCCAATCTAGCGGTCCGTTTTATCCAACTGTTTTTCAGAGTTAAATGCTTTGTGCATACCTCGTTACGTAAGCACGTTTAAAGCAAGAGGCTGTCAAGTCCTTGGCTTTGCTGATGCGTCAACAAGAGCCCATGGTTGTTGTCTATATGTACGAGTGCAAACAGTTGATGGTATCACTATCAGGTTGCTGACAGCCAAGTCCAAAGTAGCCCCATTGAAAACGAACTATCTCGACAACATGAGATGCTGGTAAAATAAATGGTTCGGAGAGAATATTAGATTTAACACATAATAAGAAACCTCCACCTCTACGAGTCAGTCGATCATGTTTGTAAATATTGAAATCATCCGAGAGAATCTCACTATTATAAACATTCGAGCTTACCCACGTTTCAGTCAGGGCAATAATATAAACACGAACACTGAAACTGCTCAAAAAGAGCCTTTGAGTTTGGAATTCAGACCACGAACGTTTTGATATATTAAGAAGATATGTGAAGAAGGTTGAACTGTTATTGGTTTTTTGGCACAATATGGGATGAAGATTGTACCGAGGAAGGGTTTAGCAAAACCGAGGACAGACTATTTCGACTCTTATGCTTAAATTCATGCACAACTACATGAGGAGGCCAAAATTTGGCGCCGCAAATTGTTGTGAAGAATTCAGTTGGCACGTTGATTTTAAAAGAAAAAATTTCACGAGGAGTCGCAAAATTGAACTTCTATATGAAGACTTTAGATTTTGATTTACTGGAAATACTTTCTTTCGGGGAGAGCTGACAGATAAAGTAGGTATGGTAAGTGTGGGAGAAATGGCCAGAGTGTTGTTCGTAGTTTGAGCAACAGATGGGGATAAAGGAGTTGGAATCAGTATATACTCTGGGATATCTAATACTGGTGTCCCTGACGCACTGTAAGAAGGTGGAATCGCAAGAGAATAAGAACAAGGTGTAGAAGGCTCTACTAAATTTTGATTTCTAATAAATATATGAATAACATAATCCCAACAAGTTTGATCAAAAACGTTTATCTACGAAAAAAGTTATTAAACATTTAATATCTCATATTATCGGCGCCTTGCAGCCTGCGCCCAGTTGCTGAGTCAAAATGCACAGTTAGGAGACTTGTGACTTGTGCCTCTGTGTGAATGTATGCATTGCTTACTACATACATATACATATGTACAAGAAACGGAGAATGGTAGCGATTCTTAGAAATGGCGATTCTTCGCGGGGTTTCGGGGATCTCCTAGTCGATATTATTAAACAGAATAGATTCAACAACAATTTCTGAAATTTGAGTAAACGGCTTCTTATTTTTGCATCTAAAGTCGAAAAATGTTTTCATTTTCAGTGTATGTATGAAGTGTTTCTAGACAAACTTTATATTTTAGATTGTTACGACGATCCTGTGAACCTTTTCGTCCGTCGGTCAATATGCGTAAATAATTTCAGAAACTATATAAACTAAATAGTTTTTTATACAATTTTGATATCTGTTATAGTTTGAATACAAACTCAGAAAAACTATAGCCAACGTGTTAATGAGTTTTTTTTTTATCGATTGAACCCATTGAATATGGGAAACCAAGGTATATATTAAAATGTATATAACATGCAGAACGAGACGTAGGTATATACATACATATATTCTTGACCAACTCGACGAGCTCAGTGGATATAACCATGTCCGTCTATCCGTCCGTCCGTCCGTCCGTCCGTATATATGAGCGCGGTAATCTCACAGCCTATAAAAGCTAGATTATTAAAATTTTAAATGTAGATCCCTGTATAGCACGAAAAGATCCTGATTGGTCCAAAAATTGATAAATACTCCTGTTTTATTGTTATCGATTTAAAAAGTTTTAATTAGTTGTATTTTATGCAGAGCTCACATATAACAGCTGAGCATTTTGCGACGTCTTCAAATAAAAGTCTTTACTGAGTACTTAAATGCACTATTAGTTATTAAAATTAACAATAAGTAGTATAAGTTTAGTACTAATTAAATAAATATTTTAAGTAAAATACAAGTAAGAAAACTCTAGACGAGACCGCTCGACTAGGGGATACCCTAAACCCTTCGAAGAACCGATATTCCTTGCATTCTACGTTTCATTTATAAATATAGTAACATATCCATTCACACACCCTCATTAAACTTTAACGAAAACACTTCGCTCTCACATAGCATGCTACTCTAAAGCCCAACAAACCGGAAGGCTGCACATCATCATACCGTCCCATTAGTTTGCTGGTAACGTAACACAGGCCTTCGATAGAGTGTTAAAGTGTTGCCCGCTCCGTACTTCTTAATAATAAAATCCTACTTAGAATATTCTACAGGATATTCTATGTTCAGGAACAGGATGAATCGTCCACTATATGCACTGTTGATGCTGGAGTCCCTCAAGGCAGTGTTTTAGGCCCTGTTCTGTACACTGTCTTCACAGCAGACTTGCCTAGTACAAATGCTGTTCAGATAGCAACATATGCTGACGACACCGCAATCATTGCTACGAGCAATGACCCAATTGTTGCAGCCAACCTACTTCAAGAAGAACTTGGTCTAATTGAAGTATGGTTAAAAAGTGCAGAATAGTGGTGAACGCCCAAAAGTCTGTGCAAGTCACATTCTCGATCCGACGCGGAATCTGTCCCACAGTTGCACTCAATGGCGCTTCCATTCCAGTTAGCGAATCTGTGAAATATCTGAGAGTACACTTGGACTATCAGCTTACCTGGAAACAGCATATAAAAGCAAAACAAGCTCAACTGAAAGCAAAGACAAAGAAAATGTACTGGCTCCTAGGTCCGCGATCACAGCTAAGCCTTGAAAATAAAATTCGGTTAAGACTGTCCTGAAGCCAGTTTGGACTTATGCGATGCAGTTATGGGGAACAGCAAGCAACTCAAACATAGAAATATTGCAGCGATACCAGTCTATGACACTCAGAACAATTACAGGTGCTCGTTGGTATATGACCAATTATGATATCCACAAAGACCTTAAGCTCCCTCTTGTCAAAGACGAAGTGAAGGCGGGCACAAAAAGATATATAACAAGTAAGAAAACTCTAGTCGGGGGTCCCGACTAGGAGATACCCTGAACCCCGCGATATCTGCGTTTTTTTAAATACTGGAAACTAAATTCAATTCATTTTCAATTGTTTATCCAATAGCGGCATCTATGGTTCGATAGAATAACGGGATTCGCGTTTCGGTTCAATTGAACAGCTGATAATTAGCAAATCATAGCGCCATCTATTGGAAATATGTACACTTAAACTTGCGGGTCTTGGAATTTTCTATATGCACGCAGCTCAATGTGTATGTGTGTATGTGTGCACATGGATAGGAGTCTTCCTATGTTGCTTTGTTTGTTTGCTTTTTATTGCTGGTCACATGTTTGGCCGATTGGCCATATATTTTGTTTAATAACTTCTGCGCGAATTTATGAAATTTTCAGCTTATGTTCAACATGTTTTATTACATTTTTTCCAATTTTTAAAAATGTAAACCCATTCATTTACAGGTTTTGAGTTCAACGAATCTCAATTTAAATATATATAATTTGATAAATAACATTCGATAATGTTTTTAATCGATAACATTAAAATTAAAAGAGTTATCGACTTTTCTTTTCCTGCTATTCACGGACCTACATTAAAAATTTCAAGTCTCTAGCTCTTATAGGTTCTGAGATCGACGCGTTCATACATACGGACAGACGGACATGGCTATATCAACTCGGCTTGTCACCCTGATCAAGAATATATATACTTTATGGGGTCTGCCACGCCTCCTTCTGCCTGTTACATACATTCACATTTCAACAAAAACATTATACCCTGAATTCCCATTTTCAATGGGTTCAGGGTATAAAAATAGGGTTTCTGTAAATATGTATATATGTAAATATATGTATTTAGCTCACTGGAACTTAGACCAACCGGTTAGTTAGAATAGTATTTTAAAGACTTTGCTTATTGTTGTAATAAACAGATTGCAAATAAATAAATAAATAAAAAAACAGCATGCTACGATATTTCGTTAATGCATGAAGTGGGCGTTATAATTCTCAAACAGTTGAAGCCGAGAACGCATGGTATGCTCCCTGTGATGCTTCAACTGATTGCTCTGGCCTCTCGTCAGTAGTCATAACGGCTCTCTTGCGTCTCGTCAGTAGTCGTAAAAGCTTTGGTTTCTTTGAAGCATTCTAAGGAGTCTATAATATTAAATGTCAATCTTCGATTGAAAACACACTCTAATACTTCTCTGAAGTATTCTTACAGAGTAAAAACACATTTATTATTTTTATTTAAAAATCAGTGTTCGATTGAGAATAAACATAATTGGCGCAGTTGGTAAGATAATAAGAAAAGTCCTAGTGAAGTAAATCTTCATATTCCGTCCTTCATAATCCTCTAAACAGAGTTCTTGTACTCTCAAGTTATTCTGGGATTATACTTGCGTTTTCGAAAAAGAATTGTGATTATTGTTCTCAAAGTTTTCTTTAATTATCCGCTAAAGACCCCGCGTGCGAAAGTGCAACTAGCAACTCGCAATGCTATTAAGGTCATCATATTGACAACAACAGTGAAAGTTACTTAACACTGTCTGTGAACTCACATACTCTGTGAATAAAAACAAAAATTCGAAAAATCAGTGTTCTAAAATTAAACGTAGTGAATAATAACGAATAATTTAATTGCCTTTTAAATCACATACACTGTGACCAATTAATAAACAAACATGGCGATGCCTTTAAATATGGTCTTGTCTGAGCTACATTTAAAACTAGCACTTGGACAAATAAGCCAATTACCTTCATTCGACGGTAAGACAGAAGATCTTACCTGCTTCGTTAGAAGAGTATATTTTATAATGCAATTATATCCGACCCAGGATACACGACAACACACTGTGCTATTCGGAGGAATAGAAGCCCAACTTTGTGGATCAGCTCAACGAGAATCCCAAATGTCTGGAGCAACAACCTGGTATCAACTAAAAATTGCCCTGATAGACGAATTCAAAACTCAAACACCTTATGAAGAACTTCTAAGGCGATTGTATAACACACAATATAACGGGAGCATTCGCAAATTTGTTGAAGATTTAGAAAATAAATCATTCATTATTTCAAATAAATTAATGTTGGAAAATAATGAACAAAATACAACAATATACACCAATGCAATTAAAGATGTTATTAATAGAAAACTACCTGACAAGAGTTTTCATGACATTAGCAAGATATCACATTACAACAGTTACAAAATTAAAACAAGTAGCTCAAAGACAGGGGATGTATGATAACCCAAAGTCTGAGAGTAACTTTAAAGCCAACCAATACAATCATGGCAAAGGAAATAACCATATGTGTATGTACATAACCCTACTTTTCCAAGTACAACGTATTCAAATCCACAACATTATTATAAGACTGATAATAATCAAATACTCCATTATTAATTCAAACAAAGTTTGAATTGGGCTCAGACGAATAATCCAATAAATTTTCAAAGCCCAACTCAAAACCAATCTTACAAAAGACAACAAGAAAGCAGTAGTGGTCACATGAAAATGTACACATCTGAAAATTTTCGTCAAAAAGCCTCGGATTAAGAAAATTAAACCCTTTTATTATTATCAGAGCTTGCAAATAACAGTCAGAGCAAGAGCGAAATACAGAAAATATTCCCCACTCGCTCTGAGCAAGATCGATTTTTTCATGTCTGAATCGGTCTTCGCATGAGGGTTGTTTTTTGTGTTTTTGCCTCGATCTCTATTACTGAACATCTGTTCGCGAGCGGAAATTTTTCTGGTCGCGAGCTGAGCCTCAGTAAGTGAACAAATGACTAAAAAAGTCAATGCAACAGATCTTTTGGCACTTTTACATTAATTTGCATCGTTTTAAAAAAATGATTTTTTTGGTATTAAGATTTTATTTAACTAGTACTAAACTTATACTGCCTATTGATAAGTTAAATAACTAATTATATATTTAAATTGTCTGCGCTTATTGAACTTCGCCGTTCATTTAATATGAAATTCAGGGCTAAAAATGAGTTCCTAGTGTAGTTAGAACTACCTGTGCGAGCGCATTTAAATGTGACAGTTGAAGCCTGATATCATTAAAAATTAAAAATCAAATAAGGGAAATGATCGAACAAGGAATAATCCGAAAATCAAATTCACCTTACTGCTCTCCAATTTGGATTGTACAAAAGAAGAGTGGTGCATCCGGTAAACAAAAATTTCGAAGAGTCATTGACTATAGAAATTTAAATGAAATAACAATTGATGATAAATATGCTATTCCAGTCGTAGATGATATTAGATTAGACAAACTAGCTAAATGTCAATATTTCACTACCATCGACTTAGCGAAAGGCTTTCATCAGATTCAAATGTATGCACAAAGTATTCCGAAAACGTTTTCGACCAAAAATGGAAATTACGAATATACTCGAATGCCTTTTGGATTGAAAAATGCTCCGGCAACTTTTCAACGTTGCATGAACAATTTATTAGAAGACTTAATCTATAAAAATTGCTTAGTATACATGGATGTTATCATTATATATTCCACTTCATTGGAAGAACATTTATTATCACTAAAAAGAGTATTTAACAAACTTAGACAAGCAAACTTAAAATTACAACTAGACAAATGTGAATTCATGAAGAAAGAAACTGAATTCTTGGGTCATATCATAACTACCGAAGGTATCAAACCAAACCCAAACAAAATTCAAACAATTATAAATTTTCCTATACCAAAAACAACAAAGGAAATAAAATCATTTCTAGGTTTGTGTGGATTTTATAGAAAATTTTTACCAAGCTTCGTCAACATTGTCAAACCAATGACAATCTGCTACGCAAGCAGAACTCTTAACGAACATGAAATTAATTATTCCGCAATCGAGAATTATTTGCCATTGTGTGGGCTACAAAATATTTCAGATAATTTTTATTTGGTAGACAATTCGAGATCTTAAGCGATCATAAACCACTCGTGTGGCTCGATAACATAAGAGAACCAAACATGAAACTTTAAAGATGCAAAATCAAATTAAATGAATTTGATTACAAAATAAAATATGTTCCAGGAAAAGAAAATTGTGTTGCAGATGTCCTTTCCAGAGTTAAATTAGAGGAAAATTAATTAGGAGAAACTAATAATACCACAGCAGCAACTATACACAGTGCTGAAGAAGATAATCAATGTTACATTTCGATTACCGAAAGACCAATAAACAATTTTAAATATCAAATTGAATTTATAAGAAGCAATTCAATAATATTAGTGTAAAGCACTATTTCTATAAAAATGACAAACTAATATGCAAAAGAAATAATTAAAGAATACTTATGTTCAAAGAAAAGTGTTATCTACTTTAACAATGAATCAGATTACTCAATTTTTCAAAAAGCTTTTGTCGAAATAATTAGTCCAAATAACATTACTAAAGTTAAAAGATCTACAAAGAAAGCGATAGACCTTCAATCCTATTCTGAATTTAAAGAGTTAATTATTGAAAAATATTACTACCCAGATTACCTAAACTTAATTCAAAATAAATTAAACGAATGTAAAGTCTCCAATATAGCTAAAACAGAACATAGAGATACAAAGTTAGCATTCGAATTAACTCCAGAAACTCAAAATCCTAGAGAAAAATATGTTATTGATTTTTACGTGGTAGACAACAAACAATTTCTATCATGTATAGACATATACTCGAAATATGCAACTTTAATTGAAGTTAATGGTCGAGATTGGTTAGAAGCTAAAAGAGGACTTCTAAAAATATTCAATGACATGGGAAAGCCATTCCAAATTAAAGCAGATAAAGATTCAGCCTTTATATGTTCCGCATTACAAACTTGGTTAAAATCCGAAGATGTAAATATTACTATTACCACCAGCAAAAAAGGAATCTCTGACTTAGAAAGATTTTATAAAACAGTAAACGAAAAACTAAGAATTATTAACAGTGAAACAATTCCTGAAAGCAAATTAACTAGATTTGAAATAATACTTTACACATATAATCACAAAACAAAACACAGTACAACTGGTAGAACTCCAGCAGACATCTTTATATATGCAGGATCACCAGATTATATTACCCAACTAAATAAAGCCAATAAAATAGGAAAACTTAACGAAAATCGAAAACAGCTGTAGCCGAGAACGCATGGTATGCTCGCTGTGATGCTACAACTGATTGCTCCTCTCGTCAGTAGTCATAACGGCTCTCTGTCCCGTCAGTAGTCGTAAAAACTTTGGTTTCTTTGAAGCATTCTAAGGAGTCTAAAATATTATATTGAGAAAATATATATATATATATATATATATATATATATATAGTAACATATCCATTTACGCACCCACATTAAACTTTATCGTTCCCACATTATAATATAAACAATTTCACAGTCCCCAAGCATAATATAAACAATCTCACAGTCCCAAATTAATATTGTAAACAATTCCTATCAATGGTGACAACATCAACTCCAGCTTGCATAATATAAACAAAAGTTAGAATCGATGTTCCCACCATTGGGGTTGAAAATGCTAACGTAGCACAAACCAAGGCACACAGCTCCCTAAATTTTACCCTCTTTAAGAGAGCGATCATTTTGTTTATAAAAGAGTAAATTTCAAAGAGCCAAAAGCTCAATAGATCAAAGTCCAATCAGTAAAAAGCTTGAAGCCAAGGTTTGCTAAACGTATGAAGCAAGTAGAAGAGTTAGTCTTAAGATTCAATTCGAATATACATGTACTCCGTAGGATAAGTCTTTTATTAAAAATAAATAATATTTTTTTTTAAAAGCAACCTCCGTTAAACAAATCTAATTGGCGCAGCCGGTAGGATGATAGAAAAGTCCTAGTGAAATAAATCCGTTCTTTATAATCCTCTAAACAGAGTCCTTGTACAACCAAGTTACTCTGGGATTATACTCGCGCTTTTAGCAAAAGAATTGTGATTAGTGTTCTCAAATTTTTCTAAAATCATCCGCCAAAGAACTCGCGTGTGAAAGTGCAACTAGCAACTGGACCCGCTACTAAAAGTCATCATACTGACAACAACAGTGAAAGTTAAGTTCGCTTAAGACACTAAAAACTGTCTGTGAACTCACATACTCTGTGAATAAAAACAAAATTCGAAAAATCACAGTGTTCTAAAATTACACATAGTGAACAATAACGAATAAATTAATTGCGCAATAAATAAATTTTATAAATCACGCCCAATTCTAAAATTATACACGGTGAATAAAAACAATTTGTGAGCAATTAATAAACAAACAACCAACATGGCGACACAACCAATTCAAATCCTGTCAGAAGTACATCTAAAACAAGCTCTTGGACAGATAAACCAACTACCTTCATTCGACGGCAAGACAGAAGAACTCACCTGCTTCGTTAGAAGAGTGGACTTCATCATGAAATTATACCCAACCCAAGATGTAAGACAACACAGCGTGCTATTCGGTGGAATAGAAGCCCAACTTTGTGGATCAGCTCAACGAGTGGCCCAATTATGTGGAGCAACAACCTGGAAGCAACTGAAAAGTGCCTTGATAGACGAATTCAAAACCCAAACACCCTATGAAGAACTTCTGAGAAGACTCTATAATACACAGTATAACGGGAGTATTCGTAAGTTTGTTGAAGACTTAGAATATAAATCATTCATTATTTCAAATAAGTTGATGCTAGAAAATAATGAACCAAATACTACAATATACACTAACGCAATGAATAACACAGTGAAAGATGTTATTAATAGAAAACTACCAGACAGAATTTTTATGACATTAGCAAGATATGACATTACAACAGTTACAAAATTAAAACAAGTAGCTCAAAGAGAAGGAATGTACGAAAATATTAAATTTGATAACCCAAAGTCTCAGAATAACTCTAAAACCAACCAAGACAGTCGTAATAAGGAAACAACCAAACATATTACCCACGTCTTCGAATACAACGTATTCAAATCCAAAACCAAGTTATAACACTGATAATAATCAAACACTTCATCAAGAATTTAAACAAAATCTGAATAAAGCACAAGCAAATAATCCAATAAATTTTCAAAAACAAACTCAATCTCAGGGACAAAACCAATCGTATAAAAGACAACGAGAAAGCAGTAGTGGCCACATGAAAATGGACACATCTGAAAATTTTCATCAAGAAGCCTCGGATCAAGAAAACTAAATCCTTTCATTATTATAAAATTTAATAACCAACAATTAAAATGTGTTATAGACACAGGGTCATCCATAAATTTAAAAAAAAGAAATTATTTAAATTTTCCGACCAAACCATGCCAGCTCAATGTGCAAACAATTAATGGAATTGTACAGTTAAATAAATGTATTCCGTTCGCATCAAGCAAACTTTGTCCGAGTAAGCAAATATTTTATTTACATCATTTTTCTGACAATTATGATATGCTATTAGGCAGAGAATATTTAGAATCATGTGAATCAAAAATTGATTATAAAGAGAAAACAGTCATCTTAAATAATTTTCCATTTAAAATGAGGTATAGTAATGATGATCTTATCGAAGAAACAACTAAAGTAGATGGCCATGATCCATCTGAAACAAACGAAATACCCTTTAATTTTTTAATGAATAACGAATTAACTGAAACAAACGAATTTAGATTAGAACACCTGAATAAAGAGGAAAAAGCTAAACTTACTAAAATTCTCCTCGAGTTTAGTGACATTCAGTACAAAGAAAGTGAAAATTTGACTTTTACTAGTACAATTAAGCATGTCATAAAAACTAAACATGAAGATGCAATATGTAAGCGTCCTTATAAATATCCTCAAGCATACGATGAAGAAGTTGAAAAACAAATAAGGAAATGATAGAACAGGGAATAATCCGAAAATCAAATTCACCCTATTGCTCACCAATTTGGATTGTGCCAAAGAAGAGTGATGCATCCGGTAAACAAAAATTCCGAATAGTCATTGATTATAGAAACCTAAATGAAATAACAATTGATGATAAATACCCTATTCCAGTCATGGATGATATATTAGATAAACTAGGTAAATGTCAATATTTCACTACCATTGATTTAGCGAAAGGTTTTCATCAAATTCAAATGGAAGCACAAAGTATTCCGAAAACCGCGTTTTCGACCAAAAATGGACATTACGAATATACTCGAATGCCTTTTGGACTGAAAAATGCTCCAGCAACTTTTCAACGTTGTATGAATAATTTATTAGAAGATTTAATCTATAAAGATTGCCTAGTATACATGGATGATATAATTATATATTCCACTTCATTGGAAGAGCATATATTATCATTAAAAAAGGTATTTAATAAACTCAGGCAAGCAAACTTGAAACTACAACTAGACAAATGTGAATTCATGAAGAAAGAAACTGAATTCTTGGGTCATGTCATAACTACCGAAGGTATCAAACCAAACCCAAACAAAGTTCAAGCAATTATCAATTTTCCAATACCAAAAACAACAAAAGAAATAAAATCATTTTTAGGTTTGTGTGGATTTTATAGAAAGTTCATACCAAACTTCGCCAACATTGTCAAACCAATGACAATAAAGTTAAAGAAAGGAGCTATAATAAAAATCGACGATGAAAAATACATCTCAGCTTTCGAGAAACTAAAAATTCTCATTACATCAGATCCCATACTGATATATCCCAACTTTAATAAGCAATTTTCGCTCACTACAGATGCTAGTAATATAGCTATAGGAGCTGTTCTTTCTCAAGAACACAAACCAATCTGCTACGCAAGCAGAACTCTTAATGAACATGAGATTAATTACTCCGCAATCGAGAAAGAATTATTAGCCATTGTCTGGGCTACAAAATACTTCCGATCATATTTATTTGGTCGACAATTCGAGATCTTAAGTGATCATAAACCACTCGTGTGGCTCGACAACATAAAAGAACCAAACATGAAACTTCAAAGGTGGAAAATCAAATTAAATGAGTTTGATTACAAAATAAAATATGTTCCAGGAAAAGAAAATTATGTGGCAGATGCTCTTTCAAGAGTTAAATTAGAGGAAAATTTATTAGGAGAAACTAATGATAATACAGCAGCAACCATACACAGTGCTGAAGAAGACAACCAATATTACATTTCGGTTACCGAAAGACCAATAAATTACTATAAATACCAAATTGAATTTATACGAAGCAACTCAAATAATATTAGTGTAAAGCACTATTTCTATAAAATACAAATCACGATAAATTATATTGAAATGACAAACGAATACGCAAAAGAAATAATTAAAGAATACCTATGTTCAAAGAAAAGTGTTATCTACTTTAATAATGAATCCGATTACTCAATTTTCCAAAAAGCTTTTGTCGAAATAATTAGTCCAAACAACATTACTAAAGTAATGAGATCTACAAAGAAACTGATAGATCTTCAATCCTATTCCGAGTTCAAAGAGTTAATTATTAAAACACATCAAAAATTATTACATCCAGGTATAGAGAAATTAACTCTACTATTCAAAGAAAAATATTACTACCCAGATTATCAAAACTTAATTCAGAATATTATAAACGAATGTAAAGTCTGCAATATAGCTAAAACAGAACATAGAGATACAAAGTTAGCATTCGAATTAACTCCAGAAATCCAAAATCCTAGAGAAAAATATGTTATTGATTTTTACATAGTAGACAACAAACAATTTCTATCTTGTATAGACATATACTCAAAATATGCAACTTTAATTGAAGTCAACAGTCGAGATTGGTTAGAAGCTAAAAGAGGTCTTCTAAAAGTATTTAATGACATGGGAAAGCCATTCGAAATTAAAGCAGATAAAGATTCAGCCTTTATGTGTTCCGCATTACAAATTTGGTTAAAATCCGAAGATGTTAATATCACTATTACCACCAGCAAAAACGGAATCTCTGACATAGAAAGATTTCATAAAACAGTTAATGAAAAACTTAGAATTATTAACAGTGAAACAGACCCTGAAAATAAATTAACTAGATTTGAAATAATACTTTACACATATAATCACAAAACAAAACATAGCACAACTGGTAGAACTCCAGCAGATATCTTTTTATATGCAGGATCGCCAGATTATAATACACAAGTAAACAAAGCAAATAAAATAGGAAAACTTAATGAAAATAGAAAAGAATTTGAAGTAGACACTAGATATAGACACTCACCGTTGGTGAGAACCAAATCAACTAACCCTTTCAAAGAAACAGGAAATTTAAAACAAATTGACGAAAAACATTACGAAGAGGTTAATAGAGGTAGAAAAATAACACATTATAAATCAAAATATAAAAAGAAAAAGATAACTAACGAAAGTAAATATGATAATTCCTGATCAAACAACACATCAAACCGAGATGAAAATTCACCATAACATGACACCATTTATAATAATAATACTATTAAATTATATTATACTACCAATAAAAAGCCAAAGTTTAGAAATAAACCCTATAAAATCAAAAAACGGTTATCTAATATTTACAACAGGAATAATAAAAATACCTATAAAATACGAACATCACTATTAACAAGATTGGTATCTTTAATCCTAAATTATTAAAATATAATTCACTCTCACACATAAACGCAGAAAAAAAATAATAAACATTAAAACATCAACTTGGTTAAAAACCACTACCAACGAAATTCTGATAATTTCTCATATTCCTAGTGAAGTAAAAAGTACAGCACTTTTCGAAATAGTCCCTTATCCCGACGAAGATAGAAACATTCTGACAGAAACAACTCATGACAAATACTTTTTACTAAATAATAAATCTTTCTTTGCAAACACAAAAAACTTAATAATGAATAAATGTCTGATAGGAATATTAAATCAAGAGCAAACAGAATGTAGATATTCAAAAATCCATAAAAATTATGAAGTAAAATATGTCGAACCAAATATAATATTAACATGGAACTTACCAAAAACTGTCCTTAATCAAAATTGTTTAAATAAAGAAATATTAATCGAAGGAAATAATATCATTAAAGCAGTAAATTGTTCAATACAACTTGACGAAATTTTAATCACTAATACTATACTAGATTATACTCAAACCATTTATATAAATAACAACATAACCAAACTGGAACAAATATCTTATATACAAACTAAACAGATTATACAGGAATATACACACATGTATAATACACTTCAAATCATAATATTAACTATTTTAGCAATTATTGTAATAATTATAATACTTTATCTAATTTACAAGTACAAAATGTTACCACAAAATGTAATCTTGAAATTTAAGAAACAAAGAAAATCAACCCCAAAGAAAGACGAAGAATTAAAACCTCAAACAATTGTAAATGAAATTGCAGATATTATAATTGAAACAGACCCAAATATATACCCTAATTTATCCGCCTGAGGACAGGCTAATTTCTTGAGGATGGGGAAGTAACATATCCATTTACGCACCCACATTAAACTTTATCGTTCCCACATTATAATATAAACAATTTCACAGTCCCCAAGCATAATATAAACAATCTCACAGTCCCAAATTAATATTGTAAACAATTCCTATCAATGGTGACAACATCAACTCCAGCTTGCATAATATAAACAAAAGTTAGAATCGATGTTCCCACCATTGGGGTTGAAAATGCTAACGTAGCACAAACCAAGGCACACAGCTCCCTAAATTTTACCCTCTTTAAGAGAGCGATCATTTTGTTTATAAAAGAGTAAATTTCAAAGAGCCAAAAGCTCAATAGATCAAAGTCCAATCAGTAAAAAGCTTGAAGCCAAGGTTTGCTAAACGTATGAAGCAAGTAGAAGAGTTAGTCTTAAGATTCAATTCGAATATACATGTACTCCGTAGGATAAGTCTTTATTAAAAATAAATAATATTTTTTTAAAAGCAACCTCCGTTAAACAAATCTAATTATATATATATATATATATATATATATATATATATATATATATATACTAGCTGACCCGGCAAACGTTGTTTTGCCTTTTTCAAATATCTAATATCTAAGTTACTATAAGTGTATGGGGATGAAGTTATAGTCGAAAACGTTATAAAAAACTGAAGTACGATTTATTTATTGTTAAAAATGACAGTTAATAAAAATACAGATTATTCGCTAAGCGCAATAGAGTGCACAATATTTTTTGTTAGGCCATCTTTAGCCAATATAAACAAACTTGATGGTTTCCGACATATAGTTGTCCGTGGGAAAAGCATGGTGTTTCCAAATCTAAACCACATACAAACAACGTTTGGTCTTGCGACTTATTGATTGTCATCGCGAATGCCAATCTAATTGGGAATTGAATGCGTTTGAATTCAATTGGCACATCTGTAGGAATCATGGGGATTCGTGGCGACAATATATTTTCACCTTGAAACTTGCCATTTAAAATGATGGCCTCAATCACGTTCTTCATTAATTTTTTAATAACCAATCGTGTGGATCAGTACCAATAAGGAGGCCGTGCAATGGTTCCGGCGGTGTTTCAATTTCTGGAAGTTTCACTTTTCCTGATGAGCAACACATCCCAATTGGCTCATTTTTAAATTTAAGGGCTTGACAGTGCGGACATTCCTTGTCCAACGTACCAATTACCACTTTGGAATGAGCGTAATATTCAACATCAGGCTCATACTGAAATGCTAGTCGAAGAAATGAATGTGATGTAAATGCTCGAAGTACTTGTTGATGTTGGTCAATCCCTCTACGTCTGTTGGCTACGAATCTGCGCGCTTCTCTTCGTTCCAATTGTCTTTGTTGGTTTCGCTCATCTCGTACCACTTGTAATTGTGATGCACGTAACTGCGCCATTCTTACACGGACATCTGCATTACTTTGTCGCCTTTCTGCATCTGATCTTATTGCTCTTCTATCTTGCATGCCTCTAGATCTGTTTGTTTGACGACTCAAATTAGCCCCCCTGCGTGTTCGTGGCATTGTTGTAATAAATCAAGTTGGAAAACTGATTGGTGTATAACGTGTATTATTTTCTTGATCAATAATTAGCGCAGCGAGTTCGGTCCACTCGAGTTGTAACAACGACTGAACTCGAGACGCACAATTCTTGTGCGCGCCTTCCACCGAAACACACTCGGCGACAGCGACAGAACGCTGGCGCCCCGCTAAAACGGTTCTTCTTAAACCACAAATGCGCCGCCAGAAATTACTATTATTGTGAAATACCCGAAAACACAAACACACACTCTCACACTCACGCACCGACATATATGTATTTTGCTCATAACATGAGAACACTGAAAGCTGAGTGAAAAATTGTGAGAGGACAACGCATGCGACAGAAGCCGATTTTTGCATTCTTCTTTCTGTCGCATCCGCAAACGTTTCTTGCTTGTATGCAAGTATTAGTGTGTTAAACAAATAAACATTTATTAAAATTATTTAATTATTTATTATTTGGGTATAAAAATAGATGTTGGCCGATTCTCAGTCCTACACGATCTGCATAAAAATTTCGTGAGAATCGGTCGAGCCGTTTCGGAGTAGTTTGGTAACAAACACCACACTCGAGAATTTATATATATATATATATATATATATATATATATATATATATATATATATATATATATATATATATATATATATATATATATATATATATATATATATATATATATGTGTGTGTGTGTGTGCGTGTGTGTGTGTTTTTTTTTTTTTATATTCATTTTATTGCTCTTAAAAATAAATACATCAAAAAATTGAGTATAAAATAACGCTCGATGTTTGCGGGACTGCCGTAAAGCATTGCTTCGCAAGCATTTTGCGCTATTTTAAACATTAGTTAGTTGCTAGTTGTCGGCTTCGCTCAACTCTGCGAAGCTCCACCATTATTAGAGCAGCGAAGGAACTGATTTGGTTCCAAGCTGCCTCAGACTCCAGCATGAACGCGACCACGTTGTCCCGTCTGATAGAGCGGCCCGCTGATGCCTCGAGGGCACTCCTCTCCTCGTCGAAGCGTCCACACTCGAAGATTGCGTGGTTAGCGTCTTCCACTACTCCTTGTCCACACCAGTTACACTCATCTGAGTCGTCGTGGCCAAACCGCTTCAAATAGCTGCGGAAGCATCCGTGTCCAGAGAGAATCTGTGAAAGATAGAAATTAATCTCGCCATGCTTACGATTGACCCATGGTTCAAGCTGCGGTATGAGCGAGTGCGTCCATCGTCCTTTCGTCGAGGTGTCCCATTTTCTCTGCCATCGTGAAATGCTATTCGCCCTGGATGCATTACGCGGGCCGCGTACAGGTTCGTTTGTACTGCGCTCCACGACTTCGGCGACCAGATCCTCCAGTGGAAGCATTCCGGCTATGACAAGCGCAGCGTCGTCTGAGACTGTTCGGAATGAACAGCTGACTCGGATTGCGCTTAATCTATAGGTGGCTCGAATACCTCTACTGTAGCTGGGTGTGGCCATTGCTCTTGACCAGATTGGCGCTGCGTAAAGGATGATGGACCTCAAGACGCTCATAAGAAGAAGGCGTCGTTGTTGCTTTGGTCCCCTTGTGTTCAGCATGATTCGGGAGAGTGCTCTACACGAATCGGCTGCTTTTTTATGCACGTATTCCAAGTGCTCACGGAAGGTCAACCTGGTGTCAATCATGACCCCAAGACTTTATCGCCCTCTTTGACGCAATGCTGATGTTGCCAATCTTTATATGGGCCGTTTCCACTTTCTTGCGACTGCTGACTAGGACGACCTCCGTTTTGTGGGCCGCTAGGTCAAGTCCGGCTTCTGTCAACCAGTCTCGAATGTGGCTGATACTTGCGCTGCACATATCCTCAGTATCTTTCAGCTCCTTTCCTATGGCGACGACGGCGACATCATCAGCAAAGCCAATGGTGTGCGCACCCACTGGTAGCTCCAGGCGCAGTACGCCGTCGTACATAGCATTCCATAGAAGAGGCCCCAGAACTGATCCTTGGGGGACTCCAGCTGACACTATGTGAGTTTGGACTCCCTCACTCGTATTGTACATGAGCGTCCTTCCTCTGAAGTAGCTCTTTATTATTTCTTTAAGATATTTAGGGATATTATATTGTGCCAGTGCATCTAGTATCATATCCCAGCTAGCTGTGTTGAATGCATTCTTCACATCTAGAGTCGCTATGATGCAATACTGCTTCGACCCGTGCTTCCATCTGGTACCTTGTATGGCGGTGGTTGCGAGGCCAACAACTTTGCTCAACGCATCCGTCGTCGACATGGCTTTCCGGAACCCAAATTGGTTTGGGGACAGGCCGCCAGCGCTTGCGATTGCGGCCTCTAGCCTGGAACAGACCAATTTTTCGAGCACCTTTCCCAAGGTGTCCAAGAGACAAATTGGTCTGTAGGATGATGGGTCCTCCGGTGGTTTTCCAGCCTTGGGTAGCAATACCAGGTTCTGTATCTTCCATCTTGCAGGGAACGTTTCTTGAGTTAAACATGTATTAAATAACTCAGTAAACGCCCCTGGTTGTAGAGCAATGGCCAGCTTTAGAGCCCTATTGGGAATCCCGTCTGGGCCAGGGGCAGAGTTGGGTCTTAGTTTCCTGGCTGCAGCCATAACTTCCTCATCAGTAACTAGAGCTGCATCAGAGCTGCTCAAATCCTGGCTTGCTGATGAAGAGTCGCGACCATGAATGGAGCTCAGTCTATCTGGGAATAGCACTTCCACGATTGACTTAAGCTCTAATCGATCCGTGGGCTGCATTTGTTTGCCAGCGTAAAGTCTTTTGACTACCGTTTTGTATGCTCTGCCCCAGGGGTCAGCTTCGGCGGAGTCGCATAGATCTAGGAAGTAGTCCCGCTTGCTAGTCCGAATGACCTTCTTCAGCTGCCGTCTTGCCACCTGGTAAGCCGCCTGCTTTTCAGCGAACGTAGGCCTTCCACGAGCCCGCTGATAGCTTCGTCTCGCGTGTACGCATATACTCCGGAAGTTGCTTATCTGCTCATTCCACCAGTACATAGGCGCTTGGAGATGCGTGAACTGCTTGCGCCGCTGCATGCTAGCGTTGCAGGCGCTCTGTATTTGGCTAGTCATCTGGCAAGCTTTAGCCTCGGCGTTCCCAGATGTGCCCAGCGACCGGATGCCCTCCGAGAAGGCTGTCGGGTTGAATGTATCCAGGCGATACCCTTCCCTCCACAGAGTTGGCGCCCTGCCAGATGGCTCGCCGATTGAAAATAGAAGCGCAGAGTGATCGCTGCCCGTATAGCTTTCGCTGATGCTCCATGTTGCGTCTCGAAAGAGGGACGAAGCGACGAATGTAAGGTCGATTATGGAGCCGTGTCCAGCTCTACTAAATGTGAACTCGTGGCCAGAGTTGAGCAGAGCCACGTCCAGCGTCGCGAAGATCTCCAGTAGAGTGCGACCTCTGGCATTTGTTGTAAGGCTGCCCCATTCCATGGCCCATGCGTTGAAGTCGCCAGCTATGATGGCTTTCCGGCCTCTTACGTCCTCGGCTAGTTCGTCGAGCACCTCCGTGAATTCGTTAATCTGCATGCTGGGGCCAGGTAGCAGCTATATATCCATATGCTGCCGTATCGTGCGCGCACGAACCCGTTACAAGACTTGACATCTGCAAGCGCAGTCGCTGAGTTGCCGCATTTCCACAACGCTGCTTTGCCACTGGTGTCTGTAGCCCATGACCTGGGACAGCAGGTCATGCAGTGATGGGGCTCGCTGAGGAAAGCTATCTCTATTAGTTTTTCTCTCGCTGTCTGCTCCAGTAGGTCTTGAGCAGCTATGCAGTGATTCAGGCTTAGCTGTAGAAATCTTAACATTTCATTTTTTGGACAGCTTCGCGATATGATGGGCACTTAAAGCTACCCGCCGCATGATCCGTCTGCTTTTCGCATTTGCGGACGCAGAGACTGCATTTTGGTGGCTTTTCGCAGCTTTTAGCTGCGTGACCCATCAATCCGCACCTGAAGCAAGCACCTTTCAGGTCGCATTCGCTTTTGCAGTTAGCAGCGATGTGCCCATAGTCCAGGCATTTGAAGCAGCGTTTTGGCTGCTCCACAGCTCGGATACGGCAGACGACCCATCCAACGCGGATTTTGGAGAGCTCGACCAGCGCTCTGGCCTTGGCAACTGGGAGGACGACTGTGGCTCTTTGCTGCCCCCGAAAGTGTGTGTGTGTGTGTGTGTGTGTGTGTGTGTGTGTGTGTGTGTGTGTGTGTGTGTGTGTGTGTGTGTGTGTGTGTGTGTGTGTGTGTGTGTGTGTGTGTGTGTGTGTGTGTGTGTGTGTGTGTGTGTGTGTGTGAGTGCGAGTGTATATGTATTATAACGAACCTTCGGTTTTCCCCGAGCTTAGACCGGGCCGCACTGCGTGAGCATACGCGGATCTAGGTGTGTGGTGGTGTCCGTTTTGTCTGGCTTTTTCACTCGTCTTCGTGATCCACGCTGTGCAACTGTGATTGCTCTTGTTTGTGACGGCGCTCTTTCTCATCACAGTTACAGCTGACACTGTTCTTTTTTATACCCTGAACCCATCGAAAATGGGAAATCAGGGTATAATGGTTTTGTGAAAATGTATGTAACAGGCAGAAGGAAGCGTGGCAGACCCCATAAAGTATATATATTCTTGATCAGGGAGAGAAGCCGAGTCGATTTAGCCCTGTCCGTCTGTCTGTCTTTCCGTCCGTCCGTATGTTTAAACGCGTCGATTTCAGAAGATATAAGAGCTAGAGACTTCAAATTTTTTTTGGAAGTTCGTGTATATCACGATTCGATCGAGTTTGTTTCAAATATTCGATAACTATCATCGTTTTAATGTTATCAATTAAAAACCGATATCTTCATTTAGTTATAAAGTTCTATTTAATTCATCTTTATAGTTAGAGTCTTCAAATTTTGCATTTAGTGTTATTTGCAATTTCGGTTTTTGTTAAATTTTGGATGCCACGCCCTCAAATTTCCCCATCGCCTCAAATTTGTAACTCCCGTATATCAAATACTAGAGACTTGTGCTTTGGCACATACATACATATGAATGTCATGATCACGCCCAACAAATTTGATCAAAATCGTTCGTCTAGAAAAAAAGTTATTAAACATTTAATATCTCATATTATCGGCCTCTTGCAGCAGCAGCAGCGAAGCTGATGAGTCATAATGCACAGTTAGCAGATTGTGTGCTTGTGCGTGCGTCTGTGTGTGTTCTTGTGCGTGCGTCTGTGTGTGTGTATGTATTGCTTGCTACATATGTACATATAAAAGTAACGGAGAATGTTAGCGGCTCTTAGCAATCGCAGTTCTTCGCAGGGTTCAGGGGATCTCTTTGCCGAGCGGTCTCGACTGGAGCACTCTTACTTTTTTTTTTTTTGGAGCGGGTTCGCTTCAGTTACAGCCGACACTTTTGTTGTTTACTCTGGAGCGGGGTGCTACAGTTACAGCTGACACTGTTGTTATTTGGTGGAATACTGTTCCAGCTGCGATTGTTGTTGTTTTCGGCGTCATTTCGTGCGCGCGCTGACATTCTTATTGCTCTTGCGCTGTTGCCGATTTTATTCCATTTTTTTTTTAAGTTTTACAGCATTTTCAGGTGGTGACAACAAACAAACATACAAATAGCTATGTGTATTCACCTTCTCCTTTTTTTTATACCCTGAACCCATTAAAAATGGGAAATCAGGGTATAATGTTTTTGTTGAAATGTATGTAACAGGCAGAAGGAGGCGTGGCAGACACCATAAAGTATATATATTCTTGATCAGGATGACAAGCCGAGTTGATATAGCCATGTCCGTCTGTCCGTCTGTCCGTCTGTCCGTCCGTCCGTCTGTCCGTCTGTCCGTCTGTCTGTCTGTCTGTCCGTATGTATGAACGCGTCGTTCTCAGAACCTATAAGAGCTAGAGACTTGAAATTTTTTATGTAGGTTCCCGTATAGCACGAAAAGATCGAGTTTGTTAAAAAATCGATAACTGTCTTAATTTTAATGTTATCGATTAAAAACGAAATCGATGCTCAGTTATATAAATCTATATAATTCATCTTTATAGCTAGAGTCTTCAAATTTTGCTCTTAGTGTTATGTGAGCCTTATACAATTTCGGTTTTTGTTAAATTTTGGATGCCACGCCCCCTTCGCCTCAAATTTGTAAGTCCCGTATTTCAAATACTAGAGACTTGTGCTTTGGCACACACATACATATGGATGACATGATCACGCCCAACAAGTTTGATCAAAATCGTTCGTCTAGAAAAAAGTTATTAAACATTTAATTTCCCATAGCATTGCCATGCAAACAGCAGGCAAAGAACAGCTGACGCTCCGACTTGCGCTGGTGTGTGCTTGCGCCTGTGTATGTGTGTGTATGTTTTGCTTGTAATGAACGTACAAGTGCATGTGTATATAAAAGAAACGAAGAATGCAGGGTTCAGGGTATACCCTAGTCGAGCGGCCTCGACTAGAGTTTTCTTACTTGTTATACCCTGAACCCATTGAAAATGGGAAATCAGGGTATAATGTTTTTGTTGAAATGTATGTAACAGGCAGAAGGAGGCGTGGCAGACCCCATAAAGTATATATATTCTTGATCAGGATGACAAGCCGAGTTGATATAGCCATGTCCGTCTGTCCGTCTGTCCGTCTGTCTGTCCGTATGTATGAACGCGTCGTTCTCAGAACCTATAAGAGCTAGAGACTTGAAATTTTTTATGTAGGTTCCTGTATAGCACGAAAAGATCGAGTTTGTTAAAAAAATCGATAACTGTCTTAATTTTAATGTTATCGATTAAAAACGAAATCGATGCTCAGTTATATAAATCTATATAATTCATCTTTATAGCTAGAGTCTTCAAATTTTGCACTTAGTGTTATGTGAGCCTTATACAATTTCGGTTTTTGTTAAATTTTGGATGCCACGCCCCCTTCGCCTCAAATTTGTAAGTCCCGTATTTCAAATACTAGAGACTTGTGCTTTGGCACACACATACATATGTATGACATGATCACGCCCAACAAGTTTGATCAAAATCGTTCGTCTAGAAAAAAAGTTATTAAACATTTAATTTCCCATAGCAATGCCATGCAAACAGCAGCCAAAGAACAGCTGACGCTCCGACTTGCGCTTGTGTGTGCTTGCGCCTGTGTATGTGTGTGTATGTTTTGCTTGTAATGAACGTACAAGTGCATGTGTATATAAAAGAAACGAAGAATGCAGGGTTCAGGGTATACCCTAGTCGAGCGGCCTCGACTAGAGTTTTCTTACTTGTTTTAAATAGTGGGGACAGACTCACCCACTGCCTGATATGGCATCAAATCGGCCACATGAGCTGTCCTGCTGCGCCTATACGTCTCCGCGTTGATTCGGCATATGACTGGCGAGATGTAGCTGACCACCGTATACGGTCCTCCGTACCGTGGAGCCAACTTTGCACGATCATCGTTTTGACGGTGCAGTTGCCCCTCTCAGTAGGATTCTCTTGAGGCGTGTATGGCGCCGACAACTGATGATGCACTCCCAGCCCATCCAAGAATCCCTTGAAGGCACGGCTTGTGAATTGGGTGCCATTATCCGTGATGAGCACTTTCGGCACTCCAAATCTTGCCACGATCCACTGAATGCCTTCTGAAGCGGCGCCGTATTGGCGCTTCTCAACGGCACCATCTCCGTCCATTTCGAGAATCTGTCTATTAACACCAACAACATGAACACCATGGCTCCTCACGGATCTGGGTCAGTATCTGTCCGGCCGCTTGGAGTTGGCTGGACTTGTAGCGCTGACACAACTCGAAGCGCTGCACGTATCCTCGCACGTCTCGATACATACCGGGCCAGTAGTATCTTGTTGCCACTCGGGCAATCGTTTTCCGGCTTGCCAGGTGGCCGGCGGTTGCCGCATCGTGGTTCTCTTTAAGAACTTGCTTGTGCTACTCTCTCGGCACGTCAGCCACATCTTCATGGCCAGCTTGGTAGGGAATGTGTCTGTATACATTCCCCGCCTCTTCTCGATAGTCTGGCAACTCCTGTGCGTTTTGGTGGAGGTCTCGGCGTAGCTTAGCCATCCAGTGACATCCCGTCCAAGCTGATTGGCTTTTGCTTGCGGAACACTTCTTCGTCCAGAGGCTGTCGCGACAGAGTATCGGCTACCACATCTTTATGAAGTGGGTGTGCCGGTTCTAAATTCGCCTCCATCTGGCTTCTGGGCTTCACCTCCACGCTGGTGACTGCCACCGACAATTTCGCCTCCAGTGGCTCGCTGGGCTGCGCATCTCTAGACACGACAGCCCGTGCTGGCCAAGAAATCCCAGCCAAGTACCAGATCGTCGATCGCGCCTGGCAAAATGAGCAGCGGAATGAAGATCTGCTGTGCCCCAGCCTGATCTCCAACTACAACGATGCTTCCACCTGACAACAGCTGCCGTTCGCCAACCGGATGCGCCTCCGTGTGGGGCGCAGTACACCAAATCCTTGCCTGCCTGCCAGTTTCTCACTCACGAAACTGCTGGTGGCTCCCGTCATTCTCTGCTCCGATGGCTACGATCGTCGATATCTGGGTGCCTTCATCCACGAGCTGGCCTCCGTGACGCTGCTCCCGCTTGCCCCTGGATGGCGGGTGCCTCAGCCCGTTTCCCGATTGCCAATAGGCAATCGTCCTCACACCGCTGCGCCCACATTGCCCGCAGAATTTCAGCACTTCGTTGCGGAATTCAATGGCGAAGTGGCCCTCTTGGCCACACATACGGCACGCCCTGGCAGGGTTCGGGATATTCGTCCTTGGTCCTGTCACACCAGTTCTTGGTGCCGGCCGCTGCCTCGCCTCTTCGGCGGCCATACTGCGGTGATAGACGGACTCACCTTTGCTCTCAGCGTCGCCCATAGCCATCGATCAGCTTTTGTGCTGGATTGCTGCCTCAACTTCTCCCAAACCTCTCCAAGTCCTCGACCTCTTCGGCCAGCATCATCAGCTCCGTCAGGCTCCGGAAGTGGCAGGGCTGAGTATAGGCGCGCAGATCCGGCAAGCTGCCATTGTAGATCAGTTGCATCTCCCGATCCGCCGCATAGCGCAGTGGCCTTATCAGGGTCTACATCTCCACCATGTAGACTTTGAATGCCTCACCCATCATCTGCTTCCGCCTCGTGACTTCTTCCTTAATATTCTCCAGGTACTCTCTAGGCAAGCAGAATCCCTAAAAGCTGTTCTCAAAGGCTTCCGACGACGTCTGTTATTGGCCACGTACCACTTCAAGCGCATGCCTTTGAGCAGCTCCGTCATAGCCCTCGGGATCTGATCCAAGCTCAGACCACACGTGGCGGCCGACCACTCCACCTGCTCCAGAAATTCCAGTGGCTTCGGTGTCCCATCAAATCGGAAGCCCCATTCGCGCACCTGCTTGGCAACCTTTAAATATTCGAGCCCTGCCAAACTCGGCTCTCGCGTTCTTATTTCGGGCTGTGGAGTGGATGTGGCACTCCAGGGTTCTTTGTGTGTCCCATTCAGGCGAGCGGCGGCGGCACTAGTGGATGGCAGTGACAATCGCAGGCCTTGGGTCCTCGCCTCCCGGTCCTCCAGATCCTCTTTCTCGACGGCGGTCAAAATTTGCTCCCTGCGCGGCGACCGCAGCCCATGAATGCATGCAATGTCGGCTATCCTTAGAAACGATATATAATAAATTTTGGAATATAGATTTAAGTATATAAAACGGTTTATTATAAATATATATTGTTTATTGTAGTAGAGCAAGCTATGGTTGAGGCTATGGCTGTACACGCCTACTCCCTCATAATCATGGGTGCCGCGAGGTCGTTCCGGTTAACGAGCGGTCACCCACTGAGCCGTCTAGAGGTTGCAGAGCACTCCAGGGTACCCCAGGATCTACACTGTGTTCTCTGCGGCTCGCTTGGAGTATTACAGGCACTCCTACCACTCTAGACCGGTCTACCACTCTAGACCGCGCCTCAAAGGCGTGCGCTCTTCCGCACGGCTACTCTCACGTACATTTTACTCCTGGATGCAGGACACGTCACTCCTAGTACTGCTTTCCGAGCACACCTGGCTGGGCTAGAGCACACCTTCTCCACAGTATCGTGGTTTGCCGTGAGGAGCACTCCGTCTAGAGCCGTCTAGAGGTTGCAAAGCACTCCAGGGTGCGCTAGGATACGCGCTGTGTTCTCCAGTGGTTCGCTTGGATCACTACAGGCACTCCTACAACTGGATTTACTCGCTGGCACTCTAGACCGCGTCTCAGAAGGCTGACGTTCATCCGCACGGCTGCTCTCACTAACCTCACACTCCTTTTCAGGTTATACTGCTCCTAGCACCAGCTGCCGGTCGCACCTATGTCCTTAAGGCTGCGGTTTGGTATGCGTCTGGGATATTCCTCTGAATATCCAGGTAGAAATCTCACGATATCCTTGATGTCCCTCGTTGTCCTTCGTTGTTCTTTTAACTTCAACTCACGTTGACACTCGGCACTTTCACTTTGGGCACTTTTACTAAAGTCGACTGAACCAGTGCAGTGCAACGTCGCCTGATTTGGTGCGACGCCAAATACGCCTGATCGCGTGGCAGCCGTGGCATTGGCCGAAGCACCGTTATACGCCTGCGAGTGAAAGTAATAGCTACTTTCTCGCGGCTGCGAACGGCAATTCGGCTAACGGTGCACGATAGACAAGAAGAGTGCGTCGGGAGTAAATCGCTGAAAGTAGCAGAAGACAACTGACCAACAATAATCACTCAAAAACTACCAAAAACTACATAAATCGAAATTAAAGAAAGCAAGAAAATAATGAATAAATTATAATCAAATTGTCAATTATTATTATAAAAATTATAATCAAATTGTCAATTATTATTATTAAAAATTATAATCAAATTGTGAATAAATATTATTTAAAAAAAAGGGAGAGAGACACACACACTAATAAATTACAATATGGAAATGTATCAAATCTTGTAAATAACATCACAGAAAGCATGTTAATCAATCAAAGTTAATGTTAGTAATATACAAACTTTAAAACAAAAAATTAAATTATAAGGAACTACAGTTGGACCCCGATTATCCGGACGGTCGGGACAAGAGCCATCACGAAAAATCGAATAACCCGGTAAATCGAGATCAAAATTTCCACGTATTTTGGACTTGAAATTTTATAAGTACATACATATGTCGGAGCGTCGTTATTCTTCTCCATGGCTTTAACTAATAGCGCAGCGAGTTTCGATGCGCAGGCTTCACGATCCAAAATGGAACTGAGTGCCTTTTCGTTTCTCTGCCCCGCACCGAACCACACTCGACAACAGCATTGTAGCGCTGTCGTCGCGCTATAACGGAACTTCTTAAAGCGACAAAATGTAAAGGACCAATCAGAGCGCAATTAGCGGCTGATGCAATATTTCTTAGTATGATGAAATTAGGAATTCTGGTAATAACCAGAATTCTCATAAACAGCAATACACACACAGCGCGTACGTGCAATACGCAGGAACAATCACATACAGTATGCAGCAACATAGTTTGCTTCGACACGGCCATCCTGACCTTGACACGTCCTCGTGTAATATGCCAAACATTAACTTCAAAAATGTCTTTGTAATAGATTTCAAACTTAATTCATCGTCTCTTTTAGAGGGATATCCAACCAATAATCATCGTTTCTCTTAAACGGATAACCATTAACAATCGTCTCTCTTAGACGGATAACCATCTGATAAAATATTCAGTTCAACATTTCTTCGTACAAACTTTTAACATTTATTCTTAATTAAAACATTTGAAAACATATTTCTTTCAATTCAATTCAATAACTTCAACCTGCATAGAGGTTACAAAAATTCATTACATAATATTTTGCCAAATTGTCGATTTTACATTTTCTTTAACTAAAATTCCAAATTTAATTCAAAAAGAAATAATCATCGTCTCACTTGGACGGATAACCTTCGTCTCACTTGGCCGGCTCACCATCGTCTCACTTGGACGGTTCACTCTCAGCTTCTTTCAGACCATTTCACGGGCCTGGATCTTCATCATCAATGTCCAGCTCATGGGGCACATTTCCCTCTGGAAGTTTTCGTGTATCCTCGTGACAGTATTTATATAATTTGAATTTTGGGTCTAGATTTGTGTGGTGTCTCTCCTCGTTCTTGAGAAGGACATAGTCACCGACACTGTGTCTTACAACGGCGGCCTTGGACTTATCAAATCAATATTTGTTGTAAAAGGCTAAAGATTTCATACTGCTACTTGCTCGAGCCCGTGTGGAGTCTAAGTCTACTTCCAATTCTGTGTCCAATGGAGGAACTAATCCAAGAGGTCGACCTTCTTTCCCTATTAACATTTCTAAGGGACTGACCTCAGTTGCCCGATTTGTTGTGCAGTTTAAAGCTAACTGCACCTTGCCGAGAGCATCTTGCCAGGGCCTTTTGCTTAATTCGACTGCAGTTAATAGGTTCTTGAGCGTGCTCATAACGCGCTCAACTTGTCCATTAGCACGACTTGCCCCAGTCGCGATTAAATGAAGATTTATGGTTTTTGAACAGCAAAATTCTGCAAACTGCGCGCTAGAAAAACATCTATTCTGATCAGCTATAATGCGTGTTGGTGCACCAAAAAAGGAAGTTGAAGACTTTATGGCCCTGATACAACTCTCCGTATCTATTTTGAGAGTGTGGTAAAGGTGTACGAATTTTGTGAAGCTGTCAATTTGAACAATGATATATTCCTTTAAATCACTTTTACCACTTAATTTGCCAGTAATGTCCATATGGACAGTGTGCCAAGGGATGCTAACCTTTGGTATGGGATGTAGTTCTGCTTGAACTTTGCCGGAATGTGACTTTGCTGTCCTGCAGGTTATACAATTTTCAACAAATTTACGGACATATTTGTTCATTTTCTCAAACCAATAAAATTGGTAAACTTTGTCAAGTGTTTTTTGCCAACCAAGGTGCATGATTGACTCATGTACCTGGTTAACTACTGACCATCTGAAATTTCGGGGCACAACTGGCAAGCATCGTGTCTTACCATTTTTTTGGATTTTACGAAACAAAATCCCATTTCTCAAATCATATATTTCAGTTACTTCATCTAGTAGGTCATTTGAATTCAGTTTACTGACAAGGGCAGCAATATCCGGGTCCAATTGCTGTTCGGCAAACATCCAATTATTTGAGATTTCTGCTATGTTTATTCGCTTCTCGGGAATTTTTTTTCAAAATTAATTGTTTTTGAGTAACTGGGTTTCTAGATAAAAAGTCGACATGTGCCATACGTTTTCCTTCTCTGTACTGTAGTCAAACTTGAAAGATTGTAAATAAGACCACCAGCGATGAACTCTAGGAGTTAAGTCTATTTAGGTTCCCGATGCCTTTAACGAGTTACAATCTGTATAAACCACAAATTCTCTGCCAAGCAAGTAGTGGCGGAAATGTTTAACGGATGCAAATACTGCCAGAGTTTCAAGCTCATAAGAGTGGTACCTAGACTCGGCTGGCGAAGTTGTTTTACTAAAATATTCTACAACGTGAAGCTTATTGTTAATTCGATGTAAAAGCATGGCACCAAATCCGATTGAGCTAGCGTCGGTGTGTAATTCTATAGGGTAATGCGGGTCGAATATAACCAGAACTGGTTCGTATGTAAGAATAGTCACAATTTTCTTGCGAATGCTTTCCAACTCAGTAGTCCACGCAAAACTTTCCCTTCCTGATGTTAGGGAATACAACGGCGTTATGACTTGAGAGAATCCGGGTACGAATTTGCGAAAATAGGATGCAAGACCAATAAACTGTCGTACACCAAAAACCGTCTGTGGCGGTGGCAACGATGTTAACGCAACAATCTTTCGCGAGTATGGTCGAATTTCCCCTGCTCTTACCTCATATCCCAGATATTGTACGACTGTTTTTAAGAAACTACTTTTTTTAACATTAAAAATGAATCCAGCATCTGTGAGAATGTCTAGTACTATTTGTAACCTTTCCAATCCTAATTCGACTGTGGGTGACACGATCATGATATCATCCATGTAAACAATCACGTATGAATAGGCCAAGTCCCCCAAGGCACGCATGACTGCCCGTTGGAAAACGGATGGCGCATTTTTGAGTCCGAACGGCATGGTCAGGAACACATATTGACCATCCGGGGTCACAAATGCAGTGTATTCTATTGAATCAGGGTGGATATGAATTTAGTGGAAACCACTCGCCATATCAAGACACGTGAAGTAATTTGTGCCACGCAGCCTAGCGATCTGGTCGCTAATGAGCGGCAAAGGGTACCTGTCTGCGATTGTGTTAGAGTTTAACTCTCTGTAGTCGACACAAAGTCGGTCTGTACCATTTTCCTTCTTGGCATAGGATTGGCAAAAGGGGAGCAGCTGGGTCGAATGATGTTGCACTTAAGTAACTCACTTAACTTTTCTCGGACAATGTCTCTTTCTTCAGGGCTAAGTCTATAGGGCCGGCGTTGTACAGTTTTGGTTGGATCAATCAAGCGAATTTTCATTTCCCCTGTCGTGACTCGTGTGGATGGTGCCTCTTTTAAAAGTGCAGTGGAGTAATTCTCAAGCATTTTTATTAGTTTGTCTTTATCAGCCTCGCACAATTAGGTTTCAAGATTTGTAAGGTCAACTGGTTCCCTATCTATTGAGCAAGTATTTACGGCTTAGGCTTTGTGATACAGTGACATTTAATCCTTGTTTAAGAATTTCGCGGCCAATAACAATGTCGCTTTTCAAATGATTATCTTGCACTACATGGAACAATATTTGAAGTGCGTTCTCATTTATGGTGACCTGGCTTAATATTTGTAAGGTGCTATATATGCCAGCATTGCCTATACCTTTTAGCATGATAATGCTGTTAAAACGCTTACCAGCTAGCTTACTACATATTTTCTCTTTAATGAGTGAACACTCTGCGCCAGAGTCAAAAGAAATTGGGTAAATCTCACCGAGCTGCATCATCACTCCAGTTGGCTCTGGTACAAAGCACTGGTTCACAGTCTTCCGTTGGAATGCTCCCTGTGTACTTGTTGATTCCTTTTTCGAGCATTGATTTGCGAAGTGTCCAGGCGGGCCGCACTTGAAGCAAGTAACAGTTGGCTTGTCTCGCTGAGATGTCGCGTCGCCCTTTTGTCGCATTTTGGCTCTGCACTCAGCAATTTTATATCCTGGTTTGCCACAGAAATGGCACACTATTGCCAATACTCTCCTCTTCTTGGCGTCAGGTCCAGGTCCGGAGTCGTCATCACGGTCGGCATTACGATGTTTTTTAAAGGTGAATGCGCCTAGTTCGGATTGCAAGTCACTTCTAGTTTGAACTTTTGACGTGAACACAATCCGTTCCAAGCGGTTATCCACATTGGCTAAGTGCGCGAGGACAATTGACACAGAAATTTCTTCGATGTTTTTGTTTTTCCCATTGGAGGTTAGAGTGGTCACCAAACGGCTAGCATAAACCGCAAGACATTCGCCGTTAGATGGGCGACTGTTTAGTAGATTTAGAAACATTGCCGACGATGTTTCACTATTTTTGTAGCGGCGGAGGAATAATTCCTTAAATTCAATCCACTTAATGCCGGGATATGCAATTTGAGTTAGCCATTGTGAGGCACTGCCCACCATAGCTTCGCTTAGTGCCATGATGGGTCTGCTTCCTTCTAGGGGCTGTTCCGTTAATATAATGTCAGCTGTGATGGACCACTTTGAGGCATCTGCACCTGCAGTGTCAGAGAAAAATTTTGGCAAAGTGACGCCACGAGTCGGCTGTTGCTCACGTGTTGACGCTTGCATGGTTCTTGCAAGCTCCAGCAGACTCTGGTTCTGCATTTGTAAAATTATGCGCCACTGATCCTCTGAGAATGCAGGAGGTGGAGCTGATCCCACTTCTAATGGCGGAGCGTCGTTATTCTTCTCCATGGCTTTAACTAATAGCGCAGCGAGTTTCGATGCGCAGGCTTCACGATCCAAAATTGAACTGACTGCCTTTTCGATTCTCTGCCCCGCACCGAACCACACTCGACAACAGCATTGTAGCGCTGTCGTCGCGCTATAACGGAACTTCTTAAAGCGACAAAATGTAAAGGACCAATCAGAGCGCAATTAGCGGCTGATGCAATATTTCTTAGTATGATGAAATTAGGAATTCTGGTAATAACCAGAATTCTCATAAACAGCAATACACACACAGCGCGTACGTGCAATACGCAGGAACAATCACATACAGTATGCAGCAACATAGTTTGCTTCGACACATACATATCTTTAAATCAATCCGCAAACATATGTTTCTTAGTTTTAAAAACGTTTATTGATGGCCATACAACTATTAAAAAAGAAATGCAACCAAAAGCTAGAAAAAAATATTTATTGTAGTTTAGCTTTTAAATTGTCTTTCATAAGTTTCTTCCGAATTCTATACTTGAAATTTAGCAAAGTGTTAGATGCACTTATGGCCTCTTGAAAAGATACTTTTGAAGCTGCTACTTCTACGTCTGATTCTTGATCGCTTGTGTCTGAATCATCATCGTTACCCAGAGTTATTAATGCAATTTCTTCGTCCGATAAAATGGCATATTTTTATCACTCTCGAGCCATGATTTTACATCATTATTTGTGAATTGGTCGTCATATTCATTATTGGGGTTAAAACATCGAGTGTGTCCGTATCTATGTTGAAAAAAAAACATTTTTAATAATTTTGTTTTAATTTAAACACTCTTATTCAAAACTGAAGCTGTAACGGCATTCCAAGAAGCCGAAATGCTCCAGATGGCGTTAATGATATTAAATAACTGCTTAAAATCATCCGAGTTATTTGACTCGATAAGTTTCTTCATTAGAGTTTTACGGTAGTGACTTTTAAAACTCCATATTGCGCTCTGATCCATTGGTTGGATCAAAGACGCGCAGTTTGGTGGAAAATACTTCATGATAACGTTGTCAACTTTGAATCCCACCTCGTATGGATGAGCCGAGCAATTGTCTAAAAGGCAAAAGAATTTAAGTATTTTTTCCAAGACTAATTTCTTTGAAATGTTGTTTGACTTCTGGAACAAAATTATGCTTAAACCAATCCAATAAAATTTGTTTGGTAACCCAAGCTTTTTTATTCGCTTTATAGATGACGGGCAGCTCGCGTATATTTTGTAACGCTCTTGGGCGAGCACTTTTACCGATAACTAGAGTTTTGCACTTATGTGTGCCAGCTGTATTGGCGCACACCAATGTGGTAAGTCTCTCTTTTAAATTTTTGTGGCCATGATGGCAAGCCAAACTGCTCTCCGGCAAATATTTCCAAAAAATACTAATTTCGTCAGTTTTTCTTTCAAAATAAAGTCTTCCAAGTCATTTATAAAGAGAGTAGCAGCTACATAATCTGCAGATGCTTTTTCACCTCCGGCTTTAAGCTTGTGAATTCCATGCAGCTTTTTAAATCAGTTTAGCCAGCCACTGGAATGTATACTCTTACAAGTGACATTGAGTTTTGAATGAAAAAACATTTCCTTTTCTCTAATCATGAAGTTAGAAATCGAACTTCCCTTGAAACGCTCCTGCTTGAACCATCAAGTTGCAAAGTCGACCTTTGGCTCTTTAGCACTTTTAAATGGTTGTCGTCGTAAAAGCACGTTTGAATCACAATTTAAAAATTGTGTGTTTTTGTTATACCCTGAACCCATTGAAAATGGGAATTCAGGGTATAATGTTTCTGTTGAAATATATGTAACAGGGAGAAGGAGGCGTGGCAGACCCCATAAAGTATATATATATAGAAAAGTTATTAAACATTTAATTTCCCATAACATTGGCATGCAAATAGCAGCCAAAAAACAGCTGACGCGCCGACTTCCGCTTGTGTGTGCGTGCGCCTGTATGTGTGTGTGAGTGTGTTGCTTGTAATGAACATACATACATACATGTTTTATAAAAGAAACGGAGAATGCACGGAATAGCGGTTCTTCGCAGGGTTCAGGGTATACCCTAGTCGAGCGGTCTCGACTAGAGTTTTCTTACTTGTTTGGTATTAAGTTTTTTTATGTCGTGAAATGTTTGTTTTCCCACTTGAAAAATTTTCGCCAGCTGTTTGACAAAAAGGAGGCGTGACAGACCCCATAAAGTATATATATTCTTGATCAGGGAGACAAGCCGAGTTGATTTAGCCATGTACTTCTGTACATCTGTCCGTCCGTCTGTCAGTATGTTTGAACGCGTCGATCTCAGAACCTTTAAAAGCTGGAGACTTCAATTTTTTGTGTATATATCTGTATAGGGCGTGCATATCGAGTTTGTTTCAGAAAATCGATAACTATTTTTTTTTATTGTTACCGAATAAAAACAAAAACCTAACATCAGTTATAAAATTCTATTTAATTCACCTTTCAAGCTAGAGTCTTGGGTTTTATTTATATTTTTAATGCCACGCCCCCCGTCGAATCAATTTTGTAAATCACGTATTTCATATGGTAGAAACTTGTGCTTTTGCAAATGCACACATATGAATGACATGATCACACCCTGCAAGTTTGATCAAAATCGTTTGTCTAGAAAAAACGTTATTAAGCATTTAATTTCCCATAACATTGGTATACAAATAGCCGCCCACGCAGAGCTGACTCAACGACTTGCGCTTGTGTGTGCGTGCGCCGGTGTGTGTATGAGTATGTGTTGTTGGATGAACATACATATACATATGTATGTAAAAGTAATGGAGAATACTCGAAATAACGGTTCTTTTCAGGGTTCAGGGTATCCCCTTGTTAAGCGGTCTCGACTAGAGTTTTCTTACTTGTTTCTTAATATTATAATTATTTAAGTCATATTTTTGCCTTATAAATAAGACTTTTCTTTGTCTTTTTATTTATAAATTTAACATCGTGAAATTTGATGCTAGGTGATCAACCTTCAAACGTACACTGACCATAAAAATATGTAATATGTACATACACGCGTGTTTCTCATTGCTAACTATAACGGGGAAGCCCCAAATTCGTTTAATATTTTTAGAACAAAATTGTCGTTTGAAATCACGGACAATAGAGGTAATAACGATTAATATGAGTGTTCGGTTAATGGGAGCCCGGATAATCGGGGTACGTACAATATACAAAGAATCCATAGCGAAGACGAAACAATCAAAAAGGAGGAACCAGGCGTATATATTAATAAACAACGCGATATTACATTCTCAATGGACCCTGAGTTTTACGCTTCGTTCGGGACGTTCCATCACTAAAGCCCTGATTTCACTCTAGGATGGGAGGAGTTACCGTCCCGGCACCCTTCGACATTCCCTCGCAAAATCGTCGACCGAGAACTAAACATAAGTAGTTCTCGGAATTGTAGCGGCAGCGAGAAGACTACAAAGCAACCTGAGCAGAGCATAATAATAAGTATAAACAAGAAATAAAACGAGTAAGAGTACTCAAGGCGAGACTGCTCGACTAAGAGATCAGCCGAACCCTGCGCAGAACCGCGATTCTTAGAACCGCTAAAATTCTACGATACGCGGAAAGACGGACAGGGCTCAATCGACTCGGCTTATTTCCCTGATCAAGAATATCTATACTTTATGGGGGTTGCCACGCCTCCTTTTGCCTGTTATATACATTTCAACAAAAACATTATACCCTGATTTCACATATTCAATGGGTTCAGGTTATAAAAAAAAGTCGTCTATGGAATTTTTTAAGGGTAGGATGCCGAAACCTAACCTCTCGTGCCGACGCTCGCCAAATAAGTAATAATCCACGGAACACGAGTATGATTGTTTAATTTCTGGAAAAAAAAAGATAGCAGCAATAGTTGCTCGTACACAACAATATATTAACAATCAAAGGAAACTGTTTATTGGTTCTAAATACCTATTGGTTTATTGATTCTAAATACCTCTGCAAAGCAAAGGTTAGCAACCTGGCAGTGTTACCCTTAACTTTTTGCACTCTTATGTATAAACAACAGCCGTAAGCTCTCGTTAACGTATTAGTAAGGCCATGGAATTCATAGCGTCTTGCTTCATTTCGTATCTAAAAAGCATACTTGCTCAGTGCTGTCTGATCCTGTCAACAGATCATAGACATAAAAGTCGTGAGCTAAGGACCTAGAAGCAACTGGATGACTGCAAGCGTGTAATTCGTTCAGATACTTTAGGCATTGAGCTGCTGCACAGTAGCTGTCCCATACGTTTCTGTATTTAAATGCAAAATTTTTATCGATACAAATCCATACAAATTGAAACTTACTATGGGACTCGTCTAATTTTATTTGACCCGGTCTAGATTTGAATGGCAACGACACTCTGAGCCGAACTGAAGTATTTTGCAGACCTGTTTTGGGTATATAAGTTTGAATAATTCGTATATGGTTTTTTTTTTATAACTCCCAAAACTTTCCAATGATCTAGTCTACATAGACCTCGTCCCTCACAACACTCATTAAAGTTGACGAACTAGCGGCAATTTCATTTATTTGGCAATGACCAGACACTATCCAACCAAAGGCTGTAGTTGAAGTGTTGGACTGCTGCTAGCTCCCTTTATTAATACGTTAAAATGATATCGGCATCGAGAAGCATATCAATGCGTTGTAGCTTCTGGAATTAAGCATCAGCTAATTGTCAGCTATTTCAGGTTGGTATGACGATATGTACCTAGGATGCCCAAATCAGTCGGTATCAAAAAAATTTTCAAATTTGTTGTTTAAAGCTGGCCAGCAACTAAACTCAGCTGTTTAAATGCAAGCGCCAGTTGTCGATATGCATCCGTAAATGTAATTAAACGTTACACTTATGTTGTGGGTGATCGATCAGAGATAAACAAATATGTGAATATGGAACATCTTTGCAGAGCAATTTAGAATCAATGTTTTGCGATAGTTTCTTTTGATGGTGAATATATTGTTGTGTACGTGCAATTATTGTTTTTTTTAGCAGTAATTTATTTGTTATTTTGAATATTTGTATATTTGTATATATAGATTCATATATATATATATATGTATATATATAGAATATGTAGATGTATATAAGTTGCATTTATGTATATGTTACGCTTTGTTAAAACACAATTACCGTTGCTAGTTACATTTGACTTGGTTCTACTCTTATGTCAGGTTCGAAATGATTTCTAGTTTTTCTTTTCTTTTCTTTAAATTTGTTAATGTTTTTTGTTTCTCTCTTTGTGGTACAGCAGTTTGAGTTGAGTTTTATGATTGTTGCCAGTTGCGAACTAAAAAGTATGTGTAATAAGCTAACTAAAGTAAAAACCTTAAAAGTAAAAAATAAGAATTTACATATATTGAGTTCGTAGTGAACACCAAACCAATTAAAATCTCAAGTATGGGAAACCTAATCTCTCCATAACAGTTAAAACGAGGAACTAATCAAGCACTTAATGCACCTATTTGAAGACCTCTGCTAAAGCATATTTAGCCGGTCTCTGAAATTTTCGTATTCGTATTCAGTTTAGGCTAGGAGGTTTGTATAAAATATGTATGTTAAATCAGCCTTCGTCCCATTGACTAAAAGTTGCCTTCGCCTCGGCTTGGCAAATATGAGTTTCGACGTTTAGTGTTGCTGGAGGTTTGGGACAACAACATGCGCCATGATTCTGCTCTAATCAAGTGGAAATTAGAGAAAATTAATAGAAATGATATCAGTGTCTCACAGATTGATCGTTTATATGAAAAAATTGAATTTTTCGTCAAGCACATTAAAAAGTATATGCGAGAGTGCAATCGTAACTTGCTAAGAGTTAAAGTATCTCACTCAGGGTAGCTTTCGCAGCCGCTTATTATTAATTTGTATAACCAGGTGACGTATCCAGCTTTATTTATAGTGAATATGCTAATACTGACCTATTCTGACGCTTTAATACGATCAAAAAGAAAATTAGTATCTTACCCTTCAACATACATACAATTTTCCACTCGTCAATTATTACATTCCGCATCACTTTATGTGAAGAAAGTCACAAATGATAAATTAGTTAAGGAACTGAAAGTTTCCAGGGAAGAATAACCAGAACACTTAGCTGTGCTTAGAAAATCAATGATCCCCAAAAAGTTGATCCCTCTTACTCCTGAAGAAGCATTGGCATTCATGTTTGAAAATGGTAGAACAAAACAGCATTACATCAACATTCATAATATAAATAAATAACTACATATTTCATCTCAGTATTCGGTTGATATTGAAAAATTTAGTGCATTTTGTAAAAAATAAACATTGATTATACATAAAAACGTATGCCAGGTATCCAATGTATTTATTTGAAGTATTTAAGAAGCACGGAACATGTTCTATAAAAACCGTAGAAAATCGGAGTCCACAACAAAAAAACTTGAACAATCTGACTGATGTCTTTTATAGGGCCTTCTATTCTTCAGATTCACTTTTATCAAGTATATATGTAAGTAAAAGGTAGAAAAAAGGAAAAAAAAACTCCCACAAGAAGTGATAAAATTTCTGAAGATACCATCTTCGCCAAACCATCAACATAACATTTCAGAATTGGAAAATAGAAAATAGAGAAAATAATGTAAACAAGTAAGAGTGCTCTAGTCGAGACTACTCGACTAAGAGATCCCCTGAACCCTGCGAAGAACTGCGAACTTTTATATGTACATATGTAGCAAGCAATACATACACACACACAGACGCACGCACAAGCACACAATCTGCTAACTGTGCATTATGACTCATCAGCTTCGCTGCTGCTGCAAGACGCCGATAATATGAGATATTAAATGTTTAATAACTTTTTTTCTAGACGAACGATTTTGATCAAATTTGTTGGGCGCAATCATGATTCATATGTATGCATGTGCCAAAGCACAAGGCTCTAGTACGTGATTTAGCAATTTGAGGTGAAGGGGGCGTGGCATCCAAAATTTTACAAAAACCGAAATTGCAAACAGCACTAAATCAAAATTTGAAGACTCTAACTATAAAGATGAATTAAATAGAATTTTATAACTAAATGAAGATATCGGGTTTTAATCGATAAAATTAAAACGATGATAGTTATCAAATATTTGAAACAAACTCGATCTAATTGTGATATACACGAACTTCCAAAAAAAATTTAAGTCTCTAGCTCTTATATCTTCTGAGATCGACGCGTTCAAACATACTGACAGACGAACAGACGGACGGACAGGCGGACAGACAGACAGACGGACAGGGCTAAATCGACTCGCCTTCTCTCCCTGATCAAGAGTATATATACTTTATGGGGTCTGCCAGGCCTCCTTCTGCCTGTTACATACATTTTACAAAACCATTATACCCTGATTTCCCATTTTCAATGGGTTCTAGAACTAGACTTTATGCCACAAAATTGGGATTTCTGATCATAGTCTATTGGATAAAGTTGTATTTTAGTCGGATTTTGAAGTTGTTTTTCATTGGTTGCAAATGAACTCATCGAATTTGAACACATTTGTTGCTAATCGAGAAGTAACCATTCAAAAGCTGACAGTCAATGTATCCTTGCACCATGTAGCAACAAATGACAACGCGGTTGACATAGTATCTCGGAGATGTTCGATCTTTAATATGGTTTGGCGGACCAGTATTTTTACAACTATCAGACGAACTGTGGCCAGCAAACCCAAATATTTAACTGTCTAAGGAATTGGAGTTATTAGAGAGACGTGGAGCTGCCTTTACTACGATTGCGGTTGATAAAGTTGTAAATTTCATCACGCTACTCATAGAAGCTACACCTTCGTTTACAAGGCTACTCCGCATAATATCTTACATGTTCTGTTCATCAATGGAAGTTGCAAGAAATATGTCTCTTTGATTCCAACAGCTTCTGAACTAAGTTTCGCCTTCCTTGCTGTAATATCTGTGATTCAACACGCAGAGCTTGTGCAAGAAATAGACAAATTTATTTAGAACAGTTACATCGCTCTGACTGTCATGCCAATCCAGTGATCCTCATGGGACTTCTTCTGTATTAGATTTTGGTTGATCAACGCTCGTCAGGCATGCAGTGCAGTGCAGCAAAGTAGTGATTTTCCAGCTGGGGCAGACTTAGTCTGGCCTAGGGTCACTTACACTGGGGTGGGGAGAGGGAAATGCAGTCGGTCGTCCGCGAGGCTTCGCACGGGAACACCTGGGGTGACAGACGGACGCGAGGAACGCATACACACGCCGTCGACTCTCTTCCGGCTCACGGCGTCGAGGCTTGCACTGCCATGTAGAGTGGCTCTCACCTTCCGGGTATCGACTTGACAGGCGCTCCGCCGCTTCAATCGACACTTATCGTTGAGTGGGCCTAGTTTCTCTTTTCTTTTCACACTGGCTAAAGCCTCGTCGCGGACTACCTTGCTCAGTTTCAACGCAGATTTTCTCGTTCTAAATCCCGAAGCAGACTACTCGCGCTTAGGGCAGCGACATGCCGCCCTCTTTTCAAGTCTCGGCACTTTCTAACTCTCGGCCGATCGCGCGTCAAAGTCGGTAATGCAATTCGCCGCTGTCGGTTCTCCCTGTCCTTCGGATTGAGCTCCACAGTCGTCGATCCTAGAGTCACATCGTCATAGAGCGATGCTGGAAAACGTGGTTCCCGCCTCAAAATCAGGAAGGATATACTGAAGCCAGTGGAGCCCGTCACACTAGAGTTGACTGCTAGCGCTCTTTTGTCCTCTCTGTGGGAGTCTCATGGAAGGAATACGGGGACGTGTACTACATACTTATCCCGAGTGACTCCATGAACGTCCGGAAACTCTTACTCGCGAACTGCACTCCATTGTCGCATACGAATATCCTCAGCACACCGACTCTGCGGAGGATCCGTTCGCGAAATGCCGCCTGCAAGGGCACAAGTTCGCCCCACTTGTCGAACGATTCGTGGAATACGAGTAGCATCGTGTTGCCATGCTTTAAGCGTGGCAGGGGCCCTAAGAAGTCCGCGCATAGGACTGCTATCGGTTCAGCCTCTTGCCTCGTCAACGTCTGGCCCGCTGGTTGCCGCTGTTCACTTTTGAACATCTGACGCGGCTCGCAGCTCCTCACGCACTTGGCGGCATCTCAAAACATGTCAGGCCAGTAGTAGCACTGGGCAGGCCGGCACGCCATCTTCCGCACGCCTTGATGATCGGCCGTGGGAGCGTCGGGGCGCTCTCGCACCACTCTTTCTCGTGGATCCATGGGGACGCAAAGCTTCCACGGAATGTAGTCCTCTTCGTATGTAAGATGTCACAGGTTCCTGTACAATTGTCCATTTACTTCCACGTAGTCGGAAAACTTCTGTGGCTCTCCAGCGATCCTCTCCCACATCGTCACGATCCACGTGGACTCGGTTTCGCCAGCAACTGCCTGTTGGGAGTCCCCAAGAGGCTGCCTCGAGAGTTTGTGTTAGCATAGCATAGTTAGCACAGCAAAAGACTGGCGCGGTCGTCAAGTTGTCTTTGAGCCTTTGGAGCTCCTCATCTTGTTCCCTGTCCCACATCCACTTGACGCCTTTCTTCAGGAGTGACGTCATCGGCTGCAGCAAGGATTCAAAATCAGATACGAAACGCCTGTACCACGAATCCATCCCCATACATTGCCGCAGATCTTTGAGGATGGTGGGAGCTGGGAGTTTTCGGATCGCCTCAACCTTGGCCGGATCCGTACTGATTCCTTCCTCAGTCACCACATGCCTCAGATAGACAAACCTTTCTCAAAAGAAGCTACATTTCTCCCGTTTAACTTAGAGGTTGGCTGCTCTCAGCCTCCGAAATGCACCCTTCAAGTTAGCCATATGCTGCTCCTTGGCGCCTATTACCACAATATCATCCAGATACGCTAACGCGTAAGGCTCCATCTCTAACATCATAATCCTGTCGAGATCTCTTTGAAATGTTTCCCCTGCCGAATGCAAACCAAATGGCATCACCCACCATTGGAACCAACCCCGACCCGGCATTCTTTACTGTCCACTGCCATCGAGATGTGCCAGTAACCACTATTGAGATCTAGAGTAGAGATGACCCGTGCATGCCGCAACCTCTGGAGGATGTAATTAATCCGAGGAACTGTATAAACGTCTGGTACCGAATGAGCGTTTAGCAGCCTATAGTCGATGCACATGCGCAATTCCCCTATCTTTTTCTTTACCAAGACTATTGGCGCACTGTGCGGACGCCTCGACGTCTCGGTGCTCTAATTCGAAGCAGCTCCTCCACCTGCTCGTCAATCACTTTCTGCATAGCAGGATTACTGGGATAATACTTCTGATTCAGAGGTTTGTCATCCTTCATCCGTATGCTATGCTCGGCGGCGTGAGACACCCCTTCGAGATTTTCGAAAAGCGCCAGCTCGTCCTCTAGAAATCGCTTTATCCTATTCCAGATCCGCTAGCCATTCCGCACCCCCTGCATTCGTCTCTACATTGTGCTCGTCCTCGCATCCAATCCTTCCTGCCTCTGGCAAGCTCTCCTCAATCGCCTGACCTTTTACGCTCTCCTCTCTGTCAGTCGTTTCCATTCTCCGCCGACGACACCCTGGGGCTTAGTTTCCTTCCCCTTGGTTGTCGTGCAGGCGTCTCCCGTCTTTCACACGGGCACCCTCTACTGGCACTTCCTTGGAGACGGATGGCAACTCCTTCCCTGGTGGCGCGGCCTTGGTCTTCATGTGCAGTTCCCTATGACACACAGGAAATCCATCCCTAGGAAAACATGATCCCGCATTGTTGGCGTGATGTCCAGTGACATCTGCATTGCACTGCCGGCGAGATCAGCCTGCACTCTCATCAGCCTCCTCACGTCTAACGACGACCCGTCCGCCTGCCTGATTCACGACTGCACATCCTCGACCTTCCCTGTGATTGCCTTCCTCAGCACGCAATCTTCGCTCATAAAGCTACGACTGGCTCCTGTGTCAATCGTAGCGTCTATCTTTTGTCGATCCGACACTCTCTCGCGACTAACGGGTGTTTTGTAATTCCACCTTAATCACTTGGCGTCGTCTCTTCATTGCGGGGGACGCCCTTGGATGTTTCCCGAGTCCGACCTGTTGCAGCAGTCTTGCGTGTCGCACCCATCCTTCGCGAGTTGACGACAGAACCACACGCTCATTGGGTCATTCTCAGGCAAAATAACCCGGCTACGCGCACCGGAAACACACCCGTCACGAATCGGAACCAAACCGATTCTCCGGAGCCATCATCCGATGGGTAATTTCGGCCCGGCTCACGCCGAAAGACATCGAGTTGTCGGCTCTCGGCTTACTTGTCCGATGCTCCGTCGACTGAGACCGGAACGGGTTATTCGATAGCGCATCTGCTGCGAACTTGGCTTCTCCGAGCCCACGTCTCTTCTTCGGATTCTATCCTCTGATCTCTCACATTCTCATACTCCGCAGCCAACAGCGTCTGCTGAGAGAGAGATGTGAAATCATGGCGTCGCCCGTACATCCGGTACTCAGGGGCTGTGTTCTCGTACATATACTGGAAATACTGCGGCGGCATAAAGAACTATAAAAATTCAGACCGGAATCTGACCCAGGAGGCATTCCTTAGCCCGCTGGTCAGGAACCATCTCGCGGCCTTATCCACTAATACCTCACTAGCCACTCGAGATAATCGTTCTCGATGCCGTAGGTGATAGCTCTTTCCTTCAGGAGATCTAAGAAGCCCAACGGGTCCGACTGATCATCATAGCACATGCCCCATCATCGGCACGCGCAATCCTACACCGGAGTCAGAGCGTTGCCCCCGGTCGTTGATCGTGACCTTGGACTCCCCTTGCGCATTGTTGACTCGAATCTCGGACACTTCGCTACTCACCGGGGCCCTCGAACCGAATGATGGTGCCGGGATGTGCCCGTATAGCTGAGATCTCCTTAAGTCGGGTTCGGACTTCCGGCAAAAATTGTGAGGCCCATGTCCCAATGTAGCACTTCCCAGACTGGGTTCCAGCGATCTGGCATCTTGAGCTTCTAGCTCAGCCAGTCGGGCCCACACCTCTGTGAAATGCCCACCACCCTGGATGAAGCTAGCTAAGCGCCTGCGTAACTTTTCCACGCGGCCGTCCCTCTCTAGCCTGAACTCTTGGGCGACGGACATCAGTTCCTTCTTCCGACGCAGGTACACCCAACGGACACTCACCCCGGACTCTGACATTCACTCGGATCCATGACAATTGAGTTTAATTTAATTTACTCCGTTTAGTCAAATTTAAATTGTTCGACCCAATCGAATTAAAAACAAGTAAGAACGTTCCAGTCGGACGCAACCGACAGCGAAATACTACTTCACGTCCCAGCAGCCCACAGGGGCCTCTATCACATTCTATTTTTTTAAATTTAACCTTAAGTCCCCACTTTCGCCGCTCAAATTAGCTGCAGATTAAAACTTTTCATTGGAGGTGGTCAGACAGTTTCAATTAGGATCGAAGCTTAGAACCCTTACCTTAGAAAAAAACACGCACCTAAATCGAGAGAGATGCCATCTCTCAAAATGAGAGAGGTGGCAACTCTGAAAATGTGATTTAAGTTCGTTGGCGAGCGTAGAGGTGTGGGCTCGAACCCCGGTGCGGTCATGTTGATATTTTTGTTATATTTTCATTATTTAGTTATTTTGTATTAATAAAATATTCTTTTCAATCATATATATATAATTTAACAAGTCAAAATACAAGGTCAAAGGTCACAAGCTCAGAAGCTGTAGATGTTTCAGTTTTTATTTGCCACGCCCCCAGTGGCCGTAAACAAATAATTTTTGGCATGTGCATAGAGTGGGCGTTCAGGAATATAACTGTAAAGTTTGGATGCTTACATTCGAAAAATGCGAAAATTACAGGGTATTTTTCTGTAGGTCACGCCCCTTTTTGGGCGTACCAATAATTTTTGGGGAATCGATAGACGAGGCCCCCAGTAACTTAACATCTAATTTTGAAGCTTCTAGCACTAAAACTGTGGGAGATTTAAGCTGATATTAATTGCCACGCCCCCTGAAGGCGTAGATATATCCGCCATAGCTTTTCGATTGTGGGATGTTAACCCGAGTATATACCAAGTCTCAAGTCTCTAGCCTCAATAGTGCTAAAAAGATAACGAAACTAGTAAAATCACTATATATTCAGATCCGATTTGCCACGCCCCTAGTAGGCGTGGCCATTAAATTTTTGGGCGATCTTTATAGGATCGTAACAGTAACCCACGTGCCAATTTGTTCGTTCTAGATTTAAAACTGTAGAAGATACAGTTTGACCCGATTTGCCACGCCCCCAATGAGCGTAGATATATCCGCCATAGCTTTTTTATTTTGGGATGTCGACATGAGTGTTCAGTTAAAATCTCAACTCTCTAGATCTTCTAGAAGTAGTGTTTCTGAGATACAGGTAAATGCATTTTCCGATTTGCCACGCCCCTAGTGGGCGTATCGGGAAAATCTTGACACTTTATCAGACGAGGGTATACACGAGTATATATTTCAAATTTCAAGTCTCTAGCTTCAATAGCGTGGAAATGGTTTGCGTTCATACGGACAGGCGGACAGACGGACGGACAGCATGACGGACATTGCACAAAACCAATATACTATATAACTACGTGAAATAGTATAATTAATTGAATTTAATTAAAATAAGCAAGTCAGATTTAACTAGATAAAAGAAATTTATTGAACCTAATTAAATTAAAACGAATTAAATTCAATAATTTCAATTCAACTAGATTCAATTTAATTTTATTTAATCAAACTTTCTTTTATTTGATTTAATTTGAATATTTTTTATTCATTTTATTTTTTAGTTAAATTTATTTTATTTTTTATTCAAATTTAGTTTTTATTTTATTTTTAGTTATTTTTTTTAATTTTATTTTTATTTAAATTTATTTTAAGTAAATTTATTAAATTTATTTTATTTTTATTTCATTTATTTTATTTGAATTTATTTTCGCTCAATTCATAATGGCCCTCGGCCCACAGTTCCTCACATTCACCGCACAAATGTCGAGCAACCGCTAACCGAAATTTCATCACTTTTTCTGCGGCCCACGGTCAGCATCTCACTTTTCGACACACACACACACAGCAACCAAGCCAACGGCACCGACAGTGCTTCCCCCGCACGCCGATCACAAGCCTATCTTCGCTTGCCGCTTCGGCTTTGTGTGTGTGCGTCTAGATGCTGTCGCTCGCTTGACCACGCGCCTTCGCTCTCTCTTACTCGGGCTCGCATGCCGTAGCTGGGTTCACGTACATCAACGATCGTAATTGGCGCGCCAATTAGGTTAGAGTGCATGGAAAATGTTAGTTTTTGAGTCGTTATTTCTATGTATGTTTGCGCGTATTTATTTGGGCTCACGTGCGGGGCTTTATGTCCATGAACCACACTCCCTTACGTCCCTGGGTCCCTGCTCGGGCGCCACTTGTAAAGTTACCATTTTCAGCTGGGGCAGACTCAGTCTGCCCCAGGGTTATCTACAAGAAAATTTATAGAGTGCTGAGACGCACTGGGGTAAGGAGAGGGGAAATACGGCGGCTCACAGCCGCAGGCAGAGCTGCCCTCGCCCAGAAGCCTCGATACGGCGGTTGCTGCACCGCGTAGGTCGACTTTGGCTGTGGCAGCGGGCTCAAACTCGCTCGCTGACTTCACGCTCACAGAGAAAAGGGACAAAAAAAAAGGGGGGGGGGGGGTTCAACTTTTGTTAGCACTTATATACCTTTCGAATATTTAAATGAAAAACACGCCGTTTATTCTATTTATGTTTCTTTATTGTTTTATAAATTGTTGCGCCACTCACTTTCTTTTCTTTCCTGGACACCGCTCCTCGACCTCGCTGATCTTTGGTCCTAGGCGTCTCACTCTCTTTGTCCTCACTCTTAACTCGACTTATTCCACTCACTGACTGACACCGACCTTTTCTTTTCACTGTCCGACTTCCCTTGGGCGGCCATGCGCCCTTATCGTTTCACTGCTTGCTAAAGACTGACCTACTCGTCCTTTGGCCGATCGCGTGCCGACCTCGGCAATGCAATTCGCGGCGGCCGCTGCTTCTCACCACGAAGCTCTAAATCTGCTGCGGCGCGCTGAACAGCATTGCCGATCATCGGGGCGCATATAAGGGGTCTTCCTTCAAATTTTTACTTAACTATTATAATATTGTCGGCAGGCCCTCCATGGACCTCCGACTCCGCCTCTGCGCTCCGTTTCGCCTACACCCAATGTTCTCTAATTATCTCCTACTCACTGTACTTATTTACTATACAAAGTAAACTTAAAACTAGTACAAATTAAACTTATAACTAATTTATTACTAAATGTGAGGCGGCAGATTTATCGCCGCCTTACAAACTCTTTAAATTTTCCTATTTTCCAGTTTATAGTTGTTTTTCATTTTCCACTTTGTGTTCTTTTCTTTTTTTCCTACTCTTGCGTAACAAACTAATTGCAAAAAAATATATAAAACTTTTTAATATCTAACCAAAGTACAGCAGCCCGTGGCATCGTCACGCCGATAGTAACGCGGCCGATTGTCCCTGAAGACTGTGACAACTGGAAACTCGTTTTCCTGTATGAATCGTATGGTCGCCCGCATCTGGGGCACAAAGTGCGGCGGCTCCACGTCGGGGCTGGACGACAAGTGCAGAAACTCATCCGTCTGCGACAGCCACTGGCCGGCGTCGCGCAGCGGATCATAGTTGAAGGGGCTAATGAGCAGCATGCCTAGCGTCGAGTCAAACCGTTTATTAGCCTATAAAGATGTGTGCATCGCGCAGCTGTTGGTCGGGTCCTCGATCCGTAAAGGATGCTGGAAATATTTCGCCAGTCTTAATATTGACGCCGACGCCATAAAAAATGGGGCAGTTGATCTCGCCAAGCATTCAGCTCGCCCACGCCGCTGCCATCGAAATGCGTCAAAGTAACAGTACCAGAGATTTATTGGTACGGATTACATCGTTTGTAACGTTTTTGTAAGCATTCAACAGGCTTTCAATCCACGCTGACGATGGCTCGTGAATAGTCCGATTCTTTTCTCGCTTGCGACTTGATTCTCAAAAATGTTGCTCAATTGAAACCAATTTCAACTAAAAACGAATTGTTATTGTAAGCTGAGGAACTGCAAAATAACATCCACTAGGTTCGTTCATTAATCGCTATTTTGTAAGTTTGTGTAGCAAGTTATAATTAAGTTGTTACCAAACGACTGTAACCAAATGAGTAACCAGAGAGGGAGAGAGAGAGAGAGAGAGAGAGAGAGAGAGAGAGAGAGAAAGAGAGAGAGAGAGCTCTTAGTTTGAAAGTTCTTGATGTTCTCCGTGGATTTTATTATACCCTGAACCCATTGAAAATGGGAATTCAGGGTATAATGTTTTTGTTGAAATGTGAATGTATGTATCAGGCAGAAGGAGGCGTGGCAGACCCCATAAAGTATATATATTCTTGATCAGGGAGACAAGCCGAGTCGATTTAGCCCTGTCCGTCTGTCTGTCTGTCTGTCCGTCTGTCCGTAGGTCCGTCTGTCCGTATGTATGAACGCGTCGATCTCAGAACTTACAATAGCTAGAGACTTCAAATTTTTTTTGTAGGTCCCTGTATAGGGCGCGCATATCGAGTTTGTTACAGAAATTCGATAACTGTTATCGACTCTCGCGTCCACTTGCTCCTTTGCTGCAGACTGAGCAGGTAGTTCCTGGACCAGTCTGTCCAGAATCGCTGCTTGATTCTTGATGTCAGCTGCCATCTTTTTAAGTAGGGCAGCCTGACATCGTCGATTGGCTGCGTTGATGCGAGTGGCAGCGGCACGAGCGTTGCGCCGACCAGCAGATGAGCTGGGGTGAGCACCTCGCCGTCGTTTGGGTTGCTGCTGGGAGCGATGATCGGCCGCGAATTGAGAATGGCCTCCACCTCGACGAGCACCGTTGCCTACTCGTCCTGGCGCAGCACTGCGCTGCCAATTGCCTTGAGCAACAGGCCTTTCGCCGACTTCACTGCTGCTTCCCACAGGCCGCCGAAATGCGGCGCTCGTGGGGGAATGAAAACAAACTCCATTCCCCGTTCCGCAGCATATGTTTGAATCGCAGCTGAATTGGCGCTGAAACTGGCCGCAAAGTCTGCCAGCGTGCGAGCCGCACCCACGAAATTGGTGGCATTGTCGCAGTACAGCTTCCTGACAAGGCCACGTCGACCAATGAACCTAGATAAACACATCAGAAAGGTGGTAGAGGTTAGATCGGTTACAAGCTCTATATGTACAGCCTTAGAAGTGAAGCAGACGAATATGGCAATATACATCTTAACGGGCGCTTTGCCCCGAATCCTCAACGAAACTAAAATTGCCGAAGTAATCCCATTAGGACCATTGGATTGGCATGACAGTGCGTGTGATGCAAATGCTCTAAATAGAGTGTGACAAATCGACACTTTTTAGGAAGCAGCAAGGGGAACTTGGCATTATGCGCTAATGGCGCTTTCATCAAACGACCTCCTACCCGCACCAACCACAAGACACGCTTGCCATGTTGGTGAGAGTGTAGGAATGGAGCCAGTTTTTGAAGAGCCGGTTGCAAAACTGTGGACTTTTTAATTTTTCAATTTCTTGAGCGAATTCTGTATGCTGAATCACAGATAGTGCTGCAAGAAAGGCGAAACTTAATTCAGAAGCTGAACGAATCAAAGATACATGTTTCTGGCTCCTTCCATTAAGCGTGCCTACGTAACGAGGTATGCACAAAGCATTTAATTCTGAAAAACAGTTGGTCACTGCTTCCAACTCTTGTATCATTTTGGCAGGTAGTTGGTCATCCCATCCAAGCTTATTCAACCACATTTCCTGTATCAGAACCTTTGCACGAGTTACAATCGGACTTAGCAAACCTAAGGGATCGTATAATCGTGCCACAAACGATAGAACGGACCGCTTGGTAGGATTCGAATCTCTTGTAGATTCCATTATGTATCTGAACACATCAGCCTTCGGATTCCAAATTAATGCCAAGGTCTTTGTATCTTCGTGATGACCAATGACAATGTTGTCCTCTGCTGATTGAGCTGCAAGTTTCTTACAGTTGGACGACCATTTTGTAAGATGGAAGCCAAACCCTTGAAGAATTGCGATTATATCGCGATGCAACAAGCATAACTCCTTAGCGCTGTCTGATCCTGTCAGCAAATCATCGACATAAAAGTCGTGAGTTAAGGACCGAGCTGCAGCTGGGTGAGTGGAAGCGTGTAATTCGCTCAGATACTTTAGGCATCGAACTGCCAAAAATGGCGCAGCAGCTGTCCCATACGTAACTGTATTTAAGCGAAAAATTTGTAACGGGTCAGTGAGCTTTTCTTCCACAAAACAAGTTGAAAGTTGCACTAGGACTCGTCTAATTCTTTTTGACGGTACATTTTTGCTATGTCTGCGGTTGCAGCCCAAGGGCGAAGTCGAAAACGTAGCAACGCTTCCCATAACTGAGGCTGAATGGTCGGACCCACCATGAGTAGATCATTCAGCGACAACTGAGAAGACGATTTGCTAGAGGCATCGAACACCACCCGGAGCTTCGTTGACGAGCTGTGCGGTCTTAACACGCATTGGTACGGAATGAAATAATGCGGCTCTCTCGGAATGTGATTATCTGTCGGACTCATATGACCCAAGGCCAGGTACTCCTTCATGAAGTCAATGTACATGGGCCGAATGTCATCTTCTTTGCACACTCTTCTCTCCAGAGCCATAAGCCGTCGTTTGGCTATGTCATATGACATACCTAGACTGTGCGGACTAGATTTAAATGGCATCGACACTGAGCCGACCCGAAGTGGTTTGGCGAATAGTCTCTATAAAGGACTTCTCGCACAGCTGTTGATCTGGGGTATACCAGTTTGAATTAATTGTATTAGGTTTGTCTTCTAACTCTAACCCAGAACTTTCGAATGATCGAGTCTACATAGATCTCGTCCATCACAACGGTCATTAAAGTTGAAGAACGGGCGGCTATTTCCTTCGTTCGACAACGACCAGACACTATCCAACCAAAGGCTGTGAGTTGGAGTGTTGGACTGTTGCTAGTTCCCTTTATTCGGTCTTCTCTTAATACATCAAAAAAAATATCGGCACCGAGAAGCATATCAATGCGTTGTGGCTTGTGGAACTGAGGATCAGCTAACTGCACGCTATCAGGCACAGTGATCTTCTCAGTAAGTTTCTCAGGTTGATACGACGATATGGACCGGAGGATACCAAAATCAATCATGATTTGTGTGTCGTCCGTTCGTGAGGCTATCGATGTCTGAACACTGTGACTAACGATTGACTCACAGTTAGCAATACCCAATAACTGAATAACCCTTTTTTGTTTCTTCAATTTTAATTGCTTAGCTAACTCCTCAGTGATGAAGTTTACCTGAGAGCCGGAGTCTAAGAGGGCTCTAGCTAACTGATATGATTCTGATTGATTCTTTTACTCTGACGACAGCAGTTGCCAGGAGAACTTGGTCAGAGGCGCAACTTGCGTGGTTTACAGCTGAAAACTGTGTCGCAATGGGCCTCGGAGCTACTGGGATAGCCGTTGAGGCAGTCTGATGGGGCTTAGAGCAAACACGACAGTGAGCTGATTTACTAGCGGCTACCGAATGTCCTATTCGCAAGCAGTTTATACAAAGAGGAAAACTCTTTGCGAATTTAAATCGATTCTGGCAGGGTATGGCTGCGAATGATGAACAAGACTGGATATAGTGATCATCAGATTTGCAAAAAAACACACTTATTGACTTGGAGCTGACTTGGAAGAGCAACGGCTAATGACGTTTTTCCACCTCTTTTTCCACTGTCATGAGGTGTCTTACGACCTACGCCGCATGCAGAAGAGACTTCTTCAGCAGTCAAATGCTGATAGCATCTATTTAATGCAACTTCACAATCATTCCACAATGGAAGTTTTTTGTAGTCCCAGTTCTCTTCCCATCTTGAGCGCGTGCCAGTGTCTACTTTGCTCATTACTAAATGTATTAACATGGCATTGGAAATCTGTTTATCAGAGCCTAGCGATAACAGCGATTCATAAATGGCACGCACCGAATCAATCATCTTGCGCAAAGATGCTGCTGACGGTGCAGACATACTGGGTAGTTCGAACAGCTTGGAGATGCTATTAAAAAATATGAGACATTGGTTGTCATACACTGTTTTTAAAGCCTTTAAAGCTTTCGGGTAATTATCATCTGTTACCTGATAAGCCTTAACAGTACCCAGTGCTTCTCGATCTAGGCACGACAACAAATTATTAAACTTCTCTATGTTCGACAGAGTTGGGTCATTGTCAACTAAGTTCTCAAACAGACATATAAAGTTTTTGTATTCGGAATACTCTCCACTAAATTTTGGTAATTTAATGTGAGGTAGATTTCTAGTATGTGACACGGAGCTAATCATGGTCGAATTGGCATGACTTTCCGGTTTTGGTTGACTGACACTGCCTCGCTTCATTAGTAGGGCCTTGGTTGTGAGACACAACTCCTCTAATGATGATCGAGGCACTAAATCTGAATTAATGTCGTCCAGTTCTTGCTGTATTTTAAACGCGTTTTCTATGTATCGGTTTAATGTTTCTAATCGACATTCGATTTCAAAGGGCTCTACCGATATTGTGAAGTCTTTTAACGATTTGTTGATACGCGTTATATCGTTTGTAACGTTTTTATAAGCATTCAGCAGGCTTTCAATCCGCGCTGATGATGACTCGTCCATAGACCGATTCTTTCCTCGCTTGCCAGTCATGATTCTCAAAATGTTATTCAATTGAAACCAATTTCAATTAAACCCGAATTATAATGCAAGCGAAGGGATTGCAGAATAATATCCACTGCGTTCGGTCGATGCTCTATGTGTTATACGTTAGCTAGTTGTATATGGGCTGCTACTAACGATTGTAACATATACCTGTAAGTTATTCAGCTAATACAACCACCCACTGTTTGATCGTGAGTGTCGAACCTTCACTCATACACGTTCGATGCGCACAATGAATCACGCAAGTTGGGGCACAGATGCAAGGCCGAACTTCACAACAGAGGACAACAAGAGCTGGTGAGTGCCGAGCATGCACTCATACACGTTTAATGCGCACAACGATCAGCGCAACCGGGAGCGCAAATGCACAACCGAACTTCACAACAGCGGACAACAAAAGCTGGTGAGCGCCGAGCATGCACTCATACAAGTTTGATGCGCACAACGAGAGCGCAACGGGGAGCGCAAATGCACATCCGAACTTCACAACAGCGGACAACAAAAGCTGGTGAGTGCTGAGCATGCACTCATACAAGTTTGATGCGCACAACGAGAGCGCAACGGGGAGCGCAAATGCACAGCCGAACTTCACAACAGCGGACAACAAAAGCTGGTGAGCGCCGAGCATGCACGCATACAAGTTTGATGCGCACAACGAGAGCGCAACGGGGAGCGCAAATGCACAGCCGAACTTCACGACAGCGGACAACAAAAGCTGGTGAGTGCCGAGCATGCACTCATACAAGTTTGATGCGCACAACGAGAGCGCAACGACGACGAAGAGCGGATAGCAACAACAATGTATCAGCGCTCTATCTTCGCAAGCGAGAGCGCACATAACAACGATTGTGCGACCAATAATAGGCAACTAGCGAAGAGTTTAAGAGATCGATTTGAGCACAAAAGGCGGCAAAGCTGTGTGAAACGGTTTCTTATTATACCCTGAACCCATTGAAAATGGGAAATCAGGGTATAATGTTTTTGTTGAAATGTATGTAACAGGCAGAAGGAGGCGTGGCAGACCCCATAAAGTATATATATTCTTGATCAGGATGACAAGCCGAGTTGATATAGCCATGTCCGTCTGTCCGTCCGTCTGTCCGTCTGTCCGTATGTATGAACGCGTCGTTCTCAGAACCTACAAGAGCTAGAGACTTGAAATTTTTTATGTAGTTTCCTGTATAGCACGAAAAGATCGAGTTTGTTTCAGAAATTCGATAACTTTTATCGTTTTATTGTTATCGATTAAAAACGAAAATCTAAATTAAGCTATAAAATTCTATCTAAATCATCTTTCTAGCTAGAGTCTTCAAATTTTGCATTTAGTGTTATGTAAGCCTTACGCAATTTCGGTTTTTGTTTTTGTGCCACGCCCCCTTCACCTCAAATTTGTAACTCCCGTATATCAAATACTAGAGACTTTGGCACATACATACATATGGATGACATGATTACGCCCAACAAGTTTGATCAAAATCGTTCGTCTAGAAAAAAAGTTATTAAACATTTAATTTCCCATAACATTGCCATGCCAAGCAGCCAAACAACAGCTGACGCAACGACTTGCGCTTGTGTGTGATTGCGCCTGTGCGTGTGTGTGTATGTTTTGCTTGTAATGAACGTACATATGCATTTGTATATAAAAGAAATGAAGAATGATTGGAATAGCGGATCTTCGCAGGGTTCAGGGTATACCCTAGTCGAGCGGTCTCGACTAGAGTTTTCTTACTTGTTTTTTTTTCTTTCTTGACACAGAGGCTGAACTCTCTGGCTCCGTTTTGACTCTATGTTCATCAAATTCGAGAGCAGACAGAGGTCAATGTCTAATTATTTTGACAATATATATGTATGTACAAATAACCAAGTTGATAGGCATATACACATGTACAGAGGTTTACCTGCAGTTAAAATCTGCATGTCTCGAGTGCACTTTATTGAATTTAGAATACCCGGTATATGTACGTAAAAGACTATGTACTTTCCTGATTATTAGTGCAATCCATGTAATCCTCCTGTATGTAATCCACCGATGTCACCTGCTGTTGAAGAGTCCACCCGGGGGCGCCAAAAATGTCCTGTCAAAAGGGCTTGGTAATATATACCATAAAAAAAGCAACTTGCGGTCTTCAACCAGCAGCTTGCCGACAACGAAGTCTTTTTGAGTACTCATTTTAATGCAACTTCAAACTTAAGCTAGTGGGCAGAGGGCTAGCACAGAGACCCGAACATCTACCGAGAGCACTCCATCCTGCTCTCGTCGCTCTCGTGCTGCTCTTTACAGCTACAAAATTCTATCTAATTCATCTTTCTAGCTAGAGCCTTAAAATTTTGCATTTAGTGTTATGTAAGCCTTACGCAATTTCGGTTTTTGTTAAATTTTCCACGCCCCCTTCGCCTTAAATTTGTAACTCCCGTATATCAAATACTAGAGACTTGTGCTTTGGCACATACACACATATGGATGACATGATCACGCCCAACAAGTTTGATCAAAATCGTTCGTCTGGAAAAAAAGTTATTAAACATTTAATTTCCCATAACATTGCCATGCAAAGCAGCCAAACAACAGCTGACGCACCGACTTGCGCTTGTGTGTGCTTGCGCCTGTGTATGTGTGTGTGTATGTTTTGCTTGTAATGAAAGTACATATGCATGTGTATATAAAAGAAACAAAGAATGCTTGGAATGGCGGTTCTTCGCAGGGTTCAGTGTATACCCTAGTCGAGCGGTCTCGACTAGAGTTTTCTTACTTGTTTTTTATTTAGTTTTTTGATTGAATATTAAATTTCGTTCACTTTTGATTTTGGTTATTGTGCCATTTGTCATTGTTATGAATTTGTGCACGGTGTAATCAGTGGTGCTATTTGTTTTCTGTTGTGAAGTGCTTGTGCTTTTGATCTGTGCAGGACACTATGGTCAGAAATCACAATTTTTTGGCATAAAGTCTAGCTTTTAAGCTAGCGCCTTTAAATTCTTCACATCTTTTTTTATATTAATATAGAGTTTTGGATTTTTTATTTTTGATTTGGGCTACGCCTCCACTCACCTTCCCTAGAAACCACTGAAAAAAAAAACAGCACTTTCACAAGTCTCAAATTTAATTGCATTTTATTCTTCTTTGTCGGCTAAAACAAAATTAAGTAGCTCATCATAATTAGACTCTCCAGAAGAAGCGAAATCTATATTCTCCAATTCTGAAATAATATGTTGGTGGTTTGGCGGTGATGGAATCTTCTTAAATATATACTTGTGAATCTGAAGAATAGAAGGCCTTATAAAAGACATCAGTAATATTGTTCAATAGTTTTTTTTTTTTTTTTTGTATTGCGATATTCTCTAGTTTTTATAGAGCTTGTTCTCTGCTTCTCAAGCACTTCTTCCCTGATATCTAAGGACGCGTTTAATATTTGCCAACCGTGAATTAATATTTTTTGGACCGTTGGTAACATTGGATACCTGGGATACGTTTTTATGTATAATCAAAGTGTTTTTTTTTTACAAAATCCATTAAATTTTTCAATATAAACCGAATACTGACATTAATTAGTGATTTATTTATATTATGAATGTTGGTGTAATGCTGTTTTGTTATACCAATTCCCAACATGAATTCCAATGATCAATCTGTGAGACACTGAGATCATTTGTTTTATTTTTCTCTAATTTCCACTTGATTGGAGCAGAATCATCGCGCATGTTGTTGTGCCAAGCCTCCAGCAACACTTAACGACGAAACTCGTATCTACCTGCAAAATGCAAGTTTTCTCGAAATGGAGCAAAAACGAGCAAAGAAAACTTATTAGATCCGTTTCAGTACACTTATACACAGAGCCTCCCATTTTTACTTGCGCTCGCCGACGCGCGCCAAACAAGTTATACTCCACGAAACACGAGTGTGATTGTCAAAGTTCTGCTAAAAAACATGCCAACAATAGTTGCACGTACACAACAATATATTCACCATGTAAAGAAACTATCGCTAAACATTGATTCTTAATATTTCTGCAATGATATTCCATATTCACAAATTTGTTTATCTTTGATCGATCACCCACAACATAATTGTAAAGTTGAATTACATTTACGGTTGCACATCGACAACTGGCGCTTGCATTTAAACAGCCGACTTTAGTTGCTGGCCAACTTTAAACAACAAATTTGAAAAAATTGTTTGATACTGGTTTGTTCTTTTCTAATGTATATATAATTATAATATAAATTAAATTTTAAGTTCTCTAAACATAAAAATTGCGACTTTATGCCAAAAAAAACGGGCTTTTGGACCATAGTGCAGCGTCGGTAATTTTTGTTTTTACTTGCATTCTGCATTTCAATTTCATTGCTTCTCGCTTTGTGTTGTGTGCTATCAGCTGTTTTTTTTTGTTGTGAGTTGATTCTCTCAACGCATTAATCCTCTCTTCACTTTGCGCTTGTTCTTATTTTATCTAATCTCCCAGTTTGTTGTTGTGAGTCGCTCTTTCAAAGCATTAATCCTCTCTTTGCCTTGCGCTTATTTCTTTTTTATCTAATCTTCTGTTTTGGTTTGTTTTTTCCCAATTGCCAATATGACCTGTTGCAAAAAAAACTTGCTCTATGCGGCAAACTTCTGATTATACACAAGTGCAATTTATTAATTGCTGGTTGTGTGAGAACATGATGCACAGTCAATGTGCTGGCCTTACAGGGCGAGAATATGATAAGGTCATGTCGACTGATAAAGTTGGTTGTGGCGGTTTACGGTGGTCTTGTCCAATTTGTTTGGAAAATCAAATACATTTTTCCAAAATGTATAACTTGGTCCGAGTTCAATTTTTAAAAACTAATAATATATCAATACAGTTGTCTGCTGAACTAGATGTTGGTGATAAATTATTAAATCAATATGATTTTGAATCTTCTCAAGCTGAGACGGCGACTGCTTCTCAGTAGGGACCACCTTCAATACCTGTGTCACCAAATTTATTAGCTACTTCTACACCTTGTTCTGACTCTCTTGTGATTCCACCTTCTTGCAGTGCGTCAGGGACATCAGTATTAGATATCCCAGAGTCTATACTGATTCCAACTCCTTTATTCCCATCTGTTGCTCAAACTACGAACAACACACTGGCCATTTCTCCTACATTTACCATACCTACTTTCTGTCGTTTCTCCCCGAAAACAAGTGTTCTTATCCAGGCTTTCATCTGACACGACATGTGAAGCTGTTTCTCCTTTTATTTCCAGTAAATCAAAAGCTAGTCTCTATATCGAAGTTCAATTTTGCGACTTCGTGAAAATGCTTCTTTTAAAATCAACGTGCCAACTGAATTCTTCACAACAATTTGTGATGCCAAATTTTTGCCTAATATCCTCTCCGAACCATTTATTTTTCAGCATCTCATAATGTCGAGATAGTTGCTGTTAAACTAGATCTTAAATCTTAATCCCTTTTTATTACTTATTAATATATCCCCCCCTCTTCTGATGTTCAAGTTTATGCGCATCATATGACTTGCATTAAATAAATTTATGGACATGTAAAGGATAATGATTTCTTTGTGGTGTTGGGTGACTTTAACATACCGAACACTTCTTGGATCTCTAATCCTAGTTCAAGTTGTCTTATCCCTACAATGGATCATTTTTTCTTTGATGAATTACTTTCTATTTCTATGTTTCAGATGAATTCAATCTCAAATCATCTAAATTAATTGCTTGATTTGGTTCTTATTAATGTTGACTCATGCATTAATATTTCTAGATCATTCCCTTTTTGTTTACCTGAAGATGTTTATCATCCTACATTGGAGGCATCTCTGTCCGTAAGTAATCCTCCAATTTGTGAACCTACTCCATCAAAACGTCGTTACAATAAGTGAAATTTTGCTTTGCTGAACCAACTTACTAGTGCAACAGATTGGTCTACGTTATACGATTGCGTTGATGTTAATTGTGCAACAACTATTTTGTATAACATTTTAAACTCACTTATTGATGACATTACTCAGACGCTTTCTAATTTAAAAAACATTAAGTCTAAATGTTTAAAAAATTTTAAAAAGTGCAGCTCCACTATTAACTGGTCTGAATATTCTATAGACAAGTCGAATTTTAACATTTTAAATCTTCGTTGCTATGAGAATTACCTTATGCGTTGCAAAAGGTAGTTCGCTCGTGACTCTAAAAAATTTTATTCCTTCGTAAATTTGAAACATAAGTCTTCTAGTTTACCTTCCAAATTTTATCTTGAGTCTATCAATTCTTGCAATGATCATGATACCTCTGATCTTTTCGCTGATTTCTTTCAATTAACTTACTGATCTGTAGACCCCTATAAAACTTCTTACCCTTATATCTCTTCTACAAATATTATTAACGCTTCCAATGTATCGCTTGGAGATGATAATATTCCTAGTTGTGTTATAAAAGAAGGCTGTGACTCCCTTCAGTTACCTTTACTAAAGCTTTTTAACTTATCTCTGGAAACCTCTGCGTTCCCGTCAATTTGGAAAGAGTCTTTCATTATCCCTCTATATAAAAAAGGTGGGAGGTCTGACATTTCTAATTACAGGGGTATTACCAAACTTTCGGCTATTCCGAAATTATTTGTTCTTAATCGATCAACCTCGACTAATCTGCTAAAATTTACTTACCCAGTAAACGATAGTTTTTTAAATTAAATGCAAACTTATGTTGTACATATGTACAGATTTCAGCAAAACATTTGATTCAGTTCACCATGAAGTATTACTTCTCAAGCTTCATCTCATAGGGTTTTCTCCTAAACTCTTATCTTGATCATCATCCTATTTAAAGGATAGAACTCAAAGAGTTGTGTTGAGAACATCTTTTTCGAAACAAATCTTCGTTCTTTCAGGTGTACCTCAGGGTAGTCATCTTGGACCTTTACTTTTTACTCTATTTATCAACGACCTTTCCAGTTGTATTTATTATTCAAAGATCTTCATGTATGCTGATGGCGTAAAACTTTGCCTTTCTTATTCTAACACAATCAATCATCAATGCTTACAAGATGATCTTATTTCCTTCATTAAAAAATCGTAGAACAATCCTTGGGATTGCTTTTCTACATAATTTGATTGTAGGTCCGATACTCCGGAGCCATCATCCGATGGGTAATTTCGGCCCGGTTCACGCTGATGCTCCGTCGACTGAGACCGGAACGGGTTATTCGATAGCGCCTCTGCTGCGAACTTGGCTTCTCCGAGCCCACGTCTCTTCTTCGGATTCTATCCTCTGATCTCTCACATTCTCATACTCCGCAGCCAACAGCGTCTGCTGAGAGAGAGATGTGAAATCATGGCGTCGCCCGTACATCCGGTACTCAGGGGCTGTGTTCTCGTACATATACTGGAAATACTGCGGCGGCATAAAGAACTATAAAAATTCAGACCGGAATCTGACCCAGGAGGCATTCCTTAGCCCGCTGGTCAGGAACCATCTCGCGGCCTTATCCACTAATACCTCACTAGCCACTCGAGATAATCGTTCTCGATGCCGTAGGTGATAGCTCTTTCCTTCAGGAGATCTAAGAAGCCCAACGGGTCCGACTGATCATCATAGCACATGCCCCATCATCGGCACGCGCAATCCTACACCGGAGTCAGAGCGTTGCCCCCAGTCGTTGATCGTGACCTTGGACTCCCCTTGCGCATTGTTGACTCGAATCTCGGACACTTCGCTACTCACCGGGGCCCTCGAACCGAATGATGGTGCCGGGATGTGCCCGTATAGCTGAGATCTCCTTAAGTCGGGTTCGGACTTCCGGCAAAAATTGTGAGGCCCATGTCCCAATGTAGCACTTCCCAGACTGGGTTCCAGCGATCTGGCATCTTGAGCTTCTAGCTCAGCCAGTCGGGCCCACACCTCTGTGAAATGCCCACCACCCTGGATGAAGCTAGCTAAGCGCCTGCGTAACTTTTCCACGCGGCCGTCCCTCTCTAGCCTGAACTCTTGGGCGACGGACATCAGTTCCTTCTTCCGACGCAGGTACACCCAACGGACACTCACCCCCGGACTCTGACATTCACTCGGATCCATGACAATTGAGTTTAATTTAATTTACTCCGTTTAGTCAAATTTAAATTGTTCGACCCAATCGAATTAAAAACAAGTAAGAACGTTCCAGTCGGACGCAACCGACAGCGAAATACTACTTCACGTCCCAGCAGCCACAGGGGCCTCTATCACATTCTATTTTTTTAAATTTAACCTTAAGTCCCCACTTTCGCCGCTCAAATTAGCTGCAGATTAAAACTTTTCATTGGAGGTGGTCAGACAGTTTCAATTAGGATCGAAGCTTAGAACCCTTACCTTAGAAAAAAACACGCACCTAAATCGAGAGAGATGCCATCTCTCAAAATGAGAGAGGTGGCAACTCTGAAAATGTGATTTAAGTTCGTTGGCGAGCGTAGAGGTGTGGGCTCGAACCCCGGTGCGGTCATGTTGATATTTTTGTTATATTTTCATTATTTAGTTATTTTGTATTAATAAAATATTCTTTTCAATCATATATATATAATTTAACAAGTCAAAATACAAGGTCAAAGGTCACAAGCTCAGAAGCTGTAGATGTTTCAGTTTTTATTTGCCACGCCCCCAGTGGCCGTAAACAAATAATTGTTGGCATGTGCATAGAGTGGGCGTTCAGGAATATAACTGTAAAGTTTGGATGCTTACATTCGAAAAATGCGAAAATTACAGGGTATTTTTCTGTAGGTCACGCCCCTTTTCGGGCGTACCAATAATTTTTGGGGAATCGATAGACGAGGCCCCCAGTAACTTAACATCTAATTTTGAAGCTTCTAGCACTAAAACTGTGGGAGATTTAAGCTGATATTAATTGCCACGCCCCCTGAAGGCGTAGATATATCCGCCATAGCTTTTCGATTGTGGGATGTTAACCCGAGTATATACCAAGTCTCAAGTCTCTAGCATCAATAGTGCTCAAAATATAACGAAACTAGTAAAATCACTATATATTCAGATCCGATTTGCCACGCCCCTAGTAGGCGTGGCCATTAAATTTTTGGGCGATCTTTATAGGATCGTAACAGTAACCCACGTTCTAGCTTTAAAACTGTAAAAGATACAGTTTGACCCGATTTGCCACGCCCCCAATGAGCGTAGATATATCCGCCATAGCTTTTTTATTTTGGGATGTCGACATGAGTGTTCAGTTAAAATCTCAACTCTCTAGCTCTTCTAGAAGTAGTGTTTCTGAGATACAGGTAAATGCATTTTCCGATTTGCCACGCCCCTAGTGGGCGTATCGGGAAAATCTTGACACTTTATCAGACGAGGGTATACACGAGTATATATTTCAAATTTCAAGTCTCTAGCTTCAATAGCGTGGAAATGGTTTGCGTTCATACGGACAGGCGGACAGACGGACGGACAGCATGACGGACATTGCACAAAACCAATATACTATATAACTACGTGAAATAGTATAATTAATTGAATTTAATTAAAATAAGCAAGTCAGATTTAACTAGATAAAAGAAATTTATTGAACCTAATTAAATTAAAACGAATTAAATTCAATAATTTCAATTCAACTAGATTCAATTTAATTTTATTTAATCAAACTTTCTTTTATTTGATTTAATTTGAATATTTTTTATTAATTTTATTTTTTAGTTAAATTTATTTTATTTTTTATTCAAATTTAGTTTTTATTTTATTTTTAGTTATTTTTTTTAATTTTATTTTTATTTAAATTTATTTTAAGTAAATTTATTAAATTTATTTAATTTTTATTTCATTTATTTTATTTGAATTTATTTTCGCTCAATTCATAATGGCCCTCGGCCCACAGTTCCTCACATTCACCGCACAAATTTCGAGCAACCGCTAACCGAAATTTCATCACTTTTTCTGCGGCCCACGGTCAGCATCTCACTTTTCGACACACACACACAGCAACCAAGCCAACGGCACCGACAGTGCTTCCCCCGCACGCCGATCACAAGCCTATCTTCGCTTGCCGCTTCGGCTTTGTGTGTGTGCGTCTAGATGCTGTCGCTCGCTTGACCACGCGCCTTCGCTCTCTCTTACTCGGGCTCGCATGCCGTAGCTGGGTTCACGTACATCAACGATCGTAATTGGCGCGCCAATTAGGTTAGAGTGCATGGAAAATGTTAGTTTTTGAGTCGTTATTTCTATGTATGTTTGCGCGTATTTATTTGGGCTCACGTGCGGGGCTTTATGTCCATGAACCACACTCCCTTACGTCCCTGGGTCCCTGCTCGGGCGCCACTTGTAAAGTTACCATTTTCAGCTGGGGCAGACTCAGTCTGCCCCAGGGTTATCTACAAGAAAATTTATAGAGTGCTGAGACGCACTGGGGTAAGGAGAGGGAAATACGGCGGCTCACAGCCGCAGGCAGAGCTGCCCTCGCCCAGAAGCCTCGATACGGCGGTTGCTGCACCGCGTAGGTCGACTTTGGCTGTGGCAGCGGGCTTAAACTCGCTCGCTGACTTCACGCTCACAGAGAAAAGGGACAAAAAAAAAGGGGGGGGGGGGGTTCAACTTTTGTTAGCACTTATATACCTTTCGAATATTTAAATGAAAAACACGCCGTTTATTCTATTTATGTTTCTTTATTGTTTTATAAATTGTTGCGCCACTCACTTTCTTTTCTTTCCCTGGACACCGCTCCTCGACCTCGCTGATCTTTGGTCCTAGGCGTCTCACTCTCTTTGTCCTCACTCTTAACTCGACTTATTCCACTCACTGACTGACACCGACCTTTTCTTTTCACTGTCCGACTTCCCTTGGGCGGCCATGCGCCCTTATCGTTTCACTGCTTGCTAAAGACTGACCTACTCGTCCTTTGGCCGATCGCGTGCCGACCTCGGCAATGCAATTCGCGGCGGCCGCTGCTTCTCACCACGAAGCTCTAAATCTGCTGCGGCGCGCTGAACAGCATTGCCGATCATCGGGGCGCATATAAGGGGTCTTCCTTCAAATTTTTACTTAACTATTATAATATTGTCGGCAGGCCCTCCATGGACCTCCGACTCCGCCTCTGCGCTCCGTTTCGCCTACACCCAATGTTCTTTAATTATCTCCTACTCACTGTACTTATTTACTATACAAAGTAAACTTAAAACTAGTACAAATTAAACTTATAACTAATTTATTACTAAATGTGAGGCGGCAGATTTATCGCCGCCTTACAAACTCTTTAAATTTTCCTATTTTCCAGTTTATAGTTGTTTTTCATTTTCCACTTTGTGTTCTTTTCTTTTTTTCCTACTCTTGCGTAACAAACTAATTGCTAAAAAATACATAAAACTTTTTAATATCTAACCAAAGTACAGCAGCCCGTGGCATCGTCACGCCGATAGTAACGCGGCCGATTGTCCCTGAAGACTGTGACAACTGGAAACTCGTTTTCCTGTATGAATCGTATGGTCGCCCGCATCTGGGGCACAAAGTGCGGCGGCTCCACGTCGGGGCTGGACGACAAGTGCAGAAACTCATTCGTCTGCGACAGCCACTGGCCGGCGTCGCGCAGCGGATCATAGTTGAAGGGGCTAATGAGCAGCATGCCTAGCGTCGAGTCAAACCGTTTATTAGCCCATAAAGATGTGTGCATCGCGCAGCTGTTGGTCGGGTCCTCGATCCGTAAAGGATGCTGGAAAGATTTCGCCAGTCTTAATATTGACACCGACGCCATAAAAAATGGGGCAGTTGATCTCGCCAAGCACCATGGTATTCAGCTCGCCCACGCCGCTGCCATCGAAATGCGTCAAAGTAACAGTACCAGAGATTTATTGGTACATTACATCGTTTGTAACGTTTTTGTAAGCATTCAACAGGCTTTCAATCCACGCTGACGATGGCTCGTGAATAGTCCGATTCTTTTCTCGCTTGCGACTTGATTCTCAAAAATGATGCTCAATTGAAACCAATTTCAACTAAAAACGAATTGTAATTGTAAGCTGAGGAACTGCAAAATAATATCAACTAGGTTCGTTCATTAATCGATATTTTGTAAGTTTGTGTAGCAAGTTATAATTAAGTTGTTACCAAACGACTGTAACCAAATGAGTAACCAGAGAGAGAGAGAGAGAGTTCTTAGTTTGAAAGTTCTTGATGTGCTTTTTTGTTCTCCGTGGATTTTATTATACCCTGAACCCATTAAAAATGGGAATAGTGTTTTTGTTGAAATGTAAATGTATGTAACAGGCAGAAGGAGGCGTGGCAGACCCCATAAAGTATATATTCTTGATCAGGGAGAGAAGCCGAGTCGATTTAGCCCTGTCCGTCTGTCTGTCTGTCTGTCTGTCCGTCCGTCTGTCCGTATGTATGAACGCGTCGATCTCAGAGCTTACAATAGCTACAGACTTCAAATTTTTTTTGTAGGTCCCTGTATAGGGCGCGCATATAGAGTTTGTTTCAGAAATTCGATAACTGTTATCGTTTTATTGTTATCGATTAAAAACGAAAATCTAAAATAAGCTATAAAATTCTATCTAATTCATCTTTCTAGCTAGAGTCTTCAAATTTTGCATTTAATGTTATGTAAGCCTTACGCAATTTCGGTTTTTGTTTAAATTTTGGGTGGTCTGGAAAAAAAGTTATTAAACATTTAATTTCCCATAGCATTGCCATGCAAAGCAGCCAAACAACAGCTGACGCACCGACTTGCGCTTGTGTGTGCTTGCGTCTGTGTATGTGTGTGTGTATGTTTTAGTTGTAATTAACGTACATATGCATGTGTATATAAAAGAAACGAAGAATGCTTGGAATGGCGGTTCTTCGCAGGGTTCAGGGTATACCCTAGTTGAGCGGTCTTGACTAGAGTTTTCTTACTGATCAAACTTGTTGGGCGTAATCATGTCATCCATATGTGTGTATGTGCCAAAGCACAAGTCTCTAGTATTTGAAATACGGGACTTACAAATTTGAGGCGAAGGGGCGTGGCATCCAAAATTTACCAAAAACCGACATTGTATAGGGCTCACATGACACTAAATGCAAAATTTGGAGACTCTAGCTATAAATATGAATTACATAGATTTATATAACTGAGCATCGATTTCGTTTTTAATCGATAACATTAAAATTAAGACAGTTATCGATTTTTTTTAACAAACTCGATCTTTTCGTGCTATACAGGAACCTACATAAAAATTTCAAGTCTCTAGCTCTTGTAGGTTCTGAGAACGACGCGTTCATAGATACGGACAGACGAACAGACGGACGGACAGACGGACATGGCTATATCAACTCGGCTTGTCATCCTGATCAAGAATATATATACTTTATGGGGTCTGCCACGCCTTCTTCTGCCTGTTACATACATTTCAACAAAAATAATATACTCTGATTTCCCATTTTCAATGGGTTCAGGGTATAAAAACAGCACTTTCACAAGTCTCAAATTTAATTGCATTTTATTCTTCTTCGTCTGCTAAAACAAAATTAAGTAGCTCATCATAATTAGACTCTCCAGAAGAAGAAATAATATGTTGGTGGTTTGGCGGAGATGGAATCTTCTTAAATATATACTTGTGAATCTGAAGAATAGAAGGCCTTATAAAAGACATCAGTCATATTGTTCAATAGTTTTTTTTTTGTGTATTGCGATATTCTCTAGTTTTTATAGAGCTTGTTCTCTGCTTCTCAAGCACTTCTTCCCTGATATCTAAGGACGCGTTTAATATTTGCCAACCGTGAATTAATATTTTTTGGACCGTTGGTAACATTGGATACCTGGGATACGTTTTTATGTATAATCAAAGTGTTTTTTTTTTACAAAATCCATTAAATTTTTCAATATAAACCGAATACTGACATTAATTAGTGATTTATTTATATTATGAATGTTGGTGTAATGCTGTTTTGTTATACCAATTCCCAACATGAATTCCAATGATCAATCTGTGAGACACTGAGATCATTTGTTTTATTTTTCTCTAATTTCCACTTGATTGGAGCAGAATCATCGCGCATGTTGTTGTGCCAAGCCTCCAGCAACACTTAACGACGAAACTCGTATCTACCTGCAAAATGCAAGTTTTCTCGAAATGGAGCAAAAACGAGCAAAGAAAACTTATTAGATCCGTTTCAGTACACTTATACACAGAGCCTCCCATTTTTACTTGCGCTCGCCGACGCGCGCCAAACAAGTTATACTCCACGAAACACGAGTGTGATTGTCAAAGTTCTGCTAAAAAACATGCCAACAATAGTTGCACGTACACAACAATATATTCACCATGTAAAGAAACTATCGCTAAAAATTGATTCTTAATATTTCTGCAATGATATTCCATATTCACAAATTTGTTTATCTTTGATCGATCACCCACAACATAATTGTAAAGTTGAATTACATTTACGGTTGCACATCGACAACTGGCGCTTGCATTTAAACAGCCGACTTTAGTTGCTGGCCAACTTTAAACAACAAATTTGAAAAAATTGTTTGATACTGGTTTGTTCTTTTCTAATGTATATATAATTATAATATAAATTAAATTTTTAGTTCTCTAAACATAAAAATTGCGACTTTATGCCAAAAAAAAACGGGCTTTTGGACCATAGTGCAGCGTCGGTAATTTTTGTTTTTACTTGCATTCTGCATTTCAATTTCATTGCTTCTCGCTTTGTGTTGTGTGCTATCAGCTGTTTTTTTTTTTTTTTGTTGTGAGTTGATTCTCTCAACGCATTAATCCTCTCTTCACTTTGCGCTTGTTCTTATTTTATCTAATCTCCCAGTTTGTTGTTGTGAGTCGCTCTTTCAAAGCATTAATCCTCTCTTTGCCTTGCGCTTATTTCTTTTTTATCTAATCTTCTGTTTTGGTTTGTTTTTTCCAATTGCCAATATGACCTGTTGCAAAAAAAACTTGCTCTATGCGGCAAACTTCTGATTATACACAAGTGCAATTTATTAATTGCTGGTTGTGTGAGAACATGATGCACAGTCAATGTGCTGGCCTTACAGGGCGAGAATATGATAAGGTCATGTCGACTGATAAAGTTGGTTGTGGCGGTTTACGGTGGTCTTGTCCAATTTGTTTGGAAAATCAAATACATTTTTCCAAAATGTATAACTTGGTCTGAGTTCAATTTTTAAAAACTAATAATATATCAATACAGTTGTCTGCTGAACTAGATGTTGGTGATAAATTATTAAATCAATATGATTTTGAATCTTCTCAAGCTGAGACGGCGACTGCTTCTCAGTAGGGACCACCTTCAATACCTGTGTCACCAAATTTATTAGCTACTTCTACACCTTGTTCTGACTCTCTTGTGATTCCACCTTCTTGCAGTGCGTCAGGGACATCAGTATTAGATATCCCAGAGTCTATACTGATTCCAACTCCTTTATTCCCATCTGTTGCTCAAACTACGAACAACACACTGGCCATTTCTCCTACATTTACCATACCTACTTTCTGTCGTTTTTCCCCGAAAACAAGTGTTCTTATCCAGGCTTTCATCTGACACGACATGTGAAGCTGTTTCTCCTTTTATTTCCAGTAAATCAAAAGCTAAAGTCTCTATATCGAAGTTCAATTTTGCGACTTCGTGAAAATGCTTCTTTTAAAATCAACGTTCCAACTGAATTCTTCACAACAATTTGTGATGCCAAATTTTTGCCTAATATCCTCTCCGAACCATTTATTTTTTCAGCATCTCATAATGTCGAGATAGTTGCTGTTAAACTAGATCTTAAATCTTAATCCCTTTTTATTACTTATTAATATATCCCCCCCCCCCCTCTTCTGATGTTCAAGTTTATGCGCATCATATGACTTGCATTAAATAAATTTATGGACATGTAAAGGATAATGATTTCTTTGTGGTGTTGGGTGACTTTAACATACCGAACACTTCTTGGATCTCTAATCCTAGTTCAAGTTGTCTTATCCCTACAATGGATCATTTTTTCTTTGATGAATTACTTTCTATTTCTATGTCTCAGATGAATTCAATCTCAAATCATCTAAATTAATTGCTTGATTTGGTTCTTATTAATGTTGACTCATGCATTAATGTTTCTAGATCATTCCCTTTTTGTTTACCTGAAGATGTTTATCATCCTACATTGGAGGCATCTCTGTCCGTAATTACTCCTCCAATTTGTGAACCTACTCCATCAAAACGTCGTTGTTACAATAAGTGCAATTTTGCTTTGCTGAACCAACTTACTAGTGCAACAGATTGGTCTACGTTATACGATTGCGTTGATGTTAATTGTGCAACAACTATTTTGTATAACATTTTAAACTCACTTATTGATGACATTACTCAGACGCTTTCTAATTTAAAAAACATTAAGTCTAAATGTTTAAAAAATTTTAAAAAGTGCAGCTCCACTATTAACTGGTCTGAATATTCTATAGACAAGTCGAATTTTAACATTTTAAATCTTCGTTGCTATGAGAATTACCTTATGCGTTGCAAAAGGTAGTTCGCTCGTGACTCTAAAAAATTTTATTCCTTCGTAAATTTGAAACGTAAGTCTTCTAGTTTACCTTCCAAATTTTATCTTGAGTCTATCAATTCTTGCAATGATCATGATACCTCTGATCTTTTCGCTGATTTCTTTCAATTAACTTACTGATCTGAAGACCCCTATAAAACTTCTTACCCTTATATCTCTTCTACAAATATTATTAACGCTTCCAATGTATCGGCTGTGACTCCCTTCAGTTACCTTTACTAAAGCTTTTTAACTTATCTCTGGAAACCTCTGCGTTCCCGTCAATTTGGAAAGAGTCTTTCATTATCCCTCTACATAAAAAAGGTGGGAGGTCTGACATTTCTAATTACAGGGGTATTGCCAAACTTTCGACTATTCCGAAATTATTTGTTCTTAATCGATCAACCTCGACTAATCTGCTAAAATTTACTTACCCAGTAAACGATAGTTTTTTAAATTAAATGCAAACTTATGTTGTACATATGTACAGATTTCAGCAAAACATTTGATTCAGTTCACCATGAAGTATTACTTCTCAAGCTTCATCTCATAGGGTTTTCTCCTAAACTCTTATCTTGATCATCATCCTATTTAAAGGATAGAACTCAAAGAGTTGTGTTGAGAACATCTTTTTCGAAACAAATCTTCGTTCTTTCAGGTGTACCTCAGGGTATTCATCTTGGACCTTTACTTTTTACTCTATTTATCAACGACCTTTCCAGTTGTATTTATTATTCAAAGATCTTCATGTATGCTGATGGCGTAAAACTTTGCCTTTCTTATTCTAACACAATCAATCATCAATGCTTACAAGATGATCTTATTTCCTTCATTAAAAAATCGTAGAACAATCCTTGGGATTGCTTTTCTACATAATTTGATTGTAGGTCCGATACTCCGGAGCCATCATCCGATGGGTAATTTCGGCCCGGTTCACGCTGATGCTCCGTCGACTGAGACCGGAACGGGTTATTCGATAGCGCCTCTGCTGCGAACTTGGCTTCTCCGAGCCCACGTCTATTCTTCGGATTCTATCCTCTGATCTCTCACATTCTCATACTCCGCAGCCAACAGCGTCTGCTGAGAGAGAGATGTGAAATCATGGCGTCGCCCGTACATCCGGTACTCAGGGCCTGTGTTCTCGTACATATACTGGAAATACTGCGGCGGCATAAAGAACTATAAAAATTCAGACCGGAATCTGACCCAGGAGGCATTCCTTAGCCCGCTGGTCAGGAACCATCTCGCGGCCTTATCCACTAATACCTCACTAGCCACTCGAGATAATCGTTCTCGATGCCGTAGGTGATAGCTCTTTCCTTCAGGAGATCTAAGAAGCCCAACGGGTCCGACTGATCATCATAGCACATGCCCCATCATCGGCACGCGCAATCCTACACCGGAGTCAGAGCGTTGCCCCCGGTCGTTGATCGTGACCTTGGACTCCCCTTGCGCATTGTTGATTCGAATCTCGGACACTTCGCTACTCACGGGGCCCTCGAACCGAATGATGGTGCCGGGATGTGCCCGTATAGCTGAGATCTCCTTAAGTCGGGTTCGGACTTCCGGCAAAAATTGTGAGGCCCATGTCCCAATGTAGCACTTCCCAGACTGGGTTCCAGCGATCTGGCATCTTGAGCTTCTAGCTCAGCCAGTCGGGCCCACACCTCTGTGAAATGCCCACCACCCTGGATGAAGCTAGCTAAGCGCCTGCGTAACTTTTCCACGCGGCCGTCCCTCTCTAGCCTGAACTCTTGGGCGACGGACATCAGTTCCTTCTTCCGACGCAGGTACACCCAACGGACACTCACCCCCGGACTCTGACATTCACTCGGATCCATGACAATTGAGTTTAATTTAATTTACTCCGTTTAGTCAAATTTAAATTGTTCGACCCAATCGAATTAAAAACAAGTAAGAATGTTGCAGTCGGACGCAACCGACAGCGAAATACTACTTCACGTCCCAGCAGCCCACAGGGGCCTCTATCACATTCTATTTTTTTAAATTTAACCTTAAGTCCCCACTTTCGCCGCTCAAATTAGCTGCAGATTAAAACTTTTCATTGGAGGTGGCCAGACAGTTTCAATTAGGATCGAAGCTTAGAACCCTTACCTTAGCAAAAACACGCACCTAAATCGAGAGAGATGGCATCTCTCAAAATGAGAGAGGTGGCAACTCTGAAAATGTGATTTAAGTTCGTTGGCGAGCGTAGAGGTGTGGGCTCGAACCCCGGTGCGGTCATGTTGATATTTTTGTTATATTTTCATTATTTAGTTATTTTGTATTAATAAAATATTCTTTTCAATCATATACATATATATAATTTAACAAGTCAAAATACAAGGTCAAAGGTCACAAGCTCAGAAGCTGTAGATGTTTCAGTTTTTATTTGCCACGCCCCCAGTGGCCGTAAACAAATAATTGTTGGCATGTGCATAGAGTGGGCGTTCAGGAATATAACTGTAAAGTTTGGATGCTTACATTCGAAAAATGCGAAAATTACAGGGTATTATTCTGTATGTCACGCCCCTTTTGGGGCGTAACAATAATTTTTGGGGAATCGATAGAGGAGGCCCCCAGTAACTTAGCATCCAATTTTGAAGCTTCTAGCACTAAAACTGTGGGAGATATAAGCTGATATTAGTTGCCACGCCCCCTGAAGGCGTAGATATATCCGCCATAGCTTTTCGATTGTGGGATGTTAACCCGAGTATATATACCAAGTCTCAAGTCTCTAGCCTCAATAGTGCTAAAAAGATAACGAAACTAGTAAAATCACTATATATTCAGATCCGATTTGCCACGCCCCTAGTAGGCGTGGCCATTAAATTTTTGGGCGATCTTTATAGGATCGTAACAGTAACCCACGTGCCAATTTGTTCGTTCTAGATTTAAAACTGTAGAAGATACAGTTTGACCCGATTTGCCACGCCCCCAATGGGCGTAGACATATCCGCCATAGCTTTTTGATTTTGGGATGTCGACATAAGTGTTCAGTTAAAATCTCAACTCTCTAGCTCTTCTAGAAGTAGTGTTTCTGAGATACAGCAAAATGCATTTTCCGATTTGCCACGCCCCTAGTGGGCGTATCGGGAAAATCTTGACACTTTATCAGACGAGGGTATACACGAGTATATATAATTCAAATTTCAAGTCTCTAGCTTCAATAGCGTGGAAATGGTTTGCGTTCATACGGACAGGCGGACAGACGGACGGACAGCATGACGGACATTGCACAAAACCAATATACTATATAACTACGTGAAATAGTATAATTAATTGAATTTAATTAAAATAAGCAAGTCAGATTTAACTAGATAAAAGAAATTTATTGAACCTAATTAAATTAAAACGAATTAAATTCAATAATTTCAATTCAACTAGATTCAATTTAATTTTATTTAATCAAACTTTCTTTTATTTGATTTAATTTGAATATTTTTTATTAATTTTATTTTTTAGTTAAATTTATTTTATTTTTTATTCAAATTTAGTTTTTATTTTATTTTTAGTTATTTTTTTAAATTTTATTTTTATTTAAATTTATTTTAAGTAAATTTATTAAATTTATTTTATTTTTATTTCATTTATTTTATTTGAATTTATTTTCGCTCAATTCATAATGGCCCTCGGCCCACAGTTCCTCACATTCACCGCAAAAATTTCGAGCAACCGACACACACACACAGCGACCAAGCCAACGGCACCGACAGTGCTTCCCCGCACGCCGATCACAAGCCTATCTTCGCTTGCCGCTTCGGCTTTGTGTGTGTGCGTCTAGATGCTGTCGCTCGCTTGACCACGCGCCTTCGCTCTCTCTTACTCGGGCTCGCATGCCGTAGCTGGGTTCACGTACATCAACGATCGTAATTGGCGCGCCAATTAGGTTAGAGTGCATGAAAAATGTTAGTTTTTGAGTCGTTATTTCTATGTTTGTTTGCGCGTATTTATTTGGGCTCACGTGCGGGGCTTTATGTCCATGAACCACACTCCCTTACGTCCCTGGGTCCCTGCTCGGGCGCCACTTGTAAAGTTACCATTTTCAGCTGGGGCAGACTCAGTCTGCCCCAGGGTTATCTACAAGAAAATTTATAGAGTGCTGAGACGCACTGGGGTAAGGAGAGGGGAAATACGGCGGCTCACAGCCGCAGGCAGAGCTGCCCTCGCCCAGAAGCCTCGATACGGCGGTTGCTGCACCGCGTAGGTCGACTTTGGCTGTGGCAGCGGGCTCAAACTCGCTCGCTGACTTTACGCTCACAGAGATAAGGGACAAAAAAAAAAGGGGGGGGGGGGTTCAACTTTTGTTAGCACTTATATACCTTTCGAATATTTAAATGAAAAACGCGCCGTTTATTCTATTTATGTTTCTTTATTGTTTTATAAATTGTTGCCCCACTCACTCTTTTTTTCTTTCCCTGGACACCGCTCCTCGACCTCGCTGATCTTTGGTCCTAGGCGTCTCACTCTCTTTGTCCTCACTCTTAACTCGACTTATTCCACTCACTGACTGACACCGACCTTTTCTTTTCACTGTCACTTCCCTTGGGCGGCCATGCGCCCTTATCGTTTCACTGCTTGCTAAAGACTGACCTACTCGTCCTTTGGCCGATCGCGGGCCGACCTCGGCAATGCAATTCGCGGCGGCCGCTGCTTCTCACCACGAAGCTCTAAATCTGCTGCGGCACACTGAACAGCATTGCCGATCATCGGGGCGCATATAAGGGGTCTTCCTTCAAATTTTTACTTAACTATTATAATATTGTCGGCAGGCCCTCCATGGACCTCCGACTCCGCCTCTGCGCTCCGTTTCGCCTACACCCAATATTCTCTAATTATCTCCTACTCACTGTACTTATTTACTATACAAAGTAAACTTAAAACTAGTACAAATTAAACTTATAACTAATTTATTACTAAATGTGAGGCGGCAGATTTATCGCCGCCTTACAAACTCTTTAAATTTTCCTATTTTCCAGTTTATAGTTGTTTTTCATTTTCCACTTTGTGTTCTTTTCTTTTTTTCCTACTCTTGCGTAACAAACTAATTGCTAAAAAATATATAAAACTTTTTAATAATATCTAACCAAAGTACAGCAGCCCGTGGCATCGTCACGCCGATAGTAACGCGGCCGATTGTCCCTGAAGACTGTGACAACTGGAAACTCGTTTTCCTGTATGAATCGTATGGTCGCCCGCATCTGGGGCACAAAGTGCGGCGGCTCCACGTCGGGGCTGGACGACAAGTGCAGAAACTCATTCGTCTGCGACAGCCACTGGCCGGCGTCGCGCAGCGGATCATAGTTGAAGGGGCTAATGAGCAGCATGCCTAGCGTCGAGTCAAACCGTTTATTAGCCCATAAAGATGTGTGCATCGCGCAGCTGTTGGTCGGGTCCTCGATCCGTAAAGGATGCTGGAAAGATTTCGCCAGTCTTAATATTGACACCGACGCCATAAAAAATGGGGCAGTTGATCTCGCCAAGCACCATGGTATTCAGCTCGCCCACGCCGCTGCCATCGAAATGCGTCAAAGTAACAGTACCAGAGATTTATTGGTACGAATTACATCGTTTGTAACGTTTTTGTAAGCATTCAACAGGCTTTCAATCCACGCTGACGATGGCTCGTGAATAGTCCGATTCTTTTCTCGCTTGCGACTTGATTTTCAAAAATGTTGCTCAATTGAAACCAATTTCAACTAAAAATGAATTGTAATTGAAAGCTGAGGAACTGCAAAATAATATCAACTAGGTTCGTTCATTAATCGATATTTTGTAAGTTTGTGTAGCAAGTTATAATTAAGTTGTTACAAAACGACTGTAACCAAATGAGTAACCAGAGAGAGAGAGAGAGAGAGAGAGAGAGAGTTCTTCTTCGATAACTGTTATCGTTTTATTGTTATCGATTAAAAACAAAAATCTAAAATAAGCTATAAAATTCTATCTAATTCATCTTTCTAGCTAGAGTCTTCAAATTTTGCATTTAATGTTATGTAAGCCTTACGCAATTTCGGTTTTTGTTTAAATTTTGGGTGGTCTGGAAAAAAAGTTATTAAACATTTAATTTCCCATAGCATTGCCATGCAAAGCAGCCAAACAACAGCTGACGCACCGACTTGCGCTTGTGTGTGCTTGCGTCTGTGTATGTGTGTGTGTATGTTTTAGTTGTAATTAACGTACATATGCATGTGTATATAAAAGAAACGAAGAATGCTTGGAATGGCGGTTCTTCGCAGGGTTCAGGGTATACCCTAGTTGAGCGGTCTTGACTAGAGTTTTCTTACTGATCAAACTTGTTGGGCGTAATCATGTCATCCATATGTGTGTATGTGCCAAAGCACAAGTCTCTAGTATTTGAAATACGGGACTTACAAATTTGAGGCGAAGGGGGCGTGGCATCCAAAATTTACCAAAAACCGACATTGTATAGGGCTCACATGACACTAAATGCAAAATTTGGAGACTCTAGCTATAAATATGAATTACATAGATTTATATAACTGAGCATCGATTTCGTTTTTAATCGATAACATTAAAATTAAGACAGTTATCGATTTTTTTTAACAAACTCGATCTTTTCGTGCTATACAGGAACCTACATAAAAATTTCAAGTCTCTAGCTCTTGTAGGTTCTGAGAACGACGCGTTCATAGATACGGACAGACGAACAGACGGACGGACAGACGGACATGGCTATATCAACTCGGCTTGTCATCCTGATCAAGAATATATATACTTTATGGGGTCTGCCACGCCTTCTTCTGCCTGTTACATACATTTCAACAAAAATAATATACCCTGATTTCCCATTTTCAATGGGTTCAGGGTATAAAAACAGCACTTTCACAAGTCTCAAATTTAATTGCATTTTATTCTTCTTCGTCTGCTAAAACAAAATTAAGTAGCTCATCATAATTAGACTCTCCAGAAGAAGAAATAATATGTTGGTGATTTGGCGGAGATGGAATCTTCTTAAATATATACTTGTGAATCTGAAGAATAGAAGGCCTTATAAAAGACATCAGTCATATTGTTCAATAGTTTTTTTTTGTGTATTGCGATATTCTCTAGTTTTTATAGAGCTTGTTCTCTGCTTCTCAAGCACTTCTTCCCTGATATCTAAGGACGCGTTTAATATTTGCCAACCGTGAATTAATATTTTTTGGACCGTTGGTAACATTGGATACCTGGGATACGTTTTTATGTATAATCAAAGTGTTTTTTTTTACAAAATCCATTAAATTTTTCAATATAAACCGAATACTGACATTAATTAGTGATTTATTTATGTTATGAATGTTGGTGTAATGCTGTTTTGTTATACCATTTCCCAACATGAATTCCAATGATCATTTTTTTTATTTTTCTTTAATTTGATTGGAGCAGAATCATCGCGCATGTTGTTGTACCAAGCCTCCAGCAACACTTAACGACGAAACTCGTATCTACCTGCAAAATGCAAGTTTTCTCGAAATGGAGCAAAAACGAGCAAAGAAAACTTATTAGATCCGTTTCAGTACACTTATACACAGAGCCTCCCATTTTTACTTGCGCTCGCCGACGCGCGCCAAACAAGTTATACTCCACGAAACACGAGTGTGATTGTCAAAGTTCTGCTAAAAAACATGCCAACAATAGTTGCACGTACACAACAATATATTCACCATGTAAAGAAACTATCGCTAAACATTGATTCTTAATATTTCTGCAATGATATTCCATATTCACAAATTTGTTTATCTTTGATCGATCACCCACAACATAATTGTAAAGTTGAATTACATTTACGGTTGCATATCGACAACTGGCGCTTGCATTTAAACAGCCGACTTTAGTTGCTGGCCAACTTTAAACAACAAATTTGAAAAAATTGTTTGATACTGGTTTGTTCTTTTCTAATGTATATATAATTATAATATAAATTAAATTTTTAGTTCTCTAAACATAAAAATTGCGACTTTATGCCAAAAAAAACGGGCTTTTGGACCATAGTGCAGCGTCGGTAATTTTTGTTTTTACTTGCATTCTGCATTTCAATTTCATTGCTTCTCGCTTTGTGTTGTGTGCTATCAGCTGTTTGTGAGTTGATTCTCTCAACGCATTAATCCTCTCTTCACTTTGCGCTTCTTCTTATTTTATCTAATCTCCCGGTTTGTTGTTGTGAGTCGCTCTTTCAAAGCATTAATCCTCTCTTTGCCTTGCGCTTATTTCTTTTTTATCTAATCTTCTGTTTTGGTTTGTTTTTTCCCAATTGCCAATATGACCTGTTGCAAAAAAAAACTTGCTCTATGCGGCAAACTTCTGATTATACACAAGTGCAATTTATTAATTGCTGGTTGTGTGAGAACATGATGCACAGTCAATGTGCTGGCCTTACAGGGCGAGAATATGATAAGGTCATGTCGACAGATAAAGTTGGTTGTGGCGGTTTACGGTGGTCTTGTCCAATTTGTTTGGAAAATCAAATACATTTTTCCAAAATGTATAACTTGGTCCGAGTTCAATTTTTAAAAACTAATAATATATCAATACAGTTGTCTGCTGAACTAGATGTTGGTGATAAATTATTAAATCAATATGATTTTGAATCTTCTCAAGCTGAGACGGCGACTGCTTCTCAGTAGGGACCACCTTCAATACCTGTGTCACCAAATTTATTAGCTACTTCTACACCTTGTTCTGACTCTCTTGTGATTCCACCTTCTTGCAGTGCGTCAGGGACATCAGTATTAGATATCCCAGAGTCTATATTGATTCCAACTCCTTTATTCCCATCTGTTGCTCAAACTACGAACAACACACTGGCCATTTCTCCTACATTTACCATACCTACTTTCTGTCGTTTCTCCCCGAAAACAAGTGTTCTTATCCAGGCTTTCATCTGACACGACATGTGAAGCTGTTTCTCCTTTTATTTCCAGTAAATCAAAAGCTAAAGTCTCTATATCGAAGTTCAATTTTGCGACTTCGTGAAAATGCTTCTTTAAAATCAACGTGCCAACTGAATTCTTCACAACAATTTGTGATGCCAAATTTTTGCCTAATATCCTCTCCGAACCATTTATTTTTTCAGCATCTCATAATGTCGAGATAGTTGCTGTTAAACTAGATCTTAAATCTTAATCCCTTTTTATTACTTATTAATATATCCCCCCCCCCTCTTCTGATGTTCAAGTTTATGCGCATCATATGACTTGCATTAAATAAATTTATGGACATGTAAAGGATAATGATTTCTTTGTGGTGTTGGGTGACTTTAACATACCGAACACTTCTTGGATCTCTAATCCTAGTTCAAGTTGTCTTATCCCTACAATGGATCATTTTTTCTTTGATGAATTACTTTCTATTTCTATGTCTCAGATGAATTCAATCTCAAATCATCTAAATTAATTGCTTGATTTGGTTCTTATTAATGTTGACTCATGCATTAATGTTTCTAGATCATTCCCTTTTTGTTTACCTGAAGATGTTTATCATCCTACATTGGAGGCATCTCTGTCCGTAAGTAATCCTCCAATTTGTGAACCTACTCCATCAAAACGTCGTTACAATAAGTGCAATTTTGCTTTGCTGAACCAACTTACTAGTGCAACAGATTGGTCTACGTTATACGATTGCGTTGATGTTAATTGTGCAACAACTATTTTGTATAACATTTTAAACTCACTTATTGATGACATTACTCAGACGCTTTCTAATTTAAAAAACATTAAGTCTATATGTTTAAAAAATTTTAAAAAGTGCAGCTCCACTATTAACTGGTCTGAATATTCTATAGACAAGTCGAATTTTAACATTTTAAATCTTCGTTGCTATGAGAATTACCTTATGCGTTGCAAAAGGCAGTTCGCTCGTGACTCTACAAAATTTTGTTCCTTCGTAAATTTGAAACGTAAGTCTTCTAGTTTACCTTCCAAATTTTATCTTGAGTCTATCAATTCTTGCAATGATCATGATACCTCTGATCTTTTCGCTGATTTCTTTCAATTAACTTACTGATCTGTAGACCCCTATAAAACTTCTTACCCTTATATCTCTTCTACAAATATTATTAACGCTTCCAATGTATCGGCTGTGACTCCCTTCAGTTACCTTTACTAAAGATTTTTAACTTATCTCTGGAAACCTCTGCGTTCCCGTCAATTTGGAAAGAGTTTTTCATTATCCCTCTACATAAAAAAGGTGGGAGGTCTGACATTTCTAATTACAGGGGTATTGCCAAACTTTCGACTATTCCGAAATTATTTGTTCTTAATCGATCAACCTCGACTAATCTGCTAAAATTTACTTACCCAGTAAACGATAGTTTTTTAAATTAAATGCAAACTTATGTTGTACATATGTACAGATTTCAGCAAAACATTTGATTCAGTTCACCATGAAGTATTACTTCTCAAGCTTCATCTCATAGGGTTTTCTCCTAAACTCTTATCTTGATCATCATCCTATTTAAAGGATAGAACTCAAAGAGTTGTGTTGAGAACATCTTTTTCGAAACAAATCTTCGTTCTTTCAGGTGTACCTCAGGGTATTCATCTTGGACCTTTACTTTTTACTCTATTTATCAACGACCTTTCCAGTTGTATTTATTATTCAAAGATCTTCATGTATGCTGATGGCGTAAAACTTTGCCTTTCTTATTCTAACACAATCAATCATCAATGCTTACAAGATGATCTTAATTCCTTCATTAAAAAATCGTAGAACAATCCTTGGGATTGCTTTTCTACATAATTTGATTGTAGGTCCGATACTCCGGAGCCATCATCCGATGGGTAATTTCGGCCCGGTTCACGCTGATGCTCCGTCGACTGAGACCGGAACGGGTTATTCGATAGCGCCTCTGCTGCGAACTTGGCTTCTCCGAGCCCACGTCTCTTCTTCGGATTATATCCTCTGATCTCTCACATTCTCATACTCCGCAGCCAACAGCGTCTGCTGAGAGAGAGATGTGAAATCATGGCGTCGCCCGTACATCCGGTACTCAGGGCCTGTGTTCTCGTACATATACTGGAAATACTGCGGCGGCATAAAGAACTATAAAAATTCAGACCGGAATCTGACCCAGGAGGCATTCCTTAGCCCGCTGGTCAGGAACCATCTCGCGGCCTTATCCACTAATACCTCACTAGCCACTCGAGATAATCGTTCTCGATGCCGTAGGTGATAGCTCTTTCCTTCAGGAGATCTAAGAAGCCCAACGGGTCCGACTGATCATCATAGCACATGCCCCATCATCGGCACGCGCAATCCTACACCGGAGTCAGAGCGTTGCCCCCGGTCGTTGATCGTGACCTTGGACTCCCCTTGCGCATTGTTGATTCGAATCTCGGACACTTCGCTACTCACCGGGGCCCTCGAACCGAATGATGGTGCCGGGATGTGCCCGTATAGCTGAGATCTCCTTAAGTCGGGTTCGGACTTCCGGCAAAAATTGTGAGGCCCATGTCCCAATGTAGCACTTCCCAGACTGGGTTCCAGCGATCTGGCATCTTGAGCTCAGCCAGTCGGGCCCACACCTCTGTGGAATGCCCACCACCCTGGATGAAGCTAGCTAAGCGCCTGCGTAACTTTTCCACGCGGCCGTCCCTCTCTAGCCTGAACTCTTGGGCGACGGACATCAGTTCCTTCTTCCGACGCAGGTACACCCAACGGACACTCACCCCCGGACTCTGACATTCACTCGGATCCATGACAATTGAGTTTAATTTAATTTACTCCGTTTAGTCAAATTTAAATTGTTCGACCCAATCGAATTAAAAACAAGTAAGAATGTTGCAGTCGGACGCAACCGACAGCGAAATACTACTTGTCGTCCCAGCAGCCCACAGGGGCCTCTATCACATTCTATTTTTTTAAATTTAACCTTAAATCCCCACTTTCGCCGCTCAAATTAGCTGCAGATTAAAACTTTTCATTGGAGGTGGCCAGACAGTTTCAATTAGGATCGAAGCTTAGAACCCTTACCTTAGCAAAAACACGCACCTAAATCGGGAGAGATGGCATCTCTCAAAATGAGAGAGGTGGCAACTCTGAAAATGTGATTTAAGTTCGTTGGCGAGCGTAGAGGTGTGGGCTCGAACCCCGGTGCGGTCATGTTGATATTTTTGTTATATTTTCATTATTTAGTTATTTTGTATTAATAAAATATTCTTTTCAATCATATATATATAATTTAACAAGTCAAAATACAAGGTCAAAGGTCACAAGCTCAGAAGCTGTAGATGTTTCAGTTTTTATTTGCCACGCCCCCAGTGGCCGTAAACAAATAATTGTTGGCATGTGCATAGAGTGGGCGTTCAGGAATATAACTGTAAAGTTTGGATGCTTACATTCGAAAAATGCGAAAATTACAGGGTATTTTTCTGTATGTCACGCCCCTTTTGGGGCATAACAATAATTTTTTGGGAATCGATAGAGGAGGCCCCCAGTAACTTAGCATCCAATTTTGAAGCTTCTAGCACTAAAACTGTGGGAGATATAAGCTGATATTAGTTGCCACGCCCCCTGAAGGCGTAGATATATCCGCCATAGCTTTTCGATTGTGGGATGTTAACCCGAGTATATATACCAAGTCTCAAGTCTCTAGCCTCAATAGTGCTAAAAAGATAACGAAACTAGTAAAATCACTATATCTTCAGATCCGATTTGCCACGCCCCTAGTAGGCGTGGCCATTAAATTTTTGGGCGATCTTTATAGGATCGTAACAGTAACCCACGTGCCAATTTGTTCGTTCTAGATTTAAAACTGTAGAAGATACAGTTTGACCCGATTTGCCACGCCCCCAATGGGCGTAGACATATCCGCCATAGCTTTTTGATTTTGGGATGTCGACATAAGTGTTCAGTTAAAATCTCAACTCTCTAGCTCTTCTAGAAGTAGTGTTTCTGAGATACAGGAAAATGCATTTTCCGATTTGCCACGCCCTAGTGGGCGTATCGGGAAAAAACTTGACACTTTATCAGACGAGGGTATACACGAGTATATATTTCAAATTTCAAGTCTCTAGCTTCAATAGCGTGGAAATGGTTTGCGTTCATACGGACAGGCGGACAGACGGACGGACAGCATGACGGACATTGCACAAAACCAATATACTATATAACTACGTGAAATAGTATAATTAATTGAATTTAATTAAAATAAGCAAGTCAGATTTAACTAGATAAAGAAATTTATTGAACCTAATTAAATTAAAACGAATTAAATTCAATAATTTCAATTCAACTAGATTCAATTTAATTTTATTTAATCAAACTTTCTTTTATTTGATTTAATTTGAATATTTTTTATTCATTTTATTTTTTAGTTAAATTTATTTTATTTTTTATTCAAATTTAGTTTTTATTTTATTTTTAGTTATTTTTTTAAATTTTATTTTTATTTAAATTTATTTTAAGTAAATTTATTAAATTTATTTTATTTTTATTTCATTTATTTTATTTGAATTTATTTTCGCTCAATTCATAATGGCCCTCGGCCCACAGTTCCTCACATTCACCGCACAAATTTCGAGCAACCGCTAACCGAAATTTCATCACTTTTTCTGCGGCCCACGGTCAGCATCTCACTTTTCGACACACACACACAGCGACCAAGCCAACGGCACCGACAGTGCTTCCCCCGCACGCTGATCACAAGCCTATCTTCGCTTGCCGCTTCGGCTTTGTGTGTGTGCGTCTAGATGCTGTCGCTCGCTTGACCACGCGCCTTCGCTCTCTCTTACTCGGGCTCGCATGCCGTAGCTGGGTTCACGTACATCAACGATCGTAATTGGCGCGCCAATTAGGTTAGAGTGCATGGAAAATGTTAGTTTTTGAGTCGTTATTTCTATGTATGTTTGCGCGTATTTATTTGGGCTCACGTGCGGGGCTTTATGTCCATGAACCACACTCCCTTACGTCCCTGGGTCCCTGCTCGGGCGCCACTTGTAAAGTTACCATTTTCAGCTGGGGCAGACTCAGTCTGCCCCAGGGTTATCTACAAGAAAATTTATAGAGTGCTGAGACGCACTGGGGTAAGGAGAGGGGAAATACGGCGGCTCACAGCCGCAGGCAGAGCTGCCCTGGCCCAGAAGCCTCGATACGGCGGTTGCTGTACCGCGTAGGTCGACTTTGGCTGTGGCAGCGGGCTCAAACTCGCTCGCTGACTTCACGCTCACAGAGAAAAGGGACAAAAAAAAGGGGGGGGGTTCAACTTTTGTTAGCACTTATATACCTTTCGAATATTTAAATGAAAAACGCGCCGTTTATTCTATTTATGTTTCTTTATTGTTTTATAAATTGTTGCGCCACTCACTCTTTTTTTTCTTTCCCTGGACACCGCTCCTCGACCTCGCTGATCTTTGGTCCTAGGCGTCTCACTCTCTTTGTCCTCACTCTTAACTCGACTTATTCCACTCACTGACTGACACCGACCTTTTCTTTTCACTGTCCGACTTTCCTTGGGCGGCCATGCGCCCTTATCGTTTCACTGCTTGCTAAAGACTGACCTACTCGTCCTTTGGCCGATCGCGGGCCGACCTCGGCAATGCAATTCGCGGCGGCCGCTGCTTCTCACCACGAAGCTCTAAATCTGCTGCGGCGCGCTGAACAGCATTGCCGATCATCGGGGCGCATATAAGGGGTCTTCCTTCAAATTTTTACTTAACTATTATAATATTGTCGGCAGGCCCTCCATGGACCTCCGACTCCGCCTCTGCGCTCCGTTTCGCCTACACCCAATGTTCTCTAATTATCTCCTACTCACTGTACTTATTTACTATACAAAGTAAACTTAAAACTAGTACAAATTAAACTTATAACTAATTTATTACTAAATGTGAGGCGGCAGATTTATCGCCGCCTTACAAACTCTTTAAATTTTCCTATTTTCCAGTTTATAGTTGTTTTTATACCCTGAACCCATTAAAAATGGGAAATCAGGGTATAATGTTTTTGTTGAAATGTATGTAACAGGCAGAAGGAGGCGTGGCAGACCCCATAAAGTATATATATTCTTGATCAGGATGACAAGCCGAGTTGATATAGCCATGTCCGTCTGTCCGTCTGTCCGTCCGTCTGTCCGTATGTATGAATGCGTCGTTCTCAGAACCTACAAGAGCTAGAGACTTGAAATTTTTTATGTAGGTTCCTGTATAGCACGAAAAGATCGAGTTTGTTTCAGAAATTCGATCGTTTATTGTTATCGATTAAAAACGAAAATCTAAAATAAGCTATAAAATTCTATCTAATTCATCTTTCTAGCTAGAGTCTGCAAATTTTGCATTTAATGTTATGTAAGCCTTACGCAATATCGGTTTTTGTTTAAATTTTGGGTGCCACGCCCCCTTCGCCTCAAATTTGTAACTCCCGTATATCAAATACTAGAGACTTGTGCTTTAACACATACACACATATGGATGACATGATCACGCCCAACATGAATTACATAGATTTATATAACTGAGCATCGATTTCGTTTTTAATCGATAACGTTAAAATTAAGACAGTTATCGATTTTTTTAAGAAACTCGATCTTTTCGTGCTATACAGGAACCTACATAAAAAATTTCAAGTCTCTAGCTCTTGTAGGTTCTGAGAACGACGCGTTCATAGATACGGACAGACGGACAGACGGACATGGCTATATCAACTCGGCTTTTCATCCTGATCAAGAATATATATATACTTTATGGGGTCTGCCACGCCTTCTTCTGCCTGTTACATACATTTCAACAAAAATATTATACCCTGATTTCCCATTTTCAATGAGATGTTGTTGTGCCAAGCCTCCAGCAACACTTAACGACGAAACTCGTATCTACCTGCAAAATGCAAGTTTTCTCGAAATGGAGCAAAAACGAGCAAAGAAAACTTATTAGATCCGTTTCAGTACACTTATACACAGAGCCTCCCATTTTTACTTGCGCTCGCCGACGCGCGCCAAACAAGTTATACTCCACGAAACACGAGTGTGATTGTCAAAGTTCTGCTAAAAAACATGCCAACAATAGTTGCACGTACACAACAATATATTCACCATGTAAAGAAACTATCGCTAAACATTGATTCTTAATATTTCTGCAATGATATTCCATATTCACAAATTTGTTTATCTTTGATCGATCACCCACAACATAATTGTAAAGTTGAATTACATTTACGGTTGCATATCGACAACTGGCGCTTGCATTTAAACAGCCGACTTTAGTTGCTGGCCAACTTTAAACAACAAATTTAAAAAAAAGGTTGTTACTGGTTTGTTCTTTTCTAATGTATATATAATTATAATATAAATTAAATTTTTAGTTCTCTAAACATAAAAATTGCGACTTTATGCCAAAAAAAAACGGGCTTTTGGACCATAGTGCAGCGTCGGTAATTTTTGTTTTTACTTGCATTCTGCATTTCAATTTCATTGCTTCTCGCTTTGTGTTGTGTGCTATCAGCTGTTTTTTTTTTTTTTTGTTGTGAGTTGATTCTCTCAACGCATTAATCCTCTCTTCACTTTGCGCTTGTTCTTATTTTATCTAATCTCCCAGTTTGTTGTTGTGAGTCGCTCTTTCAAAGCATTAATCCTCTCTTTGCCTTGCGCTTATTTCTTTTTTATCTAATCTTCTGTTTTGGTTTGTTTTTTCCCAATTGCCAATATGACCTGTTGCAAAAAAAAACTTGCTCTATGCGGCAAACTTCTGATTATACACAAGTGCAATTTATTAATTGCTGGTTGTGTGAGAACATGATGCACAGTCAATGTGCTGGCCTTACAGGGCGAGAATATGATAAGGTCATGTCGACTGATAAAGTTGGTTGTGGCGGTTTACGGTGGTCTTGTCCAATTTGTTTGGAAAATCAAATACATTTTTCCAAAATGTATAACTTGGTCCGAGTTCAATTTTTAAAAACTAATAATATATCAATACAGTTGTCTGCTGAACTAGATGTTGGTGATAAATTATTAAATCAATATGATTTTGAATCTTCTCAAGCTGAGACGGCGACTGCTTCTCAGTAGGGACCACCTTCAATACCTGTGTCACCAAATTTATTAGCTACTTCTACACCTTGTTCTGACTCTCTTGTGATTCCACCTTCTTGCAGTGCGTCAGGGACATCAGTATTAGATATCCCAGAGTCTATACTGATTCCAACTCCTTTATTCCCATCTGTTGCTCAAACTACGAACAACACACTGGCCATTTCTCCTACATTTACCATACCTACTTTCTGTCGTTTCTCCCCGAAAACAAGTGTTCTTATCCAGGCTTTCATCTGACACGACATGTGAAGCTGTTTCTCCTTTTATTTCCAGTAAATCAAAAGCTAAAGTCTCTATATCGAAGTTCAATTTTGCGACTTCGTGAAAATGCTTCTTTTAAAATCAACGTGCCAACTGAATTCTTCACAACAATTTGTGATGCCAAATTTTTGCCTAATATCCTCTCCGAACCATTTATTTTTTCAGCATCTCATAATGTCGAGATAGTTGCTGTTAAACTAGATCTTAAATCTTAATCCCTTTTTATTACTTATTAATATATCCCCCCCCCCTCTTCTGATGTTCAAGTTTATGCGCATCATATGACTTGCATTAAATAAATTTATGGACATGTAAAGGATAATGATTTCTTTGTGGTGTTGGGTGACTTTAACGTACCGAACACTTCTTGGATCTCTAATCCTAGTTCAAGTTGTCTTATCCCTACAATGGATCATTTTTTCTTTGATGAATTACTTTCTATTTCTATGTCTCAGATGAATTAAATCTCAAATCATCTAAATTAATTGCTTGATTTGGTTCTTATTAATGTTGACTCATGCATTAATGTTTCTAGATCATTCCCTTTTTGTTTACCTGAAGATGTTTATCATCCTACATTGGAGGCATCTCTGTCCGTAATTACTCCTCCAATTTGTGAACCTACTCCATCAAAACGTCGTTACAATAAGTGAAATTTTGCTTTGCTGAACCAACTTACTAGTGCAACAGATTGGTCTACGTTATACGATTGCGTTGATGTTAATTGTGCAACAACTATTTTGTATAACATTTTAAACTCACTTATTGATGACATTACTCAGACGCTTTCTAATTTAAAAAACATTAAGTCTAAATGTTTAAAAAATTTTAAAAAGTGCAGCTCCACTATTAACTGGTCTGAATATTCTATAGACAAGTCGAATTTTAACATTTTAAATCCCCGTTGCTATGAGAATTACATTATGCGTTGCAAAAGGCAGTTCGCTCGTGACTCTACAAAATTTTGTTCCTTCGTAAATTTGAAACGTAAGTCTTCTAGTTTACCTTCCAAATTTTATCTTGAGTCTATCAATTCTTGCAATGATCATGATACCTCTGATCTTTTCGCTGATTTCTTTCAATTAACTTACTGATATGTAGACCCCTATAAAACTTCTTACCCTTATATCTCTTCTACAAATATTATTAACGCTTCCAATGTATCGCTTGGAGATGATAATATTCCTAGTTGTGTTATAAAAGAAGGCTGTGACTCCCTTCAGTTACCTTTACTAAAGCTTTTTAACTTATCTCTGGAAACCTCTGCGTTCCCGTCAATTTGGAAAGAGTCTTTCATTATCCCTCTATATAAAAAAGGTGGGAGGTCTGACATTTCTAATTACAGGGGTATTGCCAAACTTTCGACTATTCCGAAATTATTTGTTCTTAATCGATCAACCTCGACTAATCTGCTAAAATTTACTTACCCAGTAAACGATAGTTTTTTAAATTAAATGCAAACTTATGTTGTACATATGTACAGATTTCAACAAAACATTTGATTCAGTTCACCATGAAGTATTACTTCTCAAGCTTCATCTCATAGGGTTTTCTCCTAAACTCTTATCTTGATCATCATCCTATTTAAAGGATAGAACTCAAAGAGTTGTGTTGAGAACATCTTTTTCGAAACAAATCTTCGTTCTTTCAGGTGTACCTCAGGGTATTCATCTTGGACCTTTACTTTTTACTCTATTTATCAACGACCTTTCCAGTTGTATTTATTATTCAAAGATCTTCATGTATGCTGATGGCGTAAAACTTTGCCTTTCTTATTCTATCACAATCAATCATCAATGCTTACAAGATGATCTTAAGTCCTTCATTAAAAAATCGTAGAACAATTTGATTGTGGGTAACATTGATTCGTCCTTCTTGTTAATGAAACTTAATTTCTCGGTTCCTTCAAGAATAACTAGACACTTACCACTGCTCACATCGTAGTACTCGTTGCACAGTGCATTTGCAGTGCAATATGCGCGAATTATAATACATTATATCACGTTTTTTCCGCTGAACTCTCTCTTCCTCTAATCAAATCGTTGCTTTCAGCTTTTCTTAGGGATATCGTGATGGTGGACAAATTTATTGTTAAGGCATATCTTCCACTTATTCATATATATATTTGCAGTTAACCTTCTCTTAATTTTATTTTTAATTTTCCTTTAATGCCTCTATGATCAATATCTTTAGTTCAATAATATCACTGACCATATAGGGCTGTCAACTGGGACTCCAACGGGTTGGTGATATTTTTAAATATATGATCTGTTTGTTCTTAGTTTAGTTGGTATTTAAGTTGACACTCGTTTTTTGTCAAATATATATATATATATATTTGTTACACTGAACCTATTTTAAAAACATGCAGAAGGAGGCGTGGCACACCCCTAAAATTATATATATTCTTGATCAGGGAGACAGGCCGAGTCGATTGAGCCCTGTCCATCTGACTGTCTATCCGTCCCTCTGTCGGTCCGCATGCATGAACGCGTCGATCTGAGAACATATAGGAGCTAGAGACTGCAAATTTTTTAGATGTTCGTGTATAGCACAAAAGATCATCTTTGTTTTAGAAAATCGATAACTATTTTAATTTTAATGTGGGCGATTAAAAAACGAAATTGTTACTCAGTTATATAATTCGATATAATTAACCCTTAAAGCTAGTGTCTTAAAATTTTGCTTTTAGTATTATATGAGCCTTATACAATTTCGGTTTTTATTAAATTTTGGATGCCAAGTACTAAAGACGTGTGCTTTCACATGTAGATACATATAAGTGACATGATAACGCACTGATCAAAAACGTTGGTCTACGAAAACAGTTATTAATCATTTAATTACTCATAACATAGGCGCCTTGCAGCCTGAATGCAGTTGCTGAGTCAAAATGCACAGGTAGTAGAGTGTGTCCTTGTGCGTAAGTGAAGGCAAATAAAGCCAATATATGAATGAGTTCGCTTTTTTACTGTTACGAACCTTTGGTTTGACCCGAGTTTATGCCACGAATGTGTTGCTTTTAATTTTCACTGGTATATTTCGGATGTTTATGTGGTACACTTATGTACACTATACTATGCTACGCTATGGCTGACCTGGCAAGAGGCACACCTGCACACAGCATCTTAGGTTGCCGTGTGACGAGTAGTCAGTCTTTTATCCGTCTATGGTTACTGTATTCTGCAGCGATTCTCTTAAATCAACTACAGATTCTCCTACCTAGACTGTGTCTCAGAGACTCAAACTCTTCCGCACAACTACGCCCAAGTACCTCTAGCTCCTGTTGCCGCCGGCACCAATGTCCTTGGCCCGCACCAATGTGTCGGGTTGCTGAGTATGCGACCAGGATATCCCTCTTGGATATCATTATTGCAGTCCATGTTTGATGTTTTTGAAGTCCTTTGTTGTCTCTCAAAGTCTTTTTCTATTTTCACTTGCGTTGACACTCGGCATTTTCACTTATGGGCTTGTAAATTTTACAGACAGCCAGTGCTGAGCCGAGGGCACTTTTTTATAGCAGAGCCGCAGTGCGACTGCACGTGGCCTGCTATATGTATGCCAATGTTGTGGGAAACTATATGTTTAATAACTTTTTTTGTCAATGGGTATTCTTAATCAGAGCATGATTATATCACTCTTACGTGTGTATTTGATAAACCACAAAAGTCTCTACTATTTTAAATAAGTGATAGATAGATTTTTAAAACTGAATTTAAATTTTCGTTTTTAATCAATGACATTAAAACAGGAAAAGTTATCGATTTTTTTTAAACAAACTCGAACTCTAAATACATACAAAATTTCAAGTCTCTTCTCTTATATGTTCTGAGATCGACGCGTTCAAACATACGGACAGACATACAGCGCTAAATTGACTCTGCTTGTCTCCCTGATCTAAAATATATGTACTTATGGGGTCTGCCTAGCCTCCTTCTGCATGTTACATACATTTTCACAAAAACATTATACCCTTTTTATCATTTTCAATGGGTTCAGGGTATAAAAAGACATCGCATTTATAAATTTGGTTGTAGCAGCTCCAAAAACCGCAATCCTGATCTCATTGTATTTGTATTATAAACTGATACATTAAATAATACTTGATAAATGGTTATGTAGATAGGTATTGATAAAACGCGTCGCCGAAAGTCGCGTATTCACCTATTTTATTTAATTTTGTATTACTTTGTTCTATGAAGTATATTTAAAACACGCAAATTGTACGAGGTTAAGGGGGTTTTGCGATTCGGGTACCTTCCAATAGAGGTTTTTTACTTATTATTACTTAATTAAAATTAAAGATATTATTAATGTTGGCATTGGGCGCAGCTATTATTAAGTTCTGGGCGTTGGCGTTTATTGGTGCACCAAAATGCAAATCGCAGTTCCTCAAACATTTCAACCCACAGAGAACGAGACGGAGGTAAGTACGCCAAACCGGTTCTTATTTCTGGATTCTTATCAGGTGTATAATTTAAGTGATTGGAATTCTTACAACTGTTGCGTTTAATTGGAATCAATCGCGCTTGCTGCCGGAAATTAATTATAAATTCGAAGAATGAGACAATAAACGCCACTAATATTCCGGTAAGTAGTACCACAAAAACGCCACCTACAATATTTCAATATAAAAATATATTTAAATATTATCTGTTTACTTGACTTAACCTATACTGTCGAGTCCTAAAGCATTTGCTTTCGATTGCTTATTGCTGCTCATCCGTTTACATGCCTCATCAGTATTTTTCCACCATTTATCATATAACATTTGAATATCTCCTTTTTCTTGAAGTTCCAATATAGCCAAAGATATCTTGTCCCGCCATGGCGATCCCTTAGGTGTAGCAATACCGTATCCTAATAAATAATTTTTTTTAACAATGGGGTGTAAAAATATGCACTTTAAAGATAGAATATATTTTATAAAATTAGTTTTGAGCAGAGCTCGCAAATAACAGTTGAGCATTTTGCGTGGTCTTCGAATAACAGTTTTCACTGAGTATTTGACGAAAATGCTCGCGAGCGAGCGAAAACAACGGGTCTTCGCTCAGTTCGCTCGCGCTCGGACTACAACCGTTTTTTTCGTTTCTCATTTGTTTCGGTCAGACCGCGAGCGAACGCTTGAGTAAAATTAAGAAAAAGGTCTTTGGGCGACTGATGCATGTTCATGTGCGATGCAAACGTACTTTGTGTATGGTATTAATCAAAGTACGCAAAATATTCTTGCGTCGCAAGTTTGTATATTACATTTACTAAATATTTAATTTTTAATGATATCAAGCTTAAATTGCCACATTAAAATGCGCTTGCACAGGTAATTCTAATCAGCAACTTATTTTTGCCCTGCATTTCATATTAAATGTACGGCGAAGTTCAATAAGCGCAGACAATTTAAATGTATAATTAGATATTTAACATAACAATAGGCAGTATAAGTTTAGTACTATTTAAATAACATCTTGATACCAAAAAAAATCATTTTTTTCCAACAAGGCAAATTAATGTAAGAGTACCAAAAGACCTTTTGCATTGACTTTTTCGGTCATTTGCTCACTTGCTGAGGCTCAGCTAGCGAACAAAAATTTTCCGCTCACGAACAGATGTTCAGCAATAACGATCGACGCAAAAAACCCAAAAAACAACCCTCATGCGAAGACCGATTCAGACAAGAAAAAATCGCTCTTGCTCAGAGCGAGAGCGGAATATTTTCTGTTTTTCGCTCCTGCTCTGACTTTGAGCGTGACGAAAAAACGCTCAACTGTTATTTGCAAGCTCTGGTTTTGAGTAACTTTCTACCAAATTACTATATTATATGTATGTTAATATATTGAAAGAATTGCATTCTTTGGTCTTGTACTAATATTATCAATTTTGTAAATATATTGATTTATATGTATGTACATACAACTATACCTTTTGTGTCTAATAAGCCACCAATCTGTGTTAAGTTGCAGTCTCGTTGAACAATATAATCAATCATTGTAGATTCCATTAAGAAAGCGTAGTTACCCTGGTTCACACGCCTTATGCCATCCTCATACGTAGATGTAAATGCCATAGGTTTCTTATTGTCCATAATTCTCCACATCTTTTTATAAGTTTCAATCATAGAGTCCTGCTTATTGTTATAAATGTTTATATACTTTGTCAAACGTAATGGAAGTAAGAATTAATGTTTAAAATTTTTTTATACTTTGAGCCCATTGAAAATGTGAAACCATTAGTAAAATGTTTTTGATAGGCCCCATAAAGGACATGGTTATAATATCCGACTTACTATTCCATCTCCCGCAAAGGTCAATTTTACTTCGCAATTTTACTTCGATTTTGTTCTACCCCTGATACATTTTCACAAAGCACTCTGTAACTTTTTCATATTTTATACGAAATCAAAAATATTGTTGTGAGCTGATAAAATAATCTATTGGCTACTCAACACAATTTAAATAAAAGAAACATTTTATTTCAGTCAAACATTATTACTAAACAAGTAAGAACGTGCCAGTCGGACGCAACTGACAGCGAAATACTTTTTCACGTCCCAGCGCCCTATAGGGTCATCTATCACATTATATTTTTAAAAATTAATCTTAATCCCACTGTCGCCGCTCATATTAGCTGCCGATTAAAAATTTTCATTGTAGGTGGCCAGACAGCTTCAATTTGGATCGAAGCTTGGAACCCTTACCTTAGCAAAAACACACACCAAAATTGAGCGCGGTGGCAACTCTCAAAATGAGATATAAGTTCGTTGGCGAGCGTAGAGGAGTGGGCTCGAGCCCCGCTGCGGTCATCTTGATATTTTTTTTATTTTTGCTTTTTTTAAGTTATTTTGTGTTAATAAAATATTCTTTTCAATACATATATCAAGTTTGGCAAATCAAAAGACAAGGTCAAGGGCAACAAGGTCATTATGTGGCGAGTTATTGGATCAGAAGCTGTAGATTTTTCAGTTTTGATTTGCCACGCCCCCAGTGGCCGTAGACATATAATTTTTGGCATGTTCATAGAGTGGGCGTTAAGAAATATAATTGCAAAGTTTGGATGCTTACATTCAAAAAATGTAAGTCACGTCCCTTTTGGCGCTTAACAATAATTTTTCGAGAATCGATAGGGGAGGTAACTTAGCATCTAATTTTGAAGCTTCTAGCATTAAAACTGTGGCAGATATAAGCTAATATCAGCATCCTGTGGGCGTAGATATATCCGCCATAACCTTTTAATTGTAGGATGTTAACCCGAGTAAATATACCTAGTATCAAGTCTCTAGCATCAATAGAGATCAAAATATAACAGAATTAGTAAAATCACTATATATTCAGATTATTGCTAAGAGCCGCTAACATTCTCCGTTACCTTTATATGTACATATGTAGCAAGCAATACATACACACGCACAGACGCACGCACAAGAACACACACAGACGCACGCACAAGCCCACAATCTGCTAACTGTGCATTATGACTCATCAGCTTCGCTGCTGCTGCTGCAAGAGGCCGATAATATGAGATATTAAATGTTTAATAACTTTTTTTCTATACGAACGATTTTGATCAAATTTGTTGGACGTGATCATGACATTCATATGTGTGTATGTGCCAAAGCACAAGTCTCTAGTACATGAAATACGTGATTTAGCAATTTGAGGCGATGGGGCAATTTGAGGGCGGGGCATCCAAAATTTAACAAAAACCGAAATTGCAGAAGGCTCAAATAAATGCTAAATTTGAAGACTCTAACTATAAAGATGAATTAAATAGAATTTTATAACTAAATGAAGATATCGGTTTTTAATCGATAACATTAAAACGATGATAGTTATCGAATATTTGAAACAAACTCTATCGAATCGTGATATACACGAACTTCTAAAAAAAATTTGAAGTCTCTAGCTCTTATATCTTCTGAGATCGACGCGTTCAAACATACGGACAGACGGACGGACGGACAGGGCTAAATCGGCTCGGCTTCTCTCCCTGATCAAGAATATATATACTTTATGGGGTCTGCCACGCCTCCTTCTGCCTGTTACATACATTTTCACAAAACCATTATACCCTGATTTCCCATTTTCAATGGGTTCAGGGTATAACAAGTAAGAACGTTGCTGTCGGACGCAACCGACAGCGAAATACTATTTCACGTCCCAGCAGCCCACAGGGGCAACTATCACATTATATTTTTTAAAATTTAATCTTAAATCCCCACTTTCGCTGCTCAAATTAGCTGCAGACTAAAACTTTTCATTGGAGGTGGCCAGACAGTTTCAATTAGGATCGAACCCTTACCTTAGCAAAAACACGCACCTAAATCGAGAGAGATGGCATCTCTCAAAATGAGAGAGGTGGCAACTCTGAACATGTGATTTAAGTTCGTTGGCGAGCGTAGAGGTGTGGGCTCGAACCCCAGTGCGGTCATGTTGATATTTTTGTTATATTTTCATTATTTAGTTATTTTGTATTAATAAAATATATTTTGTATTAATAAAATATATTAATAAAATATATAAAATAAATATATTAATAAAATATATATAAAATATATATAATTTAACAAGTCAAAAGACAAGGTCAAAGGTCACAAAGTCATTATTTGGCGCGTTATTGCCTCAGAAGCTGCACATGATTCAGTTTTGATTTGCCACGCCCCCAGTGGCCGTAAACAAATAATTTTCGGCATGTGCATAGAGTGGGCGTTCAGGAATATAACTGTAAAGTTTGGATGCTTACATTCGAAAAATGCGAAAATTACAGGGTATTTTTCTGTATGTTACGCCCCTTTTGGGGCGTAACAATAATTTTTGGGGAATTGATAGAGGATGCCCCCAGTAACTTAACATCCAATTTTGAAGCTTCTAGCACTAAAACTGTGGGAGATATAAGCTGATATTAGTTGCCACGCCCCCTGAAGGCGTAGATATATCCGCCATAGCTTTTCGATTGTGGGATGTTAACTCGAGTATATATACCAAGTCTCAAGTCTATAGCCTCAATAGTGCTCAAAATATAACGAAACTAGTAAAATCACTATATCTTCAGATCCGATTTGCCGCGCCCCTAGTAGGCGTGGCCATAAAATTTTTTGGGTGATCCCTATAGGAGCGTAACAGTAACCCACGTGCCAAATTTGGGCGTTCTAGCATTAAAACTGTAGAAGATACAGTTTGACCCGATTTGCCACGCCCCCAATGAGCGTAGATATATCCGCCATAGCTTTTTTATTTTGGGATGTCGACATGAATGCTCAGTTAAAATATCAACTCTCTAGCTCTTCTAGAAGTAGTGTTTCTGAGATACAGGAAAATGCATTTTCCGATTTGCCACGCCCCTAGTGGGCGTATCGGGAAAATCTTGACACTTTATCAGACGAGGGTATACACGAGTATATATTTCAAATTTCAAGTCTCTAGTTTCAATAGCGTGGAAATGGTTTGCGTTCATACGGACAGACGGACAGACGGACGGACGGACAGACGGACAGACGGACGGACAGCATGACGGACATTGCACAAAACCAATATACTATATCACTACGTGAAATAGTATAAAAATGTTTCTAAATGAATAAAAAATATAAAGTATATGAAACTTAAAAATTTGACGTGAAATTGATGGATCAATGCAAAAAATATATATTAAGGAATAAATTAAAGTTCAGATGATTTTTTAACCAGAGAACGCATCAATTTGAAAAATTTCCGTGTGCTGTTTTTTTTTATACCCTGAACCCATTGAAAATGGGAAATCAGGGTATAATGTTTTTGTTGAAATGTATGTAACAGGGAGAAGGAGGCGTGGCATAAAGTATATATATTCTTGATCAGGGAAAGAAGCCGTCTGTCTGTCTGTCCGCCTGTCCGTTTTTTTTTTTTTTTGGAAGTTCCTGTATATCACGATTCGATCGAGTTTGTTTCAAATATTCGATAACTATCATCGTTTTAATGTAATCGATTAAAACCCGATATCTTCATTAGTTATAAAATTATATTTAATTCATCTTTATAGTTAGAGTCTTCAAATTTAGCATTTATTTGAGCCTTCTGCAATTTCGGTTTTTGTTAAATTTTGGATGCCCCGCCCTCAAATTGCCCCATCGCCTCAAATTGCTAAATCACGTATTTCAAGTACTAGAGACTTGTACTTTTTCAAATACACACATATGAATTTCATGATCACGTCCAACAAATTTGATCAAAATCGTTCGTCTAGAAAATATGTTATTAAACATTTAATATCTCATATTTTCGTCCTCTTGCAGCAGCAGCGAAGCTGATGAGTCATAATGCACAGTTAGCAGATTGTGTGCTTGTGCGTCTGTGTGTTTGTATGTATTGCTTGCTACATATGTACATATAAAAGTAACGGAGAATGTTAGCGGCTTTTAGCAATCGCAGTTCTTCGCAGGGTTCAGGGGATCTCTTAGTCGAGCTGTCTCGACTAGAGCACTCTGACTTGTTTGTCGCTGGGTGTATGTATTTACATAAGTAATTTGTACGCCTACTACAATAATAATTGCAGTCACTCCGATTGGCTTCACAAGGCAACATTTGTTGAAAACGGCTCCCGTGTTTAAACAAAAACAAAGAAAGAAATGGCAAACTTTTTTCACACTAAATTGCAACTGCAAACCCCACCACCGGCAATACAGCTGTTACGCGATCAGTGGTGGCACTCGAGTTCTAAGTCGTGACTGTGTCACGGTTTCAGTCATTTTTTGTCAATCCGTGCAAAATACGGCAAAAACCCACCACCAGCACAACAGCTCAGCCGCAGTCAGTGTTGGCACTGGAATCCAAGCCGTGACTGAGTCACGGTTTCTCAAATATTTATTATTTAATGGTATTTATACATATTTCCAAATAAGCAATATGTATTAAAATCACAAGTTGTTATTATTATATAAAAGAAAAAAATACATAAATAAAAATAATATATTAAAAAAATAATAATAATAAGAACAAAAAAAGTATATATAGTTCCGTATATGTACAATCTGAACACATTTTTTTTCTCTTCGTAATACACACAACGCAAAAATAAATTGCATTTATCATAAGTGAATGGAGTAAGAACTCCTGAAATTAATCCGTATGCAGTCCACTACCTGTCGTTTCATTTTTTCACCGTTTTGGGGTGGTTTGGTTTTGATAATGTCCACCGAACCATCCAAGGCTGCTAAAAAGTCCGCAAACCTAGCGGTTCCAAGTAGGACAGACATTTCGTCCGAAACTCCATCGAAGCCTCGACCAGTGCTAACCAAGTGCATCCCCATTTGTACCTCTACGGCGACTTCTCGTAGCCACAGCGGGTCTCCAACTTCTCGTCCTCTCACTTCCTCTGACTCCAATCCTCATAAGAGCATCTCTCCGACTCCGACGGTCGTCGTGACTGATACCGAGTTTCCCATACTCACTCGATTCATTTCTCAATAGCTCTTAGAACGCTCCAATATGTCGCTTTCCGACTTCATTGCGACATGCGATGTCTTGACGATGATCGAGACTCGCGAAAGTGAGTGGAGAAACACTACCTCCTTAACTGTAAGACCCGCGGTGAAGCCATAACTATCGTCTAAAAGTCCCCATTAACGAATGAGGGCTTCCATTGCGCATGGGACAATCTCACTGCGTGGTACGAAAATGATGGACTGTTGACCATGACGCAAGCCAAACAACTGCTCCAAATTCCCAAGGTTGCGCAGGAATCAGGCAAGTCTTTGCGAGAGCTGCAGGCGGCTTTTTAAGGATGCTTGACTGCATTAGAGCGCTCGGGAGCTAGTACAGAGAATTGGGACATTTTCTTATAGCAACCTGTACGAGCAAGCTACCCAAATCAAATATCCTGTTATGGGAGCGATCCGTCCCGAATAAGACTGCAATTTCATCCTAGGATGTCCTGAATCGTTTTATGACGGATCGCTATCGTGCGCTTGAGACAACCGAGGATCATAAGTCGACTGCAAGTACTCAGGTCGTCTCATCAGTGTCCCGATAACCCGCCAACACCGTGAGAGTCCAAGCATATCCAGCGAAGACCCAGATTAAAACGGCATCCTGTAGACTTTGCAACAGAGAATCACCCGATCCATGTCTGCCCCAATTTTCTTGATATGTCCGTTACAAGAAGAGCCGAAATAAAGCTGCAGAGCTTGTGCGTGAACTGCTTCGCTCGGGGTCATCAAGCTCGGGACTGTTCCAGTGCGTATAATTGTCACATCTTCAAGGAGCGCCATCACACTCTGTAGTCTTGAATTCGATGTCGCAACTTCACCCATCCAACTCGCACGAACGTCCATCGACGTCTAACCAACCTTCGAATGCGCAAAGTTATTTTGCGTTCTCTCCAGGCCGAGGTCTCTTACGCACCGCGATTATAACGGTCAACCATCGCAGTAAAGAATTTCATGTCCGAGCATTGATCGATTGCGGAGTCGACTCAACCTTCCTATCTGAGAGGGTATTGAATTTGGTCTGCTCGATCGGGAGCGCCTGAGGTGAAACTTGATGCGCTTTACATAAAGATTTGGGAAGTGGAAGATCTTCCGGTGAAGCCGAAAGAAGGAGCAGACGTCCTATATGAACAGATTTTCCAGGAGACCAGTAGGAGGAAGGATGGTCGATATGTAGTTTCTCTACCGTTCAAAGATCCGAATAGTGTAGACTTGACTCACTCTAGACCTATCGCTTTAGCCCAATTCCTGAGGAATGAGGTGCGTCTGAAAAGGAATCCTCCTTCAAAAGCCCGTTATGACGCTATGTTGCAGGAATACGTTGATTTGGGCCACATGATTCGGGTAACTCCACCCACGGACGGGAATAATTTCTATCTTCCTCATCACGCTGTCTTTAAACCTGAGAGCACTACCACCAAGGTCCGCGTGGTCTTTAACGCCTCTAGTTCTTCGACTAAAGGAGTCAGCTTGAATGAGGTCTTGCATACCGGCCCCACTCTCCAAGCCGACCTCACATTGCAGATATTCAAATGACGCTTCTTCCAATTTGTCTTTAACGCTGACATTACTCAGATGTATCGACAGATCCTCGTTAAACCAAGACCTCCCGTTTCCAGCGTATTCTCTTCTTAGATCGTAGCGGAAATCTTCATGACTACAAGCTTCAAACGGTCACTTTCGGCGCCTTTCTTGCTACATCCAAAAGCAAGTGAGATCCATCGTCACTACATGTAAGTAGATGATGTCCTCTCCGGGGACAGTGATTCCTGAGCTCCCAATACGCCCAACATCTTCCCAGTTGTGGACTGATTGAACCATCAATAAGCCTTCATGTAGCTGGGCTATGTTCGTTGCAAACCGCGTGTTCAGCATTTTCAGAGTACCAGCGGTCACAGTTGATCTCATGTTCGGTCCAAGGACAATCCAGCAGATCTTGCGAGTTGAGACGTCTCTTCTGATGACTTAGCGGCCAGTAGATTATGGTGGCATGAACCGAAATGGCGCCAGCAACGCCCCGAATGTAGGCCAGCTTCCTCGGCGATGTCCTCTCGGATACGCAACTAGAGCAGCGAGTCTATTGTCACACCGTCACATTAGCGCACAAGGACGACTTCAGCGGGCTGTTTTCAGACTACGGGCGGGCCTTAAGGGTCACATTCGGCGGCTCGTCACCCTAAAGGCTGCGAGGCCTTCAAGCACTTTTAAATTTAAACCCCTTTCTCGACCAATACGTCACCCAATTCTTCTCCCATATGACACCCAAATCACGCGTTTGCTGGTCCAATTCGCACATCGCATCACGCTGCACGGTGGCATCCAGCTGATGATGCGCTATTTGCGTACGAAGTTCTGGATTCCGAGGATCAAGGCCCACTTGCAGGGATGCACGACTTGCGTACGGCGCCGTCAACAGACGCAAATGATGGAAGACCTTCCTCGAGAGCGAATCACATTTTCAAAGCCTGTTACGCATACTGGAATCGATTTCGCATGCCGATCCACCTGGGGGCGACATCCGATCTCACTAAGAAGAAGTTTCTGGCAGCTTTCTCACGGTTTGCGGCCTTGGCATATTATTCCCCCAGCGCTCCCCATATGGGCGGGTTATGGGAGGCTGGAGTCAAGAGTTTTAAGGCCTTATTCTACAAGGTTACGTCTACCATCAAGTATAAGTTCGAGGCGAATCCTCAACCTGGGCGCTGAGAAACGCCTGAGAGCAGTGCTCGTCAACAGGTACTGCCCGAACTGCTTGGCTCACGCGAATTCTAGTGGAGCTTGTCGGAGCTCGTGTGTCAACTACACACAATCCTCCACATGACCTAGGCCGTCAATATTTTGATTTCGTACAAAATTTGACAAAATTACAGCGTCTTTGTGAACATGTATCTGGTACGCTGACTTTATTTACTATATTTTGGGTGTAACACTGGGGTTTGAGCAGAGAGTGACGCCTTTCTTGCTTACTACCATAGCAAGTAGAGTCATCGTCACTACATGTAAGTAGATGATGTCCTCTCCGGGGACAGTGATTCCTGAGCTCCAATACGCCCAACATCTTCCCAGTTGTGGACTGATTGAACCATCAATAAGCCTTCATGTAGCTGGGCATGTCTCCGTTGCAAAGCCGCGTGTTCGCATTTTCAGAGTACCAGCGGTCACTGTTGATCTCATGTTCGGTCCAAGGACAATCCAGCAGATCTTGCGAGTTGAGACGTCTTTCTGATGACTTAGCGGCCAGTAGATTATGGTGGCATGAACCGAAATGGCGCCAGCAAGACCGAATGTAGGCCGCTTCCTCGGCGATGTCTCTCGGATACGCAACTAAAGCCGAGTCTATTGTCACACCGTCACATTAGCGCACAAGGACGACTTCAGCGGGCTGTTTTCCAGACTACGGGCGGCCTTAAGGGTCACTTCGGCGGCCGTCACCTAAGCTGCGAGGGCCTTCAACCCTTTAAATTTAAACCCTTTCTCGACCAATGCGTCACCCAATTCTTCTCCATATGACACCCAAATCACGCGTTTGCTGGTCCAATTCGACATCGCATCACGCTGCACGGTGGCATCCAGCGATGATGCGCTATTTGCTGACGAAGTTCTGGATTCCGAGGATCAAGGCCCACTTGCAGGGATGCACGACTTGCGTACGGCGCCGTCAACAGACGCAAATGATGGAAGACCTTCCTCGAGAGCGAATCACATTTTCAAAGCCTGTTACGCATACTGGAATCGATTTCGCATGCCGATCCACCTGGGGCGACATCCGATCTCACTAAGAAGAAGTTTCTGGCAGCTTTCTCGGTTTGCGGCCTTGGCATATATCCCCCAGCGCTCCCCATATGGGCGGGTTATGGGAGCTGGAGTCAAGAGTTTTAAGGCCTTATTCTACAAGGTTACGTCTACCATCAAGTATAAGTTCGAGGCGAATCCTCAACCTGGGCGCTGAGAAACGCCGAGAGCAGTGCTCGTCAACAGGTACTGCCCGAACTGCTTGGCTCACGCAATTCTAGTGGAGCTTGTCGAGCTCGGTGTGTCAACCTAACCACAATCCTCCACATGACCTAGGCCGTCAATATTTTTGATTTCGTACAAAATTTGACAAAATTACAGCGTGCTTTGTGAACATGTATCAAGGGTACGCTGACTTTATTTACTTATATTTTTTGGGTGTAACACTGGGGTTTCGAGCAGAGAAGTGACGCCTTTCTTGCTACATCCAAAAGCAAGTGAGATCCATCGTCACTACATGTAAGTAGATGATGTCCTCTCCGGGGACAGTGATTCCTGAGCTCCCAATACGCCCAACATCTTCCCAGTTGTGGACTGATTGAACCATCAATAAGCCTTCATGTAGCTGGGCTATGTTCGTTGCAAACCGCGTGTTCAGCATTTTCCAGAGTACCAGCGGTCACAGTTGATCTCATGTTCGGTCCAAGGACAATCCAGCAGATCTTGCGAGTTGAGACGTCTCTTCTGATGACTTAGCGGCCAGTAGATTATGGTGGCATGAACCGAAATGGCGCCAGCAAGCCCCCGAATGTAGGCCAGCTTCCCTCGGCGATGTCCTCTCGGATACGCAACTAGAGCAGCGAGTCTATTGTCACACCGTCACATTAGCGCACAAGGACGACTTCAGCGGGCTGTTTTCAGACTACGGGCGGGCCTTAAGGGTCACATTCGGCGGCTCGTCACCCTAAAGGCTGCGAGGCCTTCAAGCACTTTTTTAAATTTAAACCCCTTTCTCGACCAATACGTCACCCAATTCTTCTCCCATATGACACCCAAATCACGCGTTTGCTGGTCCAATTCGCACATCGCATCACGCTGCACGGTGGCATCCAGCTGATGATGCGCTATTTGCGTACGAAGTTCTGGATTCCGAGGATCAAGGCCCACTTGCAGGGATGCACGACTTGCGTACGGCGCCGTCAACAGACGCAAATGATGGAAGACCTTCCTCGAGAGCGAATCACATTTTCAAAGCCTGTTACGCATACTGGAATCGATTTCGCATGCCGATCCACCTGGGGGCGACATCCGATCTCACTAAGAAGAAGTTTCTGGCAGCTTTCTCACGGTTTGCGGCCTTGGCATATTATTCCCCCCAGCGCTCCCCATATGGGCGGGTTATGGGAGGCTGGAGTCAAGAGTTTTAAGGCCTTATTCTACAAGGTTACGTCTACCATCAAGTATAAGTTCGAGGCGAATCCTCAACCTGGGCGCTGAGAAACGCCTGAGAGCAGTGCTCGTCAACAGGTACTGCCCGAACTGCTTGGCTCACGCGAATTCTAGTGGAGCTTGTCGGAGCTCGGTGTGGTCAACCTAACCACACAATCCTCCACATGACCTAGGCCGTCAATATTTTTGATTTCGTACAAAATTTGACAAAATTACAGCGTGCTTTGTGAACATGTATCAAGGGTACGCTGACTTTATTTACTTATATTTTTTGGGTGTAACACTGGGGTTTCGAGCAAAAAAGTGACGGCGCTGTTAAAAGCGATAAACGTCGCGGAGAAGTTATAGGGAGCTTTAATGGCACACCATGTTGACCAGCACAACAGCTCAGCCGCAGTCAGTGTTGGCACTGGAATCCAAGCCGTGACTGAGTCACGGTTTCTCAAATATTTATTATTTAATGGTATTTATACATATTTCCAAATAAGCAATATGTATTAAAATCACAAGTTGTTATTATTATATAAAAGAAAAAAATACATAAATAAAAATAATATATTAAAAAAATAATAATAATAAGAACAAAAAAAGTATATATAGTTCCGTATATGTACAATCTGAACACATTTTTTTTCTCTTCGTAATACACACAACGCAAAAATAAATTGCATTTATCATAAGTGAATGGAGTAAGAACTCCTGCAATTAATCCGTATGCAGTCCACTACCTGTCGTTTCATTTTTTCACCGTTTTGGGGTGGTTTGGTTTTGATAATGTCCACCGAACCATCCAAGGCTGCTAAAAAGTCCGCAAACCTAGCGGTTCCAAGTAGGACAGACATTTCGTCCGAAACTCCATCGAAGCCTCGACCAGTGCTAACCAAGTGCATCCCCATTTGTACCTCTACGGCGACCTCTCGTAGCCACAGCGGGTCTCCAACTTCTCGTCCTCTCACTTCCTCTGACTCCAATCCTCATAAGAGCATCTCTCCGACTCCGACGGTCGTCGTGACTGATACCGAGTTTCCCATACTCACTCGATTCATTTCTCAATAGCTCTTAGAACGCTCCAATATGTCGCTTTCCGACTTCATTGCGACATGCGATGTCTTGACGATGATCGAGCCTCGCGAAAGTGAGTGGAGAAACACTACCTCCTTAACTGTAAGACCCGCGGTGAAGCCATAACTATCGTCTAAAAGTCCCCATTAACGAATGAGGGCTTCCATTGCGCATGGGACAATCTCACTGCGTAGTACGAAAATGATGGACTGTTGACCATGACGCAAGCCAAACAACTGCTCCAAATTCCCAAGGTTGCGCAGGAATCAGGCAAGTCTTTGCGAGAGCTGCAGGCGGCTTTTTAAGGATGCTTGACTGCATTAGAGCGCTCGGGAGCTAGTACAGAGAATTGGGACATTTTCTTATAGCAACCTGTACGAGCAAGCTACCCAAATCAAATATCCTGTTATGGGAGCGATCCGTCCCGAATAAGACTGCAATTTCATCCTAGGATGTCCTGAATCGTTTTATGACGGATCGCTATCGTGCGCTTGAGACAACCGAGGATCATAAGTCGACTGCAAGTACTCAGGTCGTCTCATCAGCGTCCCGATAACCCGCCAACACCGTGAGAGTCCAAGCATATCCAGCGAAGACCCAGATTAAAACGGCATCCTGTAGACTTTGCAACAGAGAATCACCCAATCCATGTCTGCCCCAATTTTCTTGATATGTCCGTTACAAGAAGAGCCGAAATAAAGCTGCAGAGCTTGTGCGTGAACTGCTTCGCTCGGGGTCATCAAGCTCGGGACTGTTCCAGTGCGTATAATTGTCACATCTTCAAGGAGCGCCATCACACTCTGTAGTCTTGAATTCGATGTCGCAATTTCACCCATCCAACTCGCACGAACGTCCATCGACGTCTAACCAACCTTCGAATGCGCAAAGTTATTTTGCGTTCTCTCCAGGCCGAGGTCTCTTACGCACCGCGATTATAACGGTCAACCATCGCAGTAAAGAATTTCATGTCCGAGCATTGATCGATTGCGGAGTCGACTCAACCTTCCTATCTGAGAGGGTATTGAATTTGGTCTGCTCGATCGGGAGCGCCTGAGGTGAAACTTGATGCGCTTTACATAAAGATTTGGGAGGTGGAAGATCTTCCGGTAAAGCCGAAAGAAGGAGCAGACGTCCTATATGAACAGATTTTCCAGGAGACCAGTAGGAGGAAGGATGGTCGATATGTAGTTTCTCTACCGTTCAAAGATCCGAATAGTGTAGACTTGACTCACTCTAGACCTATCGCTTTAGCCCAATTCCTGAGGAATGAGGTGCGTCTGAAAAGGAATCCTCCTTCAAAAGCCCGTTATGACGCTATGTTGCAGGAATACGTTGATTTGGGCCACATGATTCGGGTAACTCCACCCACGGACGGGAATAATTTCTATCTTCCTCATCACGCTGTCTTTAAACCTGAGAGCACTACCACCAAGGTCCGCGTGGTCTTTAACGCCTCTAGTTCTTCGACTAAAGGAGTCAGCTTGAATGAGGTCTTGCATACCGGCCCCACTCTCCAAGCCGACCTCACATTGCAGATATTCAAATGACGCTTCTTCCAATTTGTCTTTAACGCTGACATTACTCAGATGTATCGACAGATCCTCGTTAAACCCAAGACCTCCCGTTTCCAGCGTATTCTCTTCTTAGATCGTAGCGGAAATCTTCATGACTACAAGCTTCAAACGGTCACTTTCGGCGCCTTTCTTGCTACATCCAAAAGCAAGTGAGATCCATCGTCACTACATGTAAGTAGATGATGTCCTCTCCGGGGACAGTGATTCCTGAGCTCCCAATACGCCCAACATCTTCCCAGTTGTGGACTGATTGAACCATCAATAAGTCTTCATGTAGCTGGGCTATGTTCGTTGCAAACCGCGTGTTCAGCATTTTCCAGAGTACCAGCGGTCACAGTTGATCTCATGTTCGGTCCAAGGACAATCCAGCAGATCTTGCGAGTTGAGACGTCTCTTCTGATGACTTAGCGGCCAGTAGATTATGGTGGCATGAACCGAAATGGCGCCAGCAAGCCCCCGAATGTAGGCCAGCTTCCCTCGGCGATGTCCTCTCGGATACGCAACTAGAGCAGCGAGTCTATTGTCACACCGTCACATTAGCGCACAAGGACGACTTCAGCGGGCTGTTTTCAGACTACGGGCGGGCCTTAAGGGTCACATTCGGCGGCTCGTCACCCTAAAGGCTGCGAGGCCTTCCACGGTTATTGTACGGCTCGCTCAAAAGCAGAAGTACGCTGTCGAAATCCGATCACTCTCCGAGAAACGGACTATTCCGCCTTCAAGCACTTTTTTAAATTTAAACCCCTTTGTCGACCCCTTTGTCTTCTCCCATACGACACCCAAATCACGCGTTTGCTGGTCCAATTCGCACATCGCATCATGCTGCACGGTGGCAGCCAGCTGATGATGCGCTATTTGCGTACGAAGTTCTGGATTCCAAAGATCAAGGCCCACTTGCAGGGATGCACGACTTGCGTACGGCGCCGTCAACAGACGCAAATGATGGAAGACCTTCCTCGAGAGCGAATCACATTTTCAAAGCCTGTTACGCATACTGGACATCCGATCTCACTAAGAAGAAGTTTCTGGCAGCTTTCTCACGGTTTGCGGCCTTGGCATATTATTCCCCCCAGCGCTCCCCATATGGGCGGGTTATGGGAGGCTGGAGTCAAGAGTTTTAAGGCCTTATTCTACAAGGTTACGTCTACCATCAAGTATAAGTTCGAGGCGAATCCTCAACCTGGGCGCTGAGAAACGCCTGAGAGCAGTGCTCGTCAACAGGTACTGCCCGAACTGCTTGGCTCACGCGAATTCTAGTGGAGCTTGTCGGAGCTCGGTGTGGTCAACCTAACCACACAATCCTCCACATGACCGTCAATATTTTTGATTTCGTACAAAATTTGACAAAATTACAGCGTGCTTTGTGAACATGTATCAAGGGTACGCTGACTTTATTTACTTATATTTTTTGGGTGTAATACTGGGGTTTCGAGCAGAGAAGTGACGGCGCTGTTAAAAGCGATAAAAGTCGCGGAGAAGTTATAGGGAGCTTTAATGGCACACCATGTTGACGTTGTTTTGTTTTTTTTTTTTGTATACCCTGAACCCATTGAAAATAGGAAATCAGGGTATAAGGGTTTGGTAAAATGTATGTATCAGCCAGCAGGACCCCATAAAGTATATTTATTCATGATCAAGACGACGAGCTGGAATGATATAACCATGTCTGTCTGTCATTCAGTATGAACGAACTGATATATTTTCAAAGTACTCATAATTCAACCTGTCTGCCCAATAGCTTTACTCGCACCTTTTGATCAATCAAACTCAAATTAATTTTCTTTTAACAAAACTCGCTAAAAGTAGTCCTAGCAAAACACATTTCACGATTCGTCGCTATGCGGCTTAGTACTAAAAACAAAGATGCAGTTGATGTAACAACTTTCAATGCCGACGACATAACGACATTGAAAGACATTAGAAGATTTTCGTTATGAAGAAAGTCGAAGGGCACACCGAAGTCATTAAGTTTGGGCCTAGCAGAGCCTTAATCTTCAAAATGAATTATTTACAAACAAATCAAAGGTCAGCCCAAAGTCCTTAAAGTTGGGAGACAATTCATTGTGAAGAATCGGCATGGCATATCGGATCTGATTATATAGTGACTACAAAATATTGTTAAATTGATCACTATTGATGATAGAGACTTGAAACTTGTCATATATACTCGGGTTAACATCCCAAGATCGAAAAGTTATTGCGGATATAGCTACGCCAACAGGGGCCTTGGCAAATCGTATCAGCTTATATCTCCTACAGTTTTTGTGCCAGAAACTTCAAAATTGGATGGTAAGTTACTGGTGACCTCATCTAACAATTTCTCAAAAATTATGTTTACTCCCTTTTTACCCTGTAATTTTCGCATTTTGTAGTGTAAACATCAAAATTTTACTGTTATATTTCTTAAGACCCACTCTAAAGACACCAAAAATTATTTGGCTACGCCAATTGGCAAATCGGAAAAACTGTAGTTTTTGAGCCTTCAACTCATAACACACAACTGATTTTGTGAGCTTTGACCTCCTCTATAGATTTGCCAAATATTATATATTTATTAAAAAAAAAAATTTTAGTAAAACGGGACTCGAGCTCAAAGGGCATCTCCACCACGCCGGCATATAATTTTTGTACTGCTGGGACTGGAATGTTTGGCAGTGCTGCCAATAACTTTTGTCAACAAGAAATAAATAAATAAATAAAAGTCCAATGTCATCGAGATTCCCAGTGACTATATTTACATAATTTATGCAGTTTTTTCATAAAGATTCATATTGTATTTGTAATTTCTTAGAATATAGTAAAATGATCGTACAGCTTGTCGCTGCTGCCAATTGACAATTGGCTAACACCTTCTGTGTTACTTAATTGATCCAAAGAAATTTTTTAGCATAATAATTATATTTTCAACTAACCTTCTGAATACACCTAAACCTGATTAGTTCTGTACTGATGCTTATTCTTCTGGGGCAGGGAAATCCCTGCTAGAAATCCCTACTCAGACTCACGCGTAAATCATAACTTAAAAATATCTTATCTATCATTGAATTGGTCTTTTGTAACCTTAGAATTTGTAATGCTCAGAGTGCATCTGCTTATTTTTAATGTCCACGCATGTGGCCCTAATTTATTTCTGTTGCACTATCTTCTAGTCGATGAGTGCGTCGCAGTCATGTTTCAATTGTTTCGTATTAATATGTTCATGCTTGGACACCTTCAATTTGAAGAAGTCGGTATATAACAAAAATAACTAGTAAGAAAACTCTAGTCGAGACCGCTCGACCCTGCCAAGAATGCTTGGAATCATTCTTCGTTTCTTTTATATACACATGCATATGTACGTTCATTACAAGCAAAACAAACACACACACGCACAGGCGCATGCACACACAAGCGCAAGTCGGTGCGTCAGCTGTTGTTTGGCTGCTATTTGCATGCCAATGTTATGGGAAATTAAATGTTTAATACCTTTTTTCCAGACGAACGATTTTGATCAAACTTGTTAGGCGTCATCATGTCATTTATATGTGTGTATGTGCCAAAGCACAAGTCTCTAGTATTTGAAATACGGGACTTACAAATTTGAGGCGAAAGGGGCGTGGCATCAAAATTTAATAAAAACCGAAATTGTATAAGGCTCACAAAACACTAAATGCAAAATTTGGCGACTCTAGCTATAAAGATGAATTATATAGAATTATATAACTGAGCATCGATTTCGTTTTTATTCGATAACATTAAAATTAAGACAGTTATCGACTTTTTTAACAAACTCGATCTTTTCGTGCTATTTCAAGTGAATTTCAAGTCTCTAGCTCTTACAGGTTCTGAGATCGACGCGTTCAAACATACGGACAGACGGACAGGGCTAAATCGACTCGGCTTGTCTCCCTGATCAAGAATATATATACTTTATGCCACGCCTCCTTCTCCCTGTTACATACATTTCAACAAAAACATTATACCCTGATTTCCCATTTTCAACGGGTTCAGGGTATAAAAATTGTATAAAATAAACTAAATACAATATTTGGAGGCAATTACTGAGTTTCAATGTTTATTATCACATCAAAAAACGCGAAATGGAGGATTGAGGACGATTGAACGATAGCTGGGCTACTATCACAGAAATAGATGCCAGAATGACACAGAAAAACGATTGATGTTGGTGCTAGCGTAAAGTTAAGCGCTTTGCTGCAAACAAGCAAATATCGTGTACCAGCAGTAAACGTAATTTTGGCTTCAATGTCAGTAGAATGTAACGAAACATGTAACGTTAAACATATTTTGTTGAATAGAAAAAAGACGTACAGCTGGTACGTCTAATGCTATGTTACGTTACATGTATTTGCTATGTATTTATTTCTCTATACAGCGGCGTGAGTACTGTAGAAGCGGGGGACGTAACTGGAAAGGGTATAGATTCATAGATTGGTTCGCGATGGTCCCACAATGATCAACGAGAACCATTGGTTGAAGAACCATTAGAGGGTTCTTTCACTCTCGTGGCAACAAAGATGCTTGGGTCAAATAAGGGTTGCCATGTGATCTGGCTAGATTGGTGTCGCAGAAAAGCAGCGGAAGACTGACTCCTCTCCAGACCAACAACGAGCACCTCGTTACATAGCCCGCTTGGCCCTAAAGCATGGGAGTTTCTAGAATTCGGCGATAATTTATGTTTGCTTAACTCGTTTTTTTTTTAAATATATATCAAGCGATAAAGTCCTACTTTTTAAAGATCAACACTTAGTAGATCCAATGAGCTCCTTTCGATCTGTGTGTTAAATACACCATAAGCTTGTATCTAGCATGCGTAACTTTTGCTAGCTACAATATCGTTGCGTTCCAACGGACATGGGCATGGCTGTATCGACTGCCATATCTCCTTTTGCTTATTTTCTATTTGCAAGGGGTTCAGGGTATATAATTAATCAAAAATATTTTCTCATACACTTACCCGGAAAAAAGTCATGGTTGATCCACTTTCTAAAGTCCCATAAGATATTTCTGTCTGGCTTGCCAAATCTTCAGCACTTTCGATCGGGTTAATCATACGCTCCACAGTTAAAAATGCTGCTAAGTTAGCAGTATATGATGCAACAATAATAAGAGAAAAAAATCCCCAAATACTACTTATAATTCGGGTCGAGGTAGCCCTTGGATATATATCAGATCCCTGCTGCATAAGCGTTCCAATAGTAAACCAAAAACTGTCTGATATTGTAAATTGGTTACTTATTGTTAAGTGATCCACATCGCATGGGTTTATACTACGCCACTCAATTGGAGATAATTTGGCTAATAAATATATTGTTAATGATACAAGTAAATATGCTACCAAAACATAAATCCATATTTCAATTGCTAATGGGTTCATGAACGAAAAGAGTCGAGTTGGTGCCGTCGTTGGAACCTAAAATAAAAAAGTATTTATATATTGTTAAATGCGTTTATTGCAGTCATATTCTGTTATAAAATTTAAATACATACTTGTAGAAATAAAATATTTCAGAACGGAAAAAATGGCATACAATCAAAAATAAATCTAATACATATATAAAATTCTCGTGTCACAATGAAAGTGACCATACTCCTTCAATTTTAATGAAATTTTATGTGCCTATTGGGAAATTCTAAGAATCGGTCATGATCTATCTTTCATACCGCTAAGTACAAGGGTTGACCACTTCTAACATTTTTGTCTATTTTGCGTATTCATGTTGCTCGCTGATGTAACATGCTTTTAGGATGAATCATTAAGTCAATGTGTGTTTTTGGGTTTGTTGAATACAAATAGTGAATACAAAAGTAGCTAAATGCTTAAGGCTAAAAAATAATTAAGCACCCATCTGTAATGGAAATACATTAGCATACACACACGCGAATTATGTATTTTCATTACACTTCAGGAGTCAATACATGTTTTTTATTTGCGATCTCAAATACAACTGATTTCTTATTCAGTATGCTGCTCCGATCAAGCTCAGACTCGTCTTATTATGTATACATTATGCAGCTGGGTTGCGACAATTGTTTATGTTTATAATATTTGGCAGGCTGAAGGCCTTGAAGCTGGGATGATTAAACAATAGTTTATGTTTACAATATTGGGCAGGCTGAAGGCCATGAAGTTATTTTGGGTTGCAATAAGTGTCAGCTGTTCTTATGACACGGTTAATATCTTTTCTACATTAAAGAAGATTGTAATTATTGGGCTAACACTGTGGGAAGTGATGCTGATGACATAACTCCTCCCCTCTTAGAGTATGAATTCTCCTGAATTCATTTTAAATTAATATTAATGCTTTGCCTTTTGCAATCAGAAATCCCGATTTTTTTGGTATAAAGTCTAGTTTTCAAGCTAGCGCCTTCGAATTTTGCACATCTTTTTTTAATATTAATATAGAATTTCGGATTTTTTATTTTTATACTATTTCACGTAGTGAACTAGAATATTGGGTTTGTGCAATGTCCGTCATGCTGTCCGTCCGTCTGTCCGTATGAACGCAAACCATTTCCACGCTATTGAAGCTAGAGACTTGAAATTTGAAATATATACTCGTGTATACCCTCGTCTGATAAAGTGTCAAGATTTTTACGATACGCCCACTAGGGGCGTGGCAAATCGGAAAATGCATTTTCCTGTATCTCAGAAACACTACTTCTAGAAGAGCTAGAGAGTTGAGATTTTAACTGAACATTCATGTCGACATCCCAAAATCAAAAAGCTATGGCGGATATATCTACGCCCATTGGGGGCGTGGCAAATCGGGTCAAACTGTATCTTCTACAGTTTTAATGCTAGAACGCCCAAATTTGGCACGTGGGTTACTGTTACGCTCCTATAGGGATCACCCAAAAAATTTAATGGCCACGCCTACTAGGGGCGTGGAAAATCGGATCTGAAGATATAGTGATTTTACTAGTTTCGTTATATTTTGAGCACTATTGATGCTAGAGGCTTGAGACTTGGTATATATACTCGGGTTAACATCCCACAATCGAAAAGCTATGGCGGATATATCTACGCCTTCAGGGGGCGTGGCAACTAATATCAGCTTATATCTCCCACAGTTTTAGTGCTAGAAGCTTCAAAATTGAATGTTAAGTTACTTGGGGCCTCCTCTATCGATTCCCCAAAAATTATTGTTACGCCCCAAAAGGGGCGTGACATACAGAAAAATACCCTGTAATTTTCGCATTTTTCGAATGTAAGCATCCAAACTTTACAGTTATATTCCTGAACGCCCACTCTATGCACATGCCAAAAATTATTTGTTTACGGCCACTGGGGGCGTGGCAAATCAAAACTGAAACGTGTGCAGCTTCTGAGCCAATAACGCGCCAAATAATTACTTTGTGACCTTTGACCTTGTCTTTTGATTTGTTAAATTATATATATATATATATATATATATATATATATATATATATATATATATTATGTTTGAAAAGAATATTTTATTAATACAAAATAACTAAATAATGAAAATATAACAAAAATATCAACATGACCGCACCGGGGTTCGAGCCCACACCTCTACGCTCGCCAACGAACTTAAATCACATTTTCAGAGTTGCCACCTCTCTCATTTTTAGAGATGCCATCTCTCTCGATTTAGGTGTGTGTTTTGGCTAAGGTAAGGGTTCGATCCTAATTGAAACTGTCTGGCTAAATTTTAAAAAATATAATGTGATAGATGCCCCTGTGTGCTGCTGGGACGTGAAATAGTATTTCGCTGTCGGTTGCGTCCGACAGCAACGTTCTTACTTGTTTGATTTGGGCAACGCCTTCACTCACCTCCCTCAGAAACCACTGAAAAAAACAAGTAAGAAAACTCTAGTCGAGATCAAAATTCGTCTAGAAAAAAAGTTATTTAACATTTAATTTCCCATAGCATTGCCATGCAAAGCAACCAAACAACAGCTGACGCACCGACTTGCGCTTGTGTGTGCTTGCGCGTATGTTTTGCTTGTAATGAACGTACATATGCATGTGTATATAAAAGAAACGAAGAATGCTTGGTATAGCGGTTCTTCGCAGGGTTCAGGGTATACCCTAGTCGAGCGGTCTCGACTAGAGTTTTCTTACTTGTTTTAGCGTAGCGTCGATTAGAGAAGGGGGAAATGACCATTGGGGAGTAATGTTTTTGTTGGGGAGTGGGATGTAGGGTATATTGTGTTCTTTGCATGATGTTATTATTATTTATTCAAGTATTGACGTTAATTTGCTTCTTTTTTGGTAATAATTTTGATTAATGTGTTTGTGGAGCTGTGAGATTGTGCTGCGTAGTAATGTTTTGTATGCTTTGGCTGTAATAAAGAGTCTTTTTTGTTCTATTGTGGGTATGTTTGCTTCGAAGAGCAAGTTGGGGACAGGGGTTGAGCGGAGTTCCGAATGATGTGCGGATTGCGGCGTTGAATAAGGTTTTTAGTTTATTGAGGACTGATATAGGGGCGTGTCCATAGATAAAAAGTGCATAGTCTATTTTTGCTGAGGGGATGGGGGTGTTGTTGCAGGATATGGTACAGGTGCAATTGTGCTTACGACAGATATAGAGGTGCTGGCATTTTTTGATGGAGAGTGATGCTCCAGAATATAAGCACCACTGAATCTTATAAAAGATGCTGTCCAAGTTATATTTTTTATTTATTTTTTTTTTTTGTTAAGAGGGACTATTAGTTGTCAGGGTTAGCGCTGAAGTGTATTTCTTTTTGTAGGGATATGAAGTGGGAGAGTTTGTTGTATGCAATAAAGAAGAGATAACGGATATTGGTGAACCTTTGGGGATGCCATTGTGTAGCGAATATGGGGAGCTTATTGTATTTTTTATTTTAATTTTTATTTTACGGTTGGACATGAATTTTTTTATGAAATTGAGAATTTTTGGGCCGACTCCATTTGATTAATTCCTCAACTATTGTGTGCACGCCAACTCTGTCGAAGGCCTTTAAGAAGTCAAGAGCAATGACGGAGGTGTGCTTTTTAGTTTTTAGCGATCTGGTTATCAGGTGATCGGCATAGAGCAGACCGTCTGAAACCGATTTTCCGCGCTTGAAACCTGTTTGGTTGGGGTGAATGATGTTGTTTTCCGTTGCAAACCACCATAAGCGCTTCACAATTATTTTTTCCAGTGTTTTGGCTAAGCAGCAATTGAGGGAAATTGGTCTGTAGCTATTAAGTAATGTTTTATTTGTGTTGGGCTTGTAGGATTAAATGAAGATGAAGCTATTAAATATTGTGTTGGTTAGGTTGGTTATTCTATTTTTCAATGTGTGGGAGGTGTTTTTGATCATTGGGTAGGATATTCGGTTAAGGCCAGGTGTTGTTCCTTTAAGGGAGTGCAATGCTAATAGCCACTCCATTTGACTAATGGGTGATTCGATTGCTTGTGCGGTCGAACTGGGTATATAGTTAGCGGATTTGTCTTCGTATTTGTTTGTAGTGTATGTCTGGCTAAAGTTGTTGTCTTCGGATTGGTTTGACCAGTGTTGCCCAAAAAGAGATGGGCTATGTGGGCTGTATCTATCGTGGGCAAGTATTTGGTTGTGTCTGTAATGCAGTGTATGCTTTTATTTAGGTTAAGTCCGCAGAGACGTCGGATGTTTGCCCAGATTTTGTCTGAGGGGGTATTGGGTTCTATTGCAGAAGTGAAATCTGAAATTTGTAGTTTATAAGTTTGTTAGCGGTGCTGTTGTGTTTAAAATTTTGCCATGTTTTAAATTTATTTATTCTCAGTATATTTAGCGTCTTATTCCACCAGGCGGTGTTCTTGTTGTTGTGGTGTGGGGCAGTTTGTGGTATGCTGTGATGGGCGGCTTGTAAGATTATTTTGTTAATTATTGCAGCTTTTTTATTGATGTTACTGCTTTTTGGAATGAGTTCATTTATTTCGTTGGTTAATTTTGTGAATAGTGACGTTGGCGTCTTTTATTTTGAACAAGGGACGAGGGAAATTTATTGTTTGAGGTTGTGGGAATAGAGATATTAGGATTGGAAAGTGATCGCTTCCATGAAGGTCGTCGATTATTTTCCAGTTTGTGAAGGGGGTGAGTTGGGGCGAGCATAAGGATATGTCTATGTGGGTGAATGTATTGTGTGCGGAAAAGTGTGTTGGGGAGCCGTCGTTGAGTATATTTAGGTTAGCAGTCTGAGCAAATTTGGTCAGGATTCTGCCTCTTTTGTTGTCCACCGGTGATCCCCAGCTGTTATGTCGGCTGTTGAAATCACCTAGAATGATTTGATTAGTATTGTTGCTTTATCTTTCAAACTGTTCGCTTAGGGTCATAGTTGAAAATGTTTTTCATTTTCATTTTGGACAGGATTTCTATTTCAAGAGTTTCGGGCTGGTGGTGGTTGGTTGGGTTAGTTTCTTATGTTATAGGGAGTTGTGAATTAGTATGGCTACGCCTCCAAATCGGTTGAAGCCTGTATTATTGTAAATTTGGTTATTTATTGGGACGGGAATAGGGGTATGCTTGTTGTAATAGTGGGTTTCTCGGATACATATGACTTGTGGTGAGTATTTTTTCATTATATTTAAAAGTTAATTGTAGTTGTTTGTATGTCCTGACTGAGTCGTGATCGGTCGTCTAAGCGGGTGAGAACAGAGAGTTATATAGTGAGAGTGTGAAGTACGGCCGTGAGGCAAGAGTTAAGGAGACGTGACTACAAACACAGAAGGAAGAGAAATTGAATAGAAGGGAACTAGGAGACAGCCTCTCAATAAGAAGAAAATAAATAGATAAAATCCAGTAAACAGCCCGTTTTCAATATTTAAATTGTAAGTGTTAACGAAAAGCTAACCCCCCCCCCTTACCCCTTTTCCCTGTGCGTGTAAACCCAGCGGGCGAGGTTGAGCCCCCGCAACAGCTAGAGTTGACCGGCGAGGTGCAGCGACCGTTGGATTGACACTAGAAGGCAAGAGCAGCTCTGCCTGTCGGTGGGAGCCCCGACGGCGTGAGGAAACGCGGGGTCTACGGTGCGCGAGTGTTCTCCACACCCGCCGTCCGCCCACGGCTGCCCGTACGAGGCACGCGGATGAGTCGTTATATTTTCTATCTCCCCACCTCAGTGCGTTCCAGCATTAACAAATTTCTTGTAAACGACCCTGAGCCAGGCTGAGTCTGTCCCAGCTGAAAAATACTACTTTTCAAGTGGCGCCCGAGCGGGGACCCTGGGACGTAGAGGAGTGGGGTATATGGGCGGCATAAAGCCCCGCACATTTTTAAATGCACCCTTACCTAATTGGCGCGCCAATCACGATCGTAGGCGTCAGAGACGCAACCAATACGGGCGGGGGAGAAGTGCCAGAAGATTTTTGGTACAGCATCGCATGTTCGAGTTAGCGGGCATAGGCGAGACATGAAAAAAGCAAAAGAAGCGTGCATTGGCGAGACGAACGCAAAAGGAAAAAACCGCGTACATAGGCGAGACATAGGAGAAGAAAAACGGCACGAGCGTGCAAAGAGGAGGAGAAAGAATAAATGTTGTATGAAAGTAAAAACGCTCGAGCCTAGCAACGAAGAGTTAGCGTAGATAGACGAGACAAGAAAACGGTAGACACGGGCTCGAGCATAGCGACGGAGGTTAAACGCACACACACGAGGCGACAAGCAAGCGAAAAGAAGCTAAGACGTGCGATAGACGTGCGGGGGGCACTTTCGATGCCGTTTGCTTTGTCGCGAAGAGGTGCGTGTCGCAAAAATGAAATGCTGACCGTGGGCCAAGAGCTGAAGAACATGGCAAATTAAGTAAAAATTTAAATTCAATAAAAATCAAATTAAAGAAATAATTCAAATTAAATTAAATATAATTGATGTGAATTACATCAATTTAAAAAATTTTAAATTAACTAAAATCAAATTAAATTTAAATAAAAAAATTTTTTTTATTAAATTAAATAAAAGTTGATAAAATTTAATTTAAAAAAATAAATTTAATTAAATTAAATAAAATTAATATTAAACAAAAAAAATAAGTAAAATTTTTGAATAAAATTAAATAAAATTTAATTTAAATTAAATAAAATAAAAATCAAATAAAAATATTAAAATTTAAATAAAATGAAGTTGACTTTAAATCGAAAAAAATATAAAAAATTTAATTAAACACAATAAATTAAATTTAAATTGAATAGTGTAAGGAAAGAATTTATTTTGAGTCAAATTAAGTTGAGTCGAGTGAAAATTAAATCGAAATTAATCTCATAATCATGGACCCAGTGAATGTCAGAGTCCGGGGTGGGCGTCCGTTGGGTGTATCTGAGCCGGAAAGAAGAACTAGTGTCCGTGGCCCAAGAGTTCGGGTTGGAGAGAGACTGCCGCGTGGAAGAGCAGGTGTTTGGCTAGCTTCATTCCGCAGAGGCGTGGGCGCGGTTCGCGGAGCTAGAGGCTCAAGACGCCAAAACGCTAGACTCCAGACTCGGAAGTACTGTATCGGGCTTTGGGCAGCATCCATGCCGGAAAACACAATCTGTTTAACATCAACATTTTGAGCTTTAGTTAAGAAGCTTTTCATAAGCATAGCTGAGTAACAATATAAAATAATTTTTGTATTTCAGTCCATGTTTAAAAAAGATACAGGAATATGAAGGTATATTCTTTAATTGAAAGTCTTCCCGCCTAAGAGCAAAATAAAATCAACAGTTATCCACATCTACACAAACATCCGAGAAAAGGATAAACCTTGACTTTGATCGATACAAAACATCTTAAGTTGCAGGTAAAATGTATGTTTGTATATGTGGGTATGAATGTTGTAAGGCGGACATAAACTGTCGCCTCACAGTCAGTAATCAATAGATATAAGCTGGACTTAGGAGTAAGTAATGTTAAGGGGCGAAGGTTTTTATAGGTTTAGGAGATAGGTGTAGGTTCGTAGTTATACGTAGTCCTTAGAATAATTATAAGTAGTTTTATTAGGCGCGAGGAGCGCAGAGATGACTCACGAAGCGACCTTCTCAGATAGGTTTAAGTTTTGAATATGAAGTTTGATTTTTGTAGTTTAGTTTTGAATTTGAAGCTTGACTTTTATAATTATTCACGAAGAGAAATAAGTACGTATATTGGTTTTGTGCAATGTCCGTCATGCTGTCCGTCCGTCTGTCCGTATGAACGCAAACCATTTTCACGCTCCTGGGTCAGATTCCGGTCTGAATTTTTGGAGTTCTTTATGCCGCCGCAGTATTTCGAGTATATGTACGAAAACACAGCCCCTGAGTACCGGATGTACGGGCGACGCCATGATTTCACATCTCTCTCTCAGCAGACGCTGTTGGCTGCGGAGTATGAGAATGTGAGAGATCAGAGGATAGAATCCGTAGAAGAGACGTGGGCTCGGAGAAGCCAAGTTCGGCTCGAACGAGTGGTGAGTGGACCAAAACAGCAGAGGCGCTGTCGAATAACCCGTTCCGGTCTCAGTCGACGGAGCATCAGACAAGTAAGCCGAGGGCCGACAACTCGATGTCTTTCGGCGTGAGCCGGCCTGAAATTACCCATCGGATGATGGCTCCGGAGAATCGGTCTGGTTCCGATTCGTGACGGGTGAGTTTCCAGTTCTGGAAGGCTGGGTGCGACACGCAAGACTGCTGCAAGAGGACGGACTCGGACTGTCGACGGACACAGGAGTCAGTCGTAGCTTTATGAGCGAATATTGCGTGCTGAGGAAGGCAATCACAGGGAAGGTCGCGGATGTGCAGTCGTGAATCAGGCTGGCGGACGGGTCGACGTTAGATGTGAGGAGGCTGATGAGAGTGCAGGCTGATCTCGCCGGCAGTGCCGTGTAGATGTCACTGCTCATCATGCCAACTATGCGGGATCATGTTTTCCTAGGGATGGATTTCCTGTGTGTCATAGCGACGACATTGCACTGTGGATGCGCTGAACTGCACATGAAGATCAAGGCCGCGCCGCCAGGGAAGGAGTTGCTATCCGTCTCCAAGGAAGTGCCAGTAGAGGGTGCCCCGTGGGAAAGACGGGAGACGCCTGCACGACAACCAAGGAGAAGGAAACTAAGCCCCAGGGTGTCGCCGACGAAGAATGGAAACGACTGACAGAGAGGAGAGCGTAAAAAGTCAGGCGATTGAGAAGAGCTTGCCAGAGGCAGGAAGGATCGGATGCGAGGACGAGTACAATGTAGAGACGAATGCAGGGGGTGCGGAATGGCTAGCGGATCTGGAATAGGATGAAGCGATTCCTAGAGGACGAGCTGGCGCTTTTCGAAAATCTCGAAGGGGTGTCTCACGCCGCCGAGCATAGCATACGGATGAAGGATGACAAACCTCTGAATCAGAGGTATTATCCCAGTAATACTGCTATGCAGAAAGTGATTGACGAGCAGGTGGAGGAGCTGCTTTGAATTAGAGCACCGAGACGTCGAGGCGTCCGCACAGTGCGCCAATAGTCTTGGTAAAGAAAAAGACAGGGGAATAGCGCATGTGCATCGACTATAGGCTGCTAAATGCTCATTCGGTACCAGACGCTTATACAGTCCCTCGGATCAATTACATTCTCCAGAGGTTGCGGCATGCACGGGTTATCTCTACTCTAGATCTCAATAGTCGTTACTGGCAGATGATGATATTGTGGTAATAGGCGCCAAGGAGCAGCATATAGCTAACTTGAAGGGTGCGTTTCGGAGGCTGAGAGCAGCCAACCTCTAAGTTAAACGGGATAAATGCAGCTTCTTTAGAGAAAGGTTTGTCTATCTGAGGCATGTGGTGACTGAGGAAGGAATCAGTACGGATCCGGCCAAGGTTGAGGCGATCCGAAAACTCCCAGCTCCCACTAACCTCAAAGATCTGCGGCAATGTCTGGGGATGGATTCGTGGTACAGGCGTTTCGTATCTGATTTTGAATCCTTGCTGCAGCCGATGACGTCACTCCTGAAGAAAGGCGTCAAGTGGAAGTGGGACAGGGAACAAGATGAGGAGGTCCAAAGGCTCAAAGACAACTTGACGACCGCACCCGTATTTTGCTGTGCTAACTATGGCCGCGCTAACACAAACGGTGGAGGGACAGGAGCGTGTAGTGAACTATATGGCAACCGAGAAGGAGTGTCTGGCTATCGTGTGACCGATTAGGATGATGCATTGTTACTTAGAAGGGTACAGGTTCGAGGTGGTAACGGATCATCTGGCGTTAAAGTGGATGAACTCCACCGAAAGCTCCACGGGAAGGATTGCTCGGTGGGCACTGGAATTGCAGCAATTCCAGTTCGATGTCCAGCATCGATGCGGGAAGTTGTACGTGGTGACCGATGCCCTCTCGAGGCAGCCTCTAGGGTGCTGCCAACAGGCAGTGGCAGGCGAAACCGAGTGCAAGTGGATCGTGAAGACGCGGGACAGGCAAAAGACGTGGGACAGGCCGGCTCCACTGGTGTCCAGGACGACGAGGGACAGGCGGAAGGTGCCACGAATTCGGATTGCGTTGCTGGAGGGGGATGGAGGCTAAATTGCTCGAAGAAAGGGAGGGGGGATGTAAGGTTGCAATTAATACGCCGCTTCACATTTAATAATAAGTTAGTTATAAGGATGAATTTGTATACATTTTAAGAAGTCATAGTTATAGTTATAAGGAGAGTTAGGTGCATACGCAATGCATCGCAGAGGCGGCCCATGGAGAGCCCGCCCTGAATAGTTTAATATTCTTAGGTTGTGAATTTAAGTACCAACGGCTTAGATGCGCGGCGATGATCGGCAATGCAACTAGGCGCGCCGTGGCGAATATGGAGCTTCGTGGTGAGAAGCGGCGGCCGCGGCGAATTGCATTGCCGACGTCGGCGCGCGATTTTCGACAGACAGTCTGTGCCTGGTGTCGAAATGGCGAGGACGTGTCGCCGCCCGAAGTGAGTCGTGATCGGTCGACTAAGCGAGTGAGAAGAGAAAGTTATATAGTGAGAGTGTGAAGTACGGCCGTGAGGCAAGAGTTAAGGGGACGTGACTACAAACACAGAAGGAAGAGAAATTGAATAGAAGGGAACTAGGAGACAGCCTCTCAGGGAGGAGACTGAAAAGTGAGTGAAACAAACAATAAGAAGAAAAAAAATAGATAAAATCAAGTAAACAGCCCGTTTTCATTATTTAAATTGTAAGTGTTAACGAAAAGCGAAATATTTGATGATAACCTTTCGCTAAATCAAGAGTAATAAAATATTGGGCTTTACCAAGTTTATCTAATACATCGTCCATAATAGGCATTGCATACTTATCTGAAACGGTTAATTGGTTTAGTCGTCTATAATCCACACAGATACGATATTTTTGAATTCCTGAATTATCAATTTTTTTTCTTAATAACAAATATAGGATAAATATATTTGCTTTTACTTTTTCTTATTATTCCTCTTTTTTCCATTTTCATTATTTGATTTCTTACTATCGAACCTCTTCAGCATTGAGCTCTTCTAGCTTAAAGTCACCAATTTCATCTACTTCCATTACACAAACGTCTTCTGATTATTTAGAAAAGAATGGAATTTCAACTCCATTGTAAAGCTTTATTATTTTGTTTTTAAAATCAATATTTTCAATGTTTCCTTGAATAAAATCAATGCCCAAAAGAAAATCATATGATTTTTCCAGGGACAAAGCTACCCATATTATTCTTGAGCTATCTGTATATTTGAATTTACTTGGTACTTTTGTTTTAACAAAATAGCTGTCATTTTTATACCCTGAACCCATTGAAAATGGGAAATAAGGGTATAATGTTTTTATTGAAATGTATGTAACAGGAAGAAGGAGGCGTGGCAGACCCCATAAAGTATATATATTCTTGATCAGGGAGACAAGCCGAGTCTGTCCGTCCGTCCGTCTTTCCGTATGTATGAACGCGTCGATCTCAGAACTTACAATAGCTAGAGACTTCAAATTTGTTTTTTAGGTCCCTGTATAGGGCGCGCATATCGAGTGTGTTTCAGAAATTCGATAACTGTTATCGTTTAATTTTTATCGATTAAAAACGAAAATCTAAATTCAGCTATAAAATTCTATCTAATTCATCTTTCTAGCTAGAGTCTTCAAATTTTGCATTTAGTGTTATGTAAGCCTTACGCAATTTCAGTTGTTGTTAAATTTTGGGTGCCACGCCCCCTTCGCCTCAAATTTGTAACTCCCGTATATCAAATACTAGAGGCTTGTGCTTTGGCACATATATACATATGGATGACATAATTACGCCCAACAAGTTTGATCAAAATCGTTCTAGAAAAAAAGTTATTAAACATTTAATTTCCCATAGCATTGCCATGCCAAGCAGCCAAACAACAGCTGACGCACCGACTTGCGCTTGTGTGTGCTTGCTCCTGTGTATGTGTGTGTGTATGTTTTGCTTGTAATGAACGTACATGTGCATGTGTATATAAAAGGAACGAAGAATGCTTGGAATAGCGGATCTTCGCAGGGTTCAGGGTATACCCTAGTCGAGCGGTCTCGACTAGAGTTTTCTTACTTGTTTTAACTGCACAGTTATTTAATTGTTTCGTTGTCTTGGTCAATTATGTCCAAAGTTTCCGCAGTTATTTATTTGTACTTAGTATTTGTAACAGTCGATTCTTTTAATTTTGTTCACTTTCATAAGATTTTACAAAACTTTTCGATTGATGTCATTCCGATTACAGGCTACGCGTATTATGTACTGTCATTAAACTTCAGGATTCAATACATGTTCTTTATTTGCGATCTCAAATACAACTGATTTCTTATTCAGTACGCTGCTCCGATCAAGCTCGGATTCGTCTTATTATGTATACATTATGCAGCTGGGCTGCGACAATTGTTTGTGTTTATAATATTGGGCAGGCTGAAGGCCTTGAAGTTAATTGGGTTGCAATAAGTGTCAGCTATTCTTATGAAAAGGAAGATTGTAAACCGTTTGGGGCGACTGTAATTATTGGGTCTCAGGCTAATGGTATGGTGTCAGCTGACACTGTGGGAAGTGATGCTGATGACATAACTCGCGCGAACACACAGACAGACAACATAATAGGTCAATCTATTGATCCGAGATCTTACGTCATCAAGCCCAAAAAAAATAATATTGCAGTTCTTACAAACTGCAGCGATGACTACCGTGCAGTAGTGAAACAACTAACGAATCGAGGTCTAAAGTTTCACTGCTGTCAGTTGAAAGAAGACAAGCCCTACAGAGTTTGTCTAAAAGGACTCCACTCGAGCACAGATATTGAAGATATCAAAAACGAGCTAGGTTTAAAAGGCCACAAAGTTGTCAATATTTACAAACCGCGTAGCCGAATCGATAATATCCTCTAAATATCTTCCTCGTGGATTTGGAACAAGCCACAAACAATAAGCAAATTCACGATTTTCGTATTGTTGCTCGTCAAAGGTGCACTGTTGAATTACCAAGGAAATTCAACGATCTGGCCCAATGGCACCGCTGCCAGGAATTTGGGCACACAAAGCGCTACTGCCATAGAGACCCCACGTGTGTGAGATGCGCCGGGAAGCACGACTCTAAAGACTGCACTCGACCAAAGGACCAACCTCCAATCTGTGTCCATTGTGAAGAGAAACACCCGGCCAACTATAAAGGTTGCCTCACGTATAAGAGGTTATCAAAATTGCAGGCCCAAAACACAATGCGCAAAAACACAATCCGATAAAAGGCTTTAACGCTGCACAGCGCCGCTTCGAAATTGCACAGCCGCAGTTCCTGAACAACAGTATGAACGCTATTGCACTACTAGGGAGTGGCATATCATATGCTCAAGCAGTTAGAGGAGAAAAATCCCAACCAGAACCTTGCAAGCCCGATGCGGGAATTAAGGAGATTCTGCAACAGCAGCAGCAACAATTTGAAGTAATCCATGCAAAGCTTAGAGCAATGCGAGAGGTGCAAGCCCAATAAGCAACAGTGATGACCAGCTTAATGGCTCTAATCACCAAACTCAGTTCCAAATAATGTCTCTACGCGTAGGAATTTGGAACGTTAATGGCTTGCGCAGGAAGTAGCAGTTTTTCTCCTACAAAAGGACATAGATATAATGCTCATTGCAGAAAGTCGTGAATGCCCGACACTTAAAATTCATGGGAATGAGCACTATCAGGCCCATGGTGGAGGAACAAACAGCTTCGGTGGATCATCGCTCCTGGTTCGGTCAACACTGGTACATACACCTCTACTTCCTCATGCCAATACAACACTGCAGTTTTCAGCCATTACCATTCCAACATCAATTGGAGAAATAGATATAGCGTCGATCCACCAAACAGTGATCTTTGAGTAGAGGATATCACTCAGCTTCTAAGCCGAAGTAGCAACAAAAGTATAATTGGAGGCGACTGGAATGGATGGCACCCATTTTTGGGAAGCAGTAGGTCAAACCAGCGAGGAGAGGTAATATTTGATGCAATTCAAAGGTGTCAATATTCCATCCTGGCTACTGGAGCCCCTACACGCTACCCAATAAACGGGCAATGCCCTCTGCAATAGACTTCGCAGTATACAAAGGCATCTGCGACCGACAACTTAGCATTGAAGATTACTTGGAGATGACATCTGACCATCTGCCGCTAGTTGTTACAGTTCATGCGCAGCCACAGCTCTTTCCATCCAGTCAACGGCTCCTGCCTGCAGGATCGGATCTGCTCTGCGATCGTCACTGGACCCGGAAATTGAGCTACGCACTGCAGAAAATGTAGAATACGCAGCAACTAAACTGCATCACGCGATAAAAGAAGTAGCGTACTTAGCCGCACCACCCTCTCGATCAACACAAAGTCCATCTTTATACAATATAGCCCTCACCCCGCATGCTCAAAATATTCTTCAGTATAAAAGATGGACAAGGAGCCGATGGATCCGAACCCGGACAGAAAGCAATAAAAGAAGATACAATGAAGCCACCAGACTTCTCGAAGAAGTCCTGGCCCAGCAGCAAAACAGGCGTATTAGTGAGGCACTAGAACGAGCGAATGCAGAATTCCAGCTGTGGCGATATACACGCAATATTAAAAGGCAGCCATTACGTCGTCGTTCTATTCGTAATGCAACTGGAGTATGGCTAATGGGAGACGAAGCTCAAGCTGAGGCATTTGCTGACCACCTAGAGGAGCAATTCTCGCCGGTGATAACAACTGGACCAGCAGAACTTGAAGACATACGAGAAATAGTGAGCTCTCCTATTGCAGGATCTCTAGCAATCGAAGAAGAAGCCCAAAGGAAGAAGTCTCAACCTTATAAAAAAGGTGAAAGTTAAAAAAGCGCCGGAACATGACCGTATAGATGGCAACGTACTTAGGGCTCTGCCAAGTTCAACCATTGACTTTTTCGTAGTGCTGTGCAACGCCATACTTCGCACTCAACATTTTCCAGCTTGCTGGAAACGTGCTGAAATAGTCATGATTCCGAAACCTGGCAAACCCGAAAAGGAAATAACTTCCTATAGACAAATCAGCTTGCTACCGGTATTCGAAAGAATTTTGATGCGTAGACTGCTGAACGAACTGAGTGAGAGAAACGCTATACCAGAAAACCAATTTGGATTTAGGAGATGGCACGGCACGCCAGAACAAATACACGGAGTGGTCCAACACATATTAGGCGCGTTCGAAGAAAAGGAATACTGCAGTGCAGTATTTCTAGACATCAAGCAGGCATTCGACCGAGTTTGGCCTGTTAAAGAAAATAAAAGACACTCTACCCAGTTCCTCCTTCAAGATATTGGCTTAATATCTAGCGGAATGAACTTTTCAAGTGGTAAAAGGGCAAGCAACATTGTCGACTCGTTCCGTCAGAGCAGGTGTGCCCCAAGGCAGCGTACTTGGCCCTATATTGTACACTCTGTTCACCGGCGACATGCCGCTACTTCCATCCAATAATGGTATGCTGATCGTCACATATGCTGATGATACATTCTCAGTCGGATTAAGTCGCCACATGTTGCCTCCATCAAGATGCAAACGTATCTACACGAGCTCCATAGATGGCACAAACGCAGGAGCATCGCAGTGAACACTCAAAAATCAGTGCACATCACGTTCACAATAAGAAAAGGTGACTGCCCAGATGTAGCACTCGGACATACAATACTGAGGACTAATAAAGTAAACTATCTTGGAGTCACTCTGGACAAGAGACTGACGTACGGTGCCCACGTAAGCCAGATGGTGAAGAGGTGCCAATTCAAATTTTAAAAAACTTGATTGGATGCTAAGGAGCGCGAGTAAACTGTCTCTATTTAGCAAAAAGAATATTTATAACGCGATTGTGGCACCAGTGTTCACATACGCTATACCACTATGGGGATCAGCTGCCCAAACGCACATTAAACAAGTAAGAAAACTCTAGTCGGGGGTCCCGACTAGGAGATACCCTAAACTCCGCGCTATCTGCGTTTTTTTAAATACTGCAAAATTAGCATTTCGTATAAACGCACAGAAAACTAAACTCAATTCATTTTCAATTGTTTAGCCAATACCGCCATCTATGGTTCGATAGAATAGCGCCATCCATGTTTCGATTTATTGAACAGCTGATAATTAGCAAATCATAGCGCCATTTATTGGAAATATGTACACTAAAACTTGCGGGTCTTAAAATTTGCTAGATGCACGCAGCTCAATGTGTATGTGTGCACATGTATAGGACGACTGTTTGCTTTGCGTTGCTGGTCACGTGTTTGGCCGATTGGCCAAATGTTTTGTTTAATAACTTCTGCGCGAATTAATTTTAATGAAATTTTCAGCTTATGTTCAACATATTTTATTACATTTTTTCCAATTTTTAAAAATGTAAACCCATTCATTTACTGGCTTTGAGTTCAACTAACCTCAATTTAAATATTTGGGGAAATTTGGAGCCGGTATCCAAAATTTAACAAAAATCAAAATTACATAAAATAAATATAAAACTTGGTGACTCTAGCTTTAAAGACGTGGGAGATATAGTTTTATAACTAACGTTCGATAACGTTTTTAATCTATAACATTAAAATAGTTATCGACTTTTTTTAACAAACTTTTTGGTGCTATTCACGGACTTCCATCAAAAATTTCAAGTCTCTAGCTCTTATAGGTTCTGTGATCGACGCGTTCATACATACAGACAGACGGACAGACAGACAAACGGACATGGCTAAATCGACGCGGCTTCTCTCCCTGATCAAGAATATATATATAATAATATCAATAGATATGAAAAAACGGATATACAAAAATCATTGAAATGATATAAACATTGCGAGTGTTCTGATTTATGTCTCAGTTACAGTCACAATCGCAATTGATTCGGACGAAGAATTTTTTGCTTCTCCCGATTACTCTGCCGTCAGCTTCAGGCTCGCTTCGCCCGCACTCTGTGTTAAACGAATACATGTAAATATGCCTGCGAGCTTTCTAGCTAATTCATACGCTCAGGTAAAGTTATCGATTAAAAACTTAATCGATACTCAGTAGTATAATTCTATATAACTCATCTTAATAGCTAGAGTATTCAAATTTAGTGTTTGTTAAATTTTGGATGTCACTACCATTCGCCTCAAATTTGTAAAACACGTATTTCAAGTACTAGAGACGGGTGTTTTGGCACATACATACATATGAATGGCATGATCTCTCCCTGCAAGTTTGACCAAAAGCGTTAATCTACGAAAAAATTATTAAACATTTAATTTCTCATAACATAGGCGCCTTACATACTAAGCGCAGTTGCTGAGTCAACTGCGCAGTTAACAGTGTCTGTGCTTGTGCGTGTGTCTGTGTGTGTGTGTATTTGTTTCTACATACATACATATAAAAATAACAGATAATGTTAGCGGCTCAGGGGATCTCATATTCAATTAGTATCGACTAGAGCACTCTTACTTGTTTATCAATAAAATTAACTTCCGATTCAATGTACTCAAAATCTTAAGTCACCCGTTTCCGTTTACACTAATCAAGCACTTTTTAAAAAATTTGCTATACAACTTACTAATATACATACCTTAAATAAAATGCTAATCCCTAGATTCATGAAAGGTTTTGTGAAATCTATAACACTTTCTCTTGCGTAAGTGATTGTCATTGAACCAACAGCCAAGTCCGCCTTCTGAAATCAAAGCATTTTCTTAAATCAAAAAATAATATACAAAATGATTAACTGAAAAAATGTCTTTAGAAAATCGTACACATACCACCATGAGCCCTACACGTACACTGTATACATACATACATACATATGTACTCCTAGACCTCGCTTTGTGTCGGGATAGATATAAAAAAAAAGGAAGAAACTAATTCAGTAAAAACAAAATAATAAATTAACTAATCAATAATGACAACAACAAAATTAGAACTAATCACTATCGGATAAAGCTTGAGAGTCTGTTGTAGTACGTCGCTTTCTTTAAAAAGTGTTGTCTGACCAGCTTTTTTATTTAGCGTAAAATATGTACATACATTTCCTTGTAGCAATTCATATTCGCAGCTACCGCCTGCGACACTTTAAGACTCCTTTCGGTATCATTTTTTAATACAATATGTATATCTTTGTCAACCAAAAACATCGCTTTGGAAATTTGTAAATGTAAAATGTAAAAAAATACTACTCCGCCAATAAATCCATCAGAAACTAAGGGAAAAAATTTTTGATCTCTACATAAAGGGTGGACAAGCAAATGGCAAAACAACAAAACGGGAATTCCCAGTTTTGATTGCATAGCTCAATTATTTGAAAATAAATAAAAATTATAAAAAATAACGACTCTTGGACAACACAACATCGAAATCTAACGACGCACAGTAAAAATTAGTGCTAATTGATCAGCGACGCAACTTCGAAAAAAAAAACGTTAACCGAAACGACGCAAAGCGAGGTCTAGGTGTGTATCTAAATTCGTCAATAATTTATTTGATTTAGGATATGGTTATACTTACATTTTTCATAAGCTGAGCAACCATTCCATTCCATTGTCCCGTTTCTGGATCTTTGGCACCATATTTCCTATCAGGAACCAAATCTAATATATAGTCAAATCCAACTTCATGCGAGATTGTTTCTAATATATCAACACAAAATCCATAAAAGCGTTCATTTCCCGTATAGTTTTTCCCGTAACGCATCATTACATACGGCGTTTCCTAAAATATTTTAATATATTATACTACAAAATGAATAATAAGATATTAGCAATTTGAGACAAACCAATATGGTAATTACGACTAACGTTACATTCATCGAACCAGCATCGAAAAATAATGAAGGTTCCGTTATATTAAGATGATCTTGAGGCGTCCATTCGCCTACTTTTACTATGGAATGTTGCTTTAATTTGATAAGGTCAAGCTTAAATTGAATTCGTTGTCCTTCCTTAAATTGTATAGGTCCGGTTAATCCTTTCCACTCAACCTAATTTTGACGAAGGCAATAAATATTGTATTTTAATAAAAATAAAATTACTCTAGTCAATAGTCCCCGACTACAAAATATGTACGTGTAGCCGTGTTCACAAGTAAACTTTAAATTAATGCCTACTCTACGTGGCGACTGATCTTGGGCTTTAGGGGTTAAGCAATGAAAAATTTTTTTTATCAATATTAATTCTTAACAAATTAAAACGTGGTAGTCGGGCGCTACCGACGCATTCAAGCCACTTATGTATGTATGTATGTGTATAATGTTTAACAAATCAACAGATAAGCTCACCTCATATCTGAAGAGAATACTGTTTTTCTTGTTCTCCCGTTTGTAGCTAGAGTCTTCAAATTTTGTTTTTAGTTTCATATGTTTTATACAATTTTTATACCCTGAACCCATTGAAAATGGGAATTCAGGGTATAATGTTTTTGTTGAAATGTGAATGTGTGTAACAGGCAGAAGGAGGCGTGGCAGACCCCATAAAGTATATATATTCTTGATCAGGGAGACAAGCCGAGTCGATTTAGCCCTGTCCGTCTGTCTGTCTGTCCGTCTGTCCTTCAAATTTTTTTGTAGGTCCCTGTATAGGGCGCCCATATCGAGTTTGTTACAGAAATTCGATAACTGTTATCGTTTTATTGTTATCGATTAAAAACGAAAATCTAAAATAAGCTATAAAATTCTATCTAATTCATCTTTCTAGCTAGAGTCAAATTTTGTATTTAGTGTTATGTTAGCCTTAAGCAATTTCGGTTTTTGTTAAATTTTGGGTGCCACGCACCCTTCGCCTCAAATTTGTAACTCCCGTATATCAAATAAAAGCGGAAAAGCGGTTCTTCGCAGGGTTCAGGGTATACCCTAGTCGAGCGGTCTCGACTAGAGTTTTCTTAATTGTTACTTTTGTTGTTTTTAATGACACGCCCTCTTAGCCTCAAATTTACAAAACACGTATTTCAAACACTATAGAAAGCTTTTAATATATAAAATAAATGGAGAATGTTCGAAATAGCGGTTCTTTGCAGGGTTTAGGGGTCTCCTCGTCGAGCCACGCCCCCAAAGAGGTGTACAAAAATTATTTTTGGATCATCGACAGAGTAGGTCACTATCAACTGATCTACCCAATTTTGAAAGTTATTGCTCTAAAGCTGTAGGAGAAATACACTGTGTCAGTAAAGTTAACGTACATAACTTCTCACAAATCATGATGTCACTTAGTCAGCAAGAGTGCTTAAAATATAACAGAATTAAAAATAATGATCCGATTTCCTATGCGTATCTCTAGATTCAATTGCGAAGAAATAGTTTGTGTTCATCCCATTTTATAAGAAATACAATTTGATGAACTAGGTCAAATTTGGAGCCGGTATCCAAAATTGAACAAATATAAAAATAGTCTTAACCAGATTCTGGCGCCAAAGACGATTTTCGTTTTTAATCGATAACAATCAAACGGGAATAGTCATCGACTGTTTTAAAACAAATTCAACCTGAGCGTGCTATTTCACAACAATGATAATAAGGTTATGTAGAGTAATTCATCCATCCTTCTGCAATTCCAACTCACTTAAAACTGACACATATATCATCCGTATTGGAATTTTGGAGGTCATGTCTAGGTATTCCGACCTGACACGAAATATGCCCGGTTTTCTATTGTTTCCAGTAAAAAGCAACCAAGTTCGCAATTTTGAGTTTATTTTTCCTATGATGGAAACGTGTGGTCACCCTACATACAGTTTGACACGAAAGTGTTTTTACATGGGACAAAAAATTTATTTTTGTTCTTTGACATTAAAAAAAAACTACTAAATATGATATTTCAAACTTTTTTAAAATTATATTGTGTTTTCCAATTTATTATCTTACAAAAATCATTTTTTTTTTTAATTAAAAAACTATTAACATAGGCTTAAAAAACAATAACAATAAAAAAGATATTTAAATTTAAGTGACACGAAAGTGTTTGCACATGGGACAAAAATATATTTTTGTTATTTGGCATTAAAAAAAACTACTAAATGTGATATTTCAAATTTTTTTAAAATTATATTGTGTTTTCGAATTTATTATCTTACAAAAATAATTTTTAAAAAATTAAAAAACTATTAACATAGGCTTAAAAAACAATAACAACAAAAAAGATATTGAAATTTAAGTGACACGAAAATGTTTGCACAAAAATAAAGTATTCAAAATAAGGCAATAGAAACTATATTAAGTATCAAAAACTGAGTATAATTAGTATTTAGTATGACCCCCATTGGCTTCAATGACCGCTTCCAATCGACTATTCATGGAATTGATTAATTTTTGGACATATTCCACAGGTGTCTTCTACCATTCCTCTAATATATAAGCTTCCAAATAACTTTTGTTGGTTGGACCTCGCTTGGCTGTCCTTTTTTTGAGATCAGCCCACAGTATGTACATTCATTTAATTATGTGTACGCTATCCAAAATATCAAATGTTGGGAGTTTACAATTTGCAGCATGTCAGTAGCTAAAGTCTCGCATACAGGTACACTAATACTCATACATATGTACATATACATATGTATGTATGTATACATACATATGTGTAAACATTTTTTAAAGAAGATTGAAGAGAATAAAATATATGAGAGAGAGAAGAGATCACTGAATAAGCATTCATAACTGTATATAAGCGCATTATAAATAAACGGAACATTACGAGCACATAGCTAATTTTTTTAGCTGGTAAAACGCTTGTATGAGCTGTCCCTTTTAAGTGTTGCATAGTTAGTGGTGCTCTATATGGCTACGTCTGCTCGACGTCCTGATCAAGAATATATATACTTAGTGGCAAAATAAAAAAAATATTAAAAGTGTAAAGACAATAAATGGGGAACACAAGCATTCTTCAGGTGCATGTGTACTCAGAGGGTCCACTTGAATGTGGGCTACTAACAGTCTTTGTTTTTTGCTCAGCATGATTGACTCGACGGCGTATATGACCAAAATTTAGCAAGCACCACTCTCTCTTTCTTTTCCTTATATTTATATTGTATATACTTAATATACATATATGTATATGTATGTTTCACCTGCTCCGTTATCGGTATCACCATCAGCGTAAGAGAGCCACTTTATGTTAAACCAATATTGTCAGGCAGTAAGCTATAGAAAGCAAATATCTTTTGCTAATAAATTCATTCAATATTGAAGAACCAAACATACATGGCAACCGGACAAAGATCATACGGACCGAAGTCGTTTACAGATCTACGTGGCTAAGACCAATTTTTAGAAGATTCTGGAACTATTAGATGGAATCATCAATCGCCTAAGCAGGAAAGAAATTTCTGAAAATGTAAAGGATAATGGTTTCTATCTCGTGTTGTGTGACTTTAATATACCTAACACTTCTTGTATCTCAAATTCCAGTTCAAGTTCCCCGATTCCTACAATTGATCATTTTTTTATACCCTGAACCCATTGAAAATGGGAAATAAGGGTATAATGTTTTTGTTGAAATGTATGTAAATGTATTTTATCTAATTTTGATTTTTGTTCAATTTTGGATACCGGCTTAAAATTTCCCCAAATATTTAAATTGAGGTTAGTTTCACTCAAAACCAGTAAATGAATGGGTTTACATTTTTAAAAATTGGCAAAAAATGTAATAAAATATGTTGAACATAAGCTGAACATAATTCGCGCAGAAGCAAAGCAAATTGTTTTCCTATATATGTGCACACATTCACACATACACATTGAGCTGCGTGCATCTAGAAAATTCTAAGACCCGAAGTTTTAGTGTACATATTTCCAATAGATGGCGCTATGATTTGCTAATTATCAGCTGTTCAATAATTCATAACATGGATGGCGCTATTCTATCGAACCATAGATGGCGCTATTGGCTAAACAATTGAAAATGAATTGAATTTAGTTTTCTGTGTGTTTAAACTAAATGCTAAATTTGCAGTATTTGTAAAAACGCAGATATCACGGGGTTTAGGGTATCTCCTAGTCGGGACGCCCGACTAGAGTTTTCTTACTTGTTTTTTGTTAGTTATATGTCTATCTGTGATGTAAAGTCGATGTTATATTTTTTCAAATAACTTCGGAATAGCAGATAGTTCTGTAATACCCCTTGTTAAGTTATTTGACTTAGCAAATAAAATGAAGTTGAAATGAAATGAGTTGTAATTAAATACAAATTGTAATTAGCGTAAGTGAACTAATAAGCGGTAGTGTAATGAACAGCATAGGGTTGACAAGAGCGGGAGCGATTGCTCTCTCGCTGTTCGGTCTCCTATGCTCCATCTCTAGGCGCTAGCTTAAGATAGAAGAAATTGTAATAAAATCAGTACTCAAATCAAAAACGTTATCGGCAAGGTGCTTATTGAAGACAAACCAAATTGCTAACGACACGGTTCTGGGCTGGACCGAGACCTTTTGGTAGGACACCCCTGTATTTAGAAATATCAGACCTCCCAAGTTAAACAGCTTTAATAATGGTAACTGAAGGGAATCACCGCATACGTTAACAACAGGGTATACTATCAGCTAGGGGAGAAAAAAATGATTTCAATGACCAAATGGCTGAAATCAGAAAATCAAGGGAAATGTTAAAAGCATTAATAATATTTGTTGAAGAAATTAAATAAGGATATAAAGTTTTATAGGGATCGACAGACAAATAAGTTATTTTCCAATCCAAAATCGACCAAAAGATCAGAGGAATCATGATCATTGCAAGTATTGATCGAATAAAGGAAAAATAGAAGACTTACGTTTCAAACTGCCTTTTGCAACGCATAAGGTAATTCTCATAGCAACGAGATTGTAAAATGTTAAAATTTGACTTGGCTATAGAATAATTTGACCAGTCAATAGTGGAGCCAGACTTTTTAAAATTTGTAAAACATTTAGACTTAGTCTTTCTTAAATTGGAGAGCGTCTGAGTAAACCATGACGGTTTGCTAGAAATAGGAAAAGGGAGACACATTGGAACACACTCATCAAGAAGGGAGCTTAAAGTATTATAGAAAATTGTTGTTGTATGTTTGTTGTTGCATGATTCCCCAGCGAATCATATAACACAGACCAATCTGTTGCATTAATAAGTTGGTTGAGGAAAACAAAATTACACATATAACAACGCCGTTGTTTTGATGGTATAGGTTTACAAATATCTTCAATGTGGAATGATGAATATCCTCAGGTATACAAAGAGGGGATGATCTAGAAACATTAATGCATGAGCCGTCATTAATAAAAACTAGATCAAGCGACGGCATAAATGATTTGAAATTGAGTTCATCTCAGACGTAGAAATCGAGGTAATTCATCAAAGAACAAGTAAGAAAACTCTAGTCGAGACCGCTCGACTAGGGTATACCCTTAAACCTGCGAATAACCGCTATTCTGTGCATTCTTCGTTACTATTATATATGTACATATGTATATGTACATACATGTTCATTACAAGCAACACATATACACACACATACACAGGCGAACGCACAAACCAGCGCAAGTCAGTGCGTCAGCTGTTCTTTGGCTGCTATTTGTGTGCCAATGATATGGGAAATTACATTTTTAACATCTTTTTTTCTAGAGCAACGATTTTGATCAAACTTGTTGGGTGTAATAATGTCATCCATATGTATGTATGTGCCAAAGCACAAGTCTGTAGTATTTGATATACGGGACTTACAAATTTGAGGCGCAGAAAACAAATTTAACAAAAACCGAAATTGCGTAAGGCCCAAATAACACTAAATGCAAAATTTAAAGAATCTAGCTAGAAAGATGAATTAGATAGAAATTAATAGCTAAATTTAGATTTTCGTTTTTAATCGATAACAATAAAACGATAACAGTTATCGAATTTCTGAAACAAACTCGATATTCGCGCCCTATACAGGGACCTACAAAAAAAATTTGAAGTCTGTAGCTATTGTAAGTTCTGAGATCGACGCGTTCATACATACGGACAGACGAACAGACTGACGGACAGACAGCTTAATCGACTCGGCTTGTCTCCCTGATCAAGAATATATATACTTTATGGGGTCTGCCACGCCTCCTTCTTCCTGTTACATACATTCACATTTCAACAAAAACATTATACCCTTATTTCCCATTTTCAATGGGTTTAGGGTATAACATGTAAGAAAACTCTAGTCGAGACCGCTCGACTAGGGTATACCCTGAACCCTGCGAAGATCCGCTATTCCAAGCATTCTTCGTTTCTTTTATATACACATGCACATGTACGTTCATTACAAGCAAAACATACACACACACATACACAGGCGCAAGCACACACAAGCGCAAGTCGGTGCGTCAGCTGTTGTTTGGCTGCTTGGCATGGCAATGCTATGGGAAATTAAATGTTTAATAACTTTTTTCTAGACGAACGATTTTGATCAAACTTGTTGGGCGTAATCATGTCATCCATATGTATATATGTGCCAAAGCACAAGTCTCTAGTATTTGATATACGGGAGTTACAAATTTGAGGCGAAGGGGGCGTGGCACCCAAAATTTAACAAAAACCGAAATTGCGTAAGGCTTACATAACACTAAATGCAAAATTTGAAGACTCTAGCTAGAAAGATGATTTAGATAGAATTTTATAGCTCAATTTAGATTTTCGTTTTTAATCGATAACAATAAAACGATAACAGTTATCGAATTTCTGAAACAAACTCGATCTTTTCGTGCTATACAGGAACCTACATAAAAAATTTCAAGTCTCTAGCTCTTGTAGGTTCTGAGAACGACGCGTTCATACATACGGACAGACGGACGGACAGACGGACAGACGGACAGACGGACATGGCTATATCAACTCGGCTTGTCATCCTGATCAAGAATATATATACTTTATGGGGTCTGCCACGCCTCCTTCTGCCTGTTACATACATTTCAACAAAAACATTATACCCTGATTTCCCATTTTCAATGGGTTCAGGGTATAAAAATGATTAAGTTTAGGGAATCAGTAAACTTGAATTGGGATTGGAAATTGAAGAAGTGTTAAATATACTAACACCATATGTCACCTAACACAAGAAAAACGTCATTATCCTTTACATGTCCATAAATTTAAATGTTAATTTAAGCCCAACAATCTCAACATCATCTGATGAAGAATAAAGAAGTGATGAGAAATTAAATGAAGATATTAGGTTAAGCACTTAAGAAGACACCTCCACCTGTCAAACGATCATGTCAAAACGAACACTAAAATTACTTGACAAAAGTATTGTGAACTTGGAATTCAGCCTACGAACATTTTGATATATTAAGAACAGCTGCGAAGAAGCTTGTACAGGATATAGTTTTTGGGTTAACATTTAAGTTCAGTTTTTTGCAGTCAACATATCATATCAACATATTGAATAAATAATTCATATCCAGCATCTAGTTTACTAGAGATATTATTACTTTGAAAAAATTTATTTGTTTTTCCAAGGAAATCGGACAGGGCCACCGTAATCCACCACCAGTAGACGTGATTTAATCATAGTCACGCCCAGTAAGACCAGTACGTTTAGTGCACATCAGACTCTCACACAACCAGAAAATAAGCACTTGTGCTCGTTATGAAGCTTGCCGCATAGAGAATGATTATTATTATTATGGCATGTCCCACTGTCAATTAGGATCAAACAAACCAAAACTGATGAACAGATCCAAAATAACAAAGAGCAAAATGAGGATTAATGCGTTGAAAGAGAAACTCCAACAACAAACAGTTGGTAAAGAGCGGAGTTTTAGAACGTGAGCGAATTTCTTGAGCACAACGAAATTGAAAGGGAGCGATAAGCAGTGCCAAACCCACTCCGCGAATTAATCTTTGCACAAATACACAGCAATACCATATGGTTGTCACCCAAGCACAACAATGTGAAAATTTAACAAATTATTACTGCGAAGAACTTCTTCAGGAGTGTATATGATATGGCGTCGTCGTAGATGTGTCGCCCTCTGACGAATACATGTTGGTGCGAGTCTAGGTGTGACTATGTTGGTTTTTCTGTTATTTTACTTGTTAAACTTATTCACAAAGTGAAATAGTATATTGGTTTTTAGCAAAGCTCGCAAATAACAGTAAACTATTTTGCGTAGTCTTCGAATAAGCGTCTTTACTGAGTATATGACGAAAACTCTTCGCTTGCGCTCGGACTACAACCGATTTTTTCGTTTAGGTTTCGGTCAGACCGCGACCAAACGCTTGAGTGAAATGCAGTAAAAGGTCTTTGATCTACTGATGCATATTCATGTGCTATGCAATCGTACTTTTTGTATGGTATTACTCAAAGTATCTTACATTTACGATATATTTTAATTTTTTAATGATATCAAGTTTAAACTGTTGCATTTAAATGTGCTCGCACTGGCTACACCGGCTCAGGTGTGTGTGGAACGCGCTTTTTTAGCTCTACATTTCATATTAAATGAAAGACGAAGTTCGATAAGAGCAGACAATTTAAATGCATTATTAGTTATAAAACTTGACAATAAGTAGTATAAGTTTAGTGCATGTTAAATAAATTTCTAAACAAAAATTCTTAAAACTAAAAAAAAAAAACATCAAAAAACAACAATTCAAAAGACTTTTTGCATTGACTTTTCCAGTAATTTGCTCACTTACTGAGGCTTAACTCGCGACCAACAAATTGGGCAAAACAGATCGACGCAAAAAAAAAAAAACAACTCTCATGCGAAGACCGATTCACACAAGAAAAATCGCTCTTTCTCTGAATACTTTTTTATTTTCTCTCCAGCTCTGACCTTGAGGGTAAAGAAAACACGCTCAGCTGTTATTTGCGAGCTATAGTTTTGTGCAATGTCCGTCCTGTTGTCCATCCGTCTGTCAGTTTGTCGTCTGTCCATATGAACGCAAGCCATTTCTACGCTATTGAAAGTTGGAATATATACTCGTGTATACCCTCGTCAGATAGAGTGTCAAGACTTTCCCGATATGCTGACTAGGAGCGTGGCAAATCGGGAAATGCATTTTCCTGTATTTTAGAAACACTACTTCTAGAAGGGCTGGGCTCCCTAGATCAAAAAGCTGTAGCGGATATATTTACGCCCATTGGGGGCGTGTAAAATTGGGTCAAACTGTATCTTCTACAGTTTTAAAGCTGGAGCACCCAAATTGGCTCGTGGATTAATGTTTCGATCCTATAAAGATCGCTCAAAAAAGTATATGACCACGCCCACTGGGGCCCGGCAAATCGAATCTGAACGTGGTAAATTGGATGGTAAATTACTTTCGGTATTCTTTATCGATTCCGCGTTTTGGGACGTGACTAAAAAAAATTATGTAATGTTTTCACATTTTCGGAAAAAAATTGCGGCTATATTCCTAAAAACCCACTCTACGAACAGACCAAAAATTATATGTCTACACCCACTGGAGACGTGGAAAATCGCCGCATAATGACTTTATGATCTTCTTTTTTATTGATTTGTCAATTCTTATTTTATGGTTTCAAAAGAATATTTAAGTAATACAAAATAAATAAATAAAAAACAAGTAAGAGTGCTCTAGTCGAGACTGCTCGACTAAGAGACTAATAAATTTTATCAAAATCGTTGATCTACAAAAAAACTTTAATAAGCATTTAATATCTCATATTATCGGCGTCTTGCAGCAGCAGCAAAGCTGGTGAGTCATAATGCACAGTTAGCAGATTGTGTTCTTGTGCGTGCGCCTGTGTGTGTGTATGTATTGCTTGCTACATATGTACATATAAAAGTAACGGAGAATGTTAGCGGTGCTTAGGAATCGCAGTTCTTCGCAGGGTTCTGGGGATCTCTTAGCCGAGCAGTCTCGGCTAGAGTACTCTTACTTGTTTATATAGAGGGATAATGAACGACTCTTTCTAAATAGACGGGAACACAGAGGTTTCCAGAGATAAGTTAAAAAGCTTAAGTAAAGGTAACTGAAGGGATTCACAACATTCCTTTACAACACAACTAGGAATATTATCAGCTCCAGGCGGTTAGGAAGATTTCATTGACCGAATGTTTGAAATCAGAGACTCAAGGGAAATATTGGAAGCGTTAATAATATTTGTAGAAGAGATATGATAAGGGTAAGAAGTTTTATAGGGGTCAACAGATGAGTAAGTTGATTGGAAGAAATCAGCAAACAGATCAGAGTAATCATGATCATTGCAAGAATTGTTAGATTCAAGAAAAAATTTGGCAGGTAAACTAGAAGACTTACGTTTCAAATTTACGAAGGAATAAAATTTTTTAGGGTCACGAGCAAACTGCCTTTTGCAACGCAAAAGGTAATTCTCATAGCAACGAGAATTTAATATGTTAAAATTCGACTTGGCTATGGAATATTTAGACCAGTTTTTAAAATTTTTAAAACATTTAGACTTAATGTTTTTTAAATTAGAAAGCGTCTGAGTAAACCATGGAGGTTTATTAAAAAAAGACACAGGGAGACACATAGGAAAACACTCGTCAATAAGAGAGTTTAAAACGCTATAGAAAATAGTTGTTGCACAATTAACATCAACGGAATCATATAAGGTAGACCAATTGCACTTATTATAACAACGTCGTTTTGATGGAGTAGGTGCACAAATTGGAGGAGTACTTAGGGTCAGAGATACCTCCAATGTAGGATGGTAAATATCCTCAGGTAAACAAAAAGGGAGTGATCTAGAAACATTAATGCATGAGTCAACATTAATAAAAATCAGATCAAGCCATCGATTCTGATGATTTGAGATTGAATTCATCTGAGACAAAATTATCAATTGTAGGAATAAGGGTATAGCTGAATTTAGATTTTCGTTTTTAATCGATAACAAAAAAATGAAGAAGTTATCGATTTTCAGTAACAATCTCAATATGCACGCCCTATACAGGGACCAACAAAAAAGATTTGAAGTCTCCAGCTCTTGTAAGTTCTGAGGTCGACACGTTCATACATACGGACATATGTGAGCCTTACGCAATTTCGGTTTTTGTTAAATTTTGGATGCCACGCCCCCTTCGCCACAAAGCACGTATTTCAAGAACTAGAGACTTGTGCTCTGGAACATTCATACATATGAATAATATGATCACGCCCAACAAGTTTGATTAAAATCATTGGTCTAGAAAAAAAGTTATTGAACATTGAATTTTCCATAACATTAGCATACAAATAGCAGCCAAAGAACAGCTGACGCAATGACTTGCGCTTGTGTATGAGAGCGCCTATGTGTGTGTGTGTTGCTTGTATTGTACACACATCTACATATGTATATAAAAGTAACGGAGAATACACAGAATAGCGGTTCTTCGCAGGGTTCAGGGTATACCCTAGTCGAGCGGTCTCAACTAGAGTTTTCTTACTTGTTTTTTAATGTTAAACAAAAAATCAATTTAATCTCACAGAAGTTATTAAACAAATTGTTTGTCCAACCAGCAATCACATTTGCCAACATCGCTGAGCACAGGATGCTTACATATACGTATTGCACACACACACTCATTCAATTCTAAAAACCGCAAGTTTTAGTGAATAAATGTCTACTAGATGGCACTATGGTTTTCGAATTATCAGCTGCTATCAAATCTAAACGCCAGACTAGACTTTTCTTACTTGTTTATAATGCAAATGTAAGCCAGTAGATCTAAACAATAATAAGATTGAAATTCCATTCGAATAGTTACCGCATTTATATAATTTATCAAGCTCAGGCCTCCATTCCACGGCACTTCTGCATCACAAGTCAAATTCGATAGCTGAAGTAATGGATAAATTGACTGCATCCCGATTGCAAACACATATACCGAGTCAAACATCAAAGCTGCTTCTGTCTAATAATTATTGAAAAAAATAAATAAATAATAGTTTAACATAGAAAACAAATCTTACCTGAATGCTAACAGTTTTACGTGATTTATAAGTAGATTCATTTCGATTCAAAATCCGACGATTATAATATTCAATGTCCTTCAGAATTTCTTTGACCGCAACATCGCCCATATCAACAAGTCGAAATGATGTAATGTTAACAAAGTTGTATTTAAAATCCTCCAAATCAAAATTTTCTAAATCAAAGCTTGTAAAAAAGTAGTGAAATTTATATTCATTCATTTGCTGTTGAAGTATCTGTAATACCAGAAAATGGAAAGACAGTTTTTTTTATTACTATATCAAAGGCCACGGGGTTCAGGGTATCTCTAGAGTTTTCTTACTTGTGTTTTATTTATTTTGTGCTAAGAAAATATTATTTTTACTACTAACAAATATACAATTTGGCAATCATTAGAGAGGGTCAAAGGTCACAAAGTCATTTTTTTAAGTTTATGGCTCAAAAGCTGCATATTTTTATACCCTGAACCCATTGAAAATGGGAAATCAGGGTATAATGTTTTTGTGAAAATGTATGAAACACGAAGAATGAGGCGTGGCAGACCCCATAAAGTATATATATTTTCTTGATCAGGGAAAGAAGCCAAGTCGATTTAGCCGATTTAGCGTCGATCTCAGAACATATAAGAGCTAGAAACTTAAATTTTTTTTGGAGGTTCGTGTATATTACGAAAGGATTGAGTTTATTTCATATAATTGATAACTGTAATAGTTTTAATGTTATCGATTAAAGACCGATATCTGTATTTAGTTATAAAACTCTAATTAAAATTTTGCATTTGGTGTTATTTGAGCCTTGTGCAATTTCGATTTTTGTTACGTTTTGTATGTCACGCCCCCATCGCCTCAAATTTGCAAAACACGTATTTCAAGTACTAGAGACGTGTGATACATATGAATGACATAATCACGCCATGCAAGTTTGATCAAAAACGTTCTTCTTCAAAAAAAGTTAATGAACATTTAATTTTTCATAACATTGGCATACATTTAGCAGCCCAAGTAGAGCTAACGCAGCAACTTGCTGCGGAGAGTACACGGAATAGCGGTTCTTCACAGGGTTCATGGTATCCCATAGTCGAGCGGTCTCGACTACAGTTTTCTTAATTGCGTTTTCTTTATTTTAATCTGTTCCTCCGTTTTTGTTTGATTGATCCCAAGTGCCAATATGACATGCTGTAAAAAATCGTGCTCTATGCGGCAAGCAGCGACTGCATCTCAGTCGGTACCAATTTCCGCACCAATAGTATCTCCTAATTCTCTTTAGCTATTCCACCTTCTTGCAATACGTCTGCGCCTCATGTATGTAGTTCGGCAATATTAAAGAGTCTAAACAGATTCCCACTCCTAAATTAATATCTACTCCGTCTGTTGCTCAAACAATTAACAATATTCCGGCGACTTCTCTTACACCTAACCATACCTTCTTTATCTGTAGTTTTTCCTCGATAGCAAGTGTTCTTATCTAGGCTTTTATCTGACCCGACATGTGAGGCTGTATTTGCTTTTATTTCCAGTAAATCCAAAGCTAAAGTCTTGAAATTGCTTCTTTTAAAAGCAACGTGTTAACTGAATTCTTCATAATAATTTGCGACGCCAAATTTTGGCCTTCTCATATTGTGCATGAATTCAAGCATAAGAGTAGAAATAGATTGGGTATACTTGAGGATATACATCACCCCAAATTGGAGATATCCTTATCTATAAGTACTCTTCCAATTTGTGAACATTTACCATCAAAACAATGTCGTTGTAATAATAAGTGCAACCAACCAACTTATAAGTGCAACAGATTAGTCTATGTTATATGATTCCGTTGATGTAACACTTTAACACTTTAACACTTTAAGCCCTCTTCTTGATGAGTGTGTTCCTATGTGTCTCCGTGTGCCTTTTTCTAATAAGACGCTTTCCATTCTAAGAAACATTGTGTCCAAATGTTTTTGAAGTTTTAAAAAGTCTGTCTGCATAATCGACTGGTCGAAATATTCGATAGCCAAGTAAAATTTTAATATTTTTAATTCTCGTTGCTATGAGGTAATTCTCGTTGCTAATAGGGAGAAGGAGGCGTGGCAGACCCAATAAAGTATATATATTCTTGATCAGGGAAACAAGCAATGTCCGTGTCCGTCCGTCCGTCTGTTTGTCCGTATGTATGAACCTCAAAACCTATAAGAGCTAGAGACTTGAAATTTTTAATGTGGGTTCCTGTATAGGACGCGCAGATCGACTTTTTTTATAACAGTCGATAACTATTTAATTTTAATGTTATCGATTAAAAACGAAATCGATACTCAGTTATATATTTCGATCTAATTCACCTTTATAGATAGATTCTCCAATTTTGGATGCCACGCCCTATTTGCCTCAGATTTGTAAAACCCGTATTACAAGGACTAGAGGCTTGTGCTTCGGCACATACATACATATGTATGACATGCAAATGAAATCAAAAATGTTTCTCTACAAAAAAAAAAGGAATTAATAATTTAATTTCTCATATAATAGGCGCCTTGCAGACTGAGAGCAGTTTCTGAGTCAAAATACACAGATAGCAGACTGTGTGATTGTGCGTGCGTCTGTGTGTATGTATGTATTGCTTGCTATATACATATATGTAAAAAAAACGGAGAATGTTAGCGATTCTTAGGAATAGCGGTTCTTCGCAGGGATCAAGGGATCCCCTAGACGAGCGGTGTCGAATAGTTTTCTTACTTTTTTCAGTTAACTTTATGAGCTTCTATCGTACTACTCCGTAAATAGCTAATTATTTAATTAATAGCGAATCTTTGCAGTGCATTTTTTTAGTCAAAGATCTTTAAGAGCTTTTCGACTCAAAACTCCGTTTAAATATTCACACCTCAACCATTATTAATGAGGTCTAAATTGTTCTTGGCTTCATTAAACGTTGGAAAAAAGAGTTCAATGATCTCTTTGTAACCAAGCTCCTTAATATTTCCATGGTACGACCTATTTTAGAATATTGCTTAATTATATAGTTTTCTTTCTTTTCGTTGCTCTAAGGAATCTAAACTGGTATCCAAATCTCCGTTTATCGTCTTATCATAGTCGGCTTCTTCTTATTGATCTTCCTTCATTAATAAGTCGTAGACAAATCCATGGGATTGCTTTTCTACATAATTTGATTGTTGGTAAAATGGATTCGTCCTTCTTGTTAATGCAACTTAATTTCTATGTCCCTTCAAGAACATCTAGACTCTTTCGCCCGTTGCATTTACCACTGTGCTATCAGATTACTCATTGCACAGTGCATTTTACGTATTATGCGCGATATATAAAAAATGATATCAAGTTTTTTTCCTCTCAATTCTCTCCTCCACTAATATAATCCTTGCATTTGTAAACTTCTATTCAAACTGCAGATATATGACGCGATGGCTTTATTTTCAACGAGTAGATTTTATTTAAATATGCTATCGTTGGTTTCGGTAATCGAAGAGGCAGCAAAACGATCCCAGTGTGCCCGTCCTCCGATTTCTTGATCATCCACATATCTACAGCAGATCTTAAATACTACATATACGAAATCTTGTTGTTCACAATACTTATTCTACATATCGATAAATTAAAATACTTTACATGATTCATCGGGGTCGACTATAATTCTCGAAATATTGCGTTTCAAGCAACGGCATGCTTGTCGGGAACTAGTGGTAGTCCCAGGGTACAGCCTAACAAATTTTGTGAAGGCATCAATCACCAAAAGGTACTAAATGGTCGATATGAATGGTATCGAACGGCAAGGGGAATCTTCGGAATGTTGTGGAGAGTAACGCACAACACTTCTCTGTGGCTAGATGACCCAATTTCGTGTACTGTTCTTATCAGACTCTGAATCGTCTCTGCGGGGACATATAACTGCGGCACACCATTGGGCGATCACCGATACACGACACCGTCTATCAGCTCAAACCCCGGCACATCATAATCTTCCAGATCATTACGTAACTTAACAACGTCAGGATCACGATTCTGTGTCAACATCATCAACATAGGCTACAGTATTTAATCTACTCAGGGCGTCAACGTCGTGCATGTTCACTCCTGAACGATGGGCAATTGTATAGTTATAGTTTTCTAACAAAAGCGGCCAACGTGTCATTTTCGCGGAAGATCCCCCATTCCTCAGAGCCAGTGCTAGCGTGTTGCAATCGGTTACGATTTTGAAAAGAATAAATTTGAGATAAATCTCGAGTCACTTCAAGGCTTACGCTTCCAGCTCATAGCTATGCAGCTTGGATTCAGGCACTGAGACGGTTTTGGAAAAATAGAACACTGGGTGAAATTTGCCGTCTTCCTGCTTCTGGAGGAGCATCGTTCCAAACCCTGAAGAGCTCGCATCACAATGAAGTTCCGCCTCTGACTTCGGGTTATAAATACTAATTTGGACTACAGCGTACGGAACGCCTGGAGATATTCAATATCCGGGACATCGGGACGGCAATCTTGGCAAAATTGGGTACAAATAGACGGAAGTATGAGAGCAGACCTAAACAACGCACTAGCTCCTTGCGATCTTTCGGCACGGGGAAATCTCGAATTGCCTGAAGGTGCGCTGACTTGGCGTAATCCTGGCGGAATTAGCCAAATATCCTAAATATTCTAACTCATGGTTAGCGAACCTGCAGTTGAACAACTTCAAACACAGGCCTTTTACCCGCAAGGTATGTAACGTCTCCTTCAGGACCTTTATGTGAGTCTCAAAATCCTATGAGGCGATCAGGATGTCATCCATGTAGATAACTAAGTGACCTCCGTTGATCAGATCCTTTAGGACGAAATATACAAATCTAGCGAATACTGGAGGGCCATGCCTTTCGGGCTCTGTCGAAAGGCACGCGCACGTTCTTAAATTGGCCGTCAGGGGTTACAAAAGCAGTATACTTAATCGAATCTAGATGCATCTTCACAAGATGAAATCCACTCTCTACACTCTCTCCACAGTAAAGAAAGACTTTCCACCGAAATCTTCAACACAATTATCTAACCTAACGGTTATTTTGTTCAGCGATCTATAATCAACATATTTTCTCAGGGTGTTGTCCTTCTTACGGACCGGCACAATAGCGGAAGCATACGGTGGTGGGGGCGGCAGAATACTGGCATCTGGCTAATTAATTCGATTTTCAACTCGTATTCTATGGGTTGAACTTGTTCTTCAGGTACGTCTAAATACGATTTTCTAATTGCCTCTCTCAGCACGTCTGACTGCTCTGGCAGCAATTGGTTCTGTGTCAAGATTGTCGACTTCTTCTACTGGTACGTCTATGGCATTCATAACCGCTAACATCTCTTCTACTGTCTCAGTATCTTCGACTACTAGCTGCCTCGGAGGCATCTCAATGGGATCAGTAACCGAGGGGCATGACTCTGTTCTGACCACCACACCTACGACGTCTGTTTGAACTGAAATATCGTGAGTTCATTGGAACAGCCCCTATTGGTCTCGGGAGATCCTCTAAGCCGATCTTTGTCGCATTGGTTCACAAACTGGCACAGTATAATGTTGGCCTTTTTTAATACATCCCGCTGCAATATAATGGGCAACGCAGTTGCTGAATTAGGGAGTATAAACATTTCATTTTATATTGTTCTAGATTTATTGATGCGCACAGCGCACATTATTTTGCCTAGCGACAACAATCGGCCCTTTCGAGGCTACGGCAGAACATCAGTTTTGGACGAAGACGGCAGGATTTTGAGATCTCCGATTCTTTGATAAACGACCGAGGGCTGCCAGAATCGAGCAAAGAAAACTTCACACTAAACTCACTATATTCCTGACCCAAAATAAAGGCAACACTCACGGTTTGTAGCGGATTCAGCTGTTCGTGACACCCCTCTTGTGTGGCAGACTGCTTGCTGGCAGCTGCCCCCATCCTCATCGGGCACGTCTTGTATACATGCCCAGCCTTCCCGCATTTGAAACAGGTAGCGGGATGACGAAACGGCATTGGGAATTGGCTCTTATAGTGCCCAAACGCCAAGAAATTGTAGCATCCTACTTCTGCCAGTGGCACATCCATTTTCCCGGCTGGCTTCCTGGTCGTCACTGCGGTCCTAGGCTGCTGACACACTGTGTCATCCTGCTTCGACGACTCGGTTCGGAGTCGACACCTCTCGTAACGTTCCATAAGGTTCTTCACATCCGGCAGGGTGCGGGCAGCGTATAGCATGCCCACGGCAGGCGACTCTTCCCGCAGTCCGTCGAATATGAGATCGACCAGCTCACCTTCAGGGATTGCCTGATGCATGGCAATCTCTTGCATTTCCAATGCGTACCGAAGGAATCTCTCTCCCGGCTGGCGGTGACGGCTTCGCAGGGCGGCGCATACCTCCTCGCTACTGCGCGCCCGAGAATCAAGACAGAATGGACTCAATCATTCCAACGTGAGCGAACTGCGGCGTAGGAGCTTCGTTGCCGTCCAGCTGCCCTTTGAGGGCAGCTATCTGACACTATAGTTCCAGGAGCGAGTCGTGCTCAGCCAACTCCTCCAGTCGGCTAACTTAGGACACCGACGGCGGGACCGAGCATGGCTGCGTACCTACGGGCCTCGGGCCCGTCGCGCGTCTGAGGGGCGGCAGTTGTTTTGTCAGCCGTCGAGGCTGCGGCAGCCGTCATTTCTGCGGTTGTAAGTGCGGCGCGTGGAGCCGCCGTCCCGACAGTGGCCAGCGCAGGTATCTGCAATGCGACAGCGGTGTCTCGGCATGGCGCCCCCTGCATCTTGTCATCGTGGACCGCATTGCTGGCTACCGCGACAATGACAGCAACCTTTGACGCCCTTTTCAGCTCCGGAGCATTTACAAACTCTTCTCCATTATGGTCGACCGCAACATTGTGCAATTTCCTCCTTTGTCAACAATATTTTAGCGCAGATGTGTATTAACGTGTGTATATCTCACTTCTGAGTTGTAAACTTCTATTCAAACGGCAGATATATCATGCGATGGCTTTATTTTCAAAGATTCGATTTTATCACTAACCATATAACACATAGATATAACACGCGGAGCAATGAAATTCAGCGAATTCGCACAATGACATTAGTACCCCATGCCTGCGATTTCGTCGTTTCGCCGAATTCGCCTTATTTTTTGCTGCGAGTAGCGGGTACTCTGTGACAAGAAAATCAGTGCTCTGCAAGTGCTCGTTTGGTAATGATCCATTTGTTTATAAAGCTCTACTATGCAACCATGTATGCTTATTTTCTGATCTCTTCTCTCTCATATATTCTTATTATCTGCTCTCTTCTCTGTCGAATATATATACATATGTAAGAACTCACCAGCAGCAGCACACCAAAATTGAAATTTGCTCGCAAGGCTTCATTTCTTCTCTTGCGACAATAGAGTATTCCAAACTTTTGAAAGTATTTGTCAGACCCATGCAAAATGTTAACATTTTGATTATTATTTATGGAAAGGGTATGGAAGTGTGAGGCTAATACGAAGAATATGTTTTCGCGTCGAGCTTGCACACAGACTATCAGTACTTACCGTTACAGCAGCTCACATGTATAAGCATTTGTGTCTGTATGCGAACTGGCAGTTACAGTTGCTTGCTAAACAACTTCAGCTGCCTGTGGCAATTCTGAAAATCTTTTGCATTGCAAAGAGTGTTCGTGTTCGTGGCGAGTGCCTTCCACAACATATATATATGTGTGCCTAACTTATTCACGAAAATTTTCTATTTTTCTTAAATTTGAACTATTAGGCTTTATCAAGAATATTCTCCGTCAGCAATTTACATTTTTTCTTATTAAAATTAAAATAAACTAATTAAGAATAAATTTTCGATGTTCTAAAGAAGGGTGAGTAGGGGAAAACCATTGATTATGCAAAGTGGATTTTGCTGTAGCGTTCATGCAGTACCGAAAAATTTTACCCTTATTTTTGCTAAGTATGGTTTCCTAACGAAAATTTTCTTGAACGTGCTTAAATTCACTAGAATTAAGTCGTAAAAATATCAGAAGGGGCTTTCAACTTAAGATAGTGATTTACATAATGGATATAATACATAATTTTTGTAGGAATCAAATATTCAGACGAACTTTGCATTACATCTGACGATTTCAACAGATTACTACAAAGTTCGAAATCTGTTTTCTTTAACAACTTGTACAAAAGAAAACCTGCAAAGTATGGCAATGCATTTTCATTAAAAGCATTTTGATATTTGATGTATGCAATGGTTGCATCTAATGACAATTGCATTTCTAAATCCCCATTTATTGGCTCAGTATCTGTAGACAAATTCATGGCACATTGCTCATGAAAAACAGATTGTTGAGACCCGCTGTCTAGTATTATATTTGCTAACATGAGATCTTCATCTGGAAGACACTTGCCAGATACAAAAGCAGAAGTTAAGATTTTCGTTGAAAGCAATTTGGAAACTATTGCATTAAATTCGAAAATAGTTGGGTTGGTGATTGTTCCTTCCCGACATCTAATCAAATAAAATAAGTTTTCCAAAGACGAGTTAAATTTTGTTCCTTTATTTCGTATAGTTTTCTTATTTTATCCCATGAAACTATGCCGCGAGATGTACAAATATTATGGCTTAAAAGAATATTTCTTAGCGATTTAACAAGATCCGGGAACATCGAATATCGCAAATATTTCTTTGCCATTTATTTTTTAAAACTATAATTGGTGAAGTTAATATCCAATCTATTAAAAACTGCCCTATTATTGGAACCCTAATCGCAAACAACGGCTTTGACATTAAGTCCCAATGTTTGTGATAGCCCAATATTTTGTTCAACTTTATACTTAAGGTCCGTATGTTTTATGCCTTTAGCTGAAATCGAATAGCTTAAAACATATTTCCAATCCTCAAAAAGGCCCCTAACAAGAAACACAGAAGCTTGTTGTCCCAAATATTTACTTCTTTTTTATCCATCATTTTCAAATCCCTGCATCTCATCAAGAGATGAATTGTATTGAAGTCCAATTTTTATTTTGACTTCGTCGCAAACTAATACTGCATATTTTCCTTTATCACTCATTTAACTTTTCCTTGCAGATTTTCAAGCAATTTAGGATTAAATCCAGGGGATAAGTTTTTGAAAATTGCCCATCTATTTACTTTTAAGTCTCAATTTAAGAACATCCCTAAGATAATCATATGTCCTAGCAGAATAAAGATGTATATTTTGCGAAATAATCCTTTCAGCGCTATTATAAGAACGATTCTGTTATAATTTTATAAAAGCGTACGGTAAACTGTTAATTTTCGCTAAGACATTGACATTCTTTTCCCCTTTTTAGTATTTAAGTAATTTGTTTTATTCCTAAAAGGTTTTTTAAAAGCTAAAAACCTTTTTTTCAACTTAATATAATTTTCCTGTACTTTTTTCAGATCTTCTCCTGTTTCATAGTATTTTTTTCTATAATATATCTTATTTTGGTCTCTTTTTACGCAATTTAAACAAAAGGAAGGGGGATCGAAATTTAAATCTTGCCACAATTGATTCTTCAAATCACTGTCAAAGCTCAATAAATTTTTAAATCATTTCTTCCCCGTCACTTTCATTCTGAGTGCTTTCAGTCCGCTCTCCTGTGCCCTGTGACGCATCAAATTCATTTAATACTTTGCTTAAATTGTTCTTCTGATAAATATAAGGGATAATTTCCTTTTCACAACTGTCTACTAATTAAATTTCATGATTAGTAGAATCAAAATTTGGGTTGCATAATTGTAAGGTTGGGACTGCGTTGGCTGTTAACGTACATTTACCAATATATTTTCATTCGAAATGCGTGTTGCATATTTTAGCATTGTTCCTGTCGATGTTATTCGGTAAATGGCATGCTCTAATCAACTTGTTAAAATAAAATTCTTTTGGTAGAAACGAAAAAAACCTCACTGGCAAATTAACGGAGCTTTTTCTGTAACTTGCACCACATGTTTCTATAATACATTTCGTTCCATTTTTTCGTGAACCTTTTTTGATGATATTCTTCACATCAACAATTTTGTTTTTTATACCCTGAACCCATTGAAAATGGGTATGTTTTTGTTGAAATGTATGTAACAGGCAGAAGGAGGCGTGGCTGACTCCATAAAGTATATATATTTTTCATCAGGGAGACAAGTCGATTTAGCCCTATCCGTCTGTCCGTATGTATGAACGCGTCGATCTCAGAACCTACAATAGCTAGAGATTTCAAATGTTTTTTGTAGGTCCCTGTATAGGGCGCGCATATCGAGTTTGTTTCAGAAATTCGATAATTGTTATCGATTAAATACGAAAAACTAAATTCAGCTATAAAATTCTATCTAATTCATCTTTCTAGCTAGAGTCTTAAAATTCAATTATTTATTTAGGCCTTACGCATTTTCGTTTTTTTGTCAAATTTTGGGTGTCACGCCCCCTTCGCCTCAAATTTGTAAGTCCCGTATATCAAATACTAGAGACTAGTGCTTTGGCACATACATACATATGGATGACATGATCACGCCCAACAAGTTTGATCAAAATCGTTCTAAGGAAATGTTCTAGAAAAAAAGCTATTAGACATTTAATTTCCCATATCATTGGTATGCAAATAACAGCCAAATCACAGACGATGCACCGACTTGCGCTTGTGTGTGCGTGCGCGTGTGTGTGTGTGTATTGCTTGTAATGTATGCATGCTCGGAATAACGGTTCTTCGCAGGGTTCAGGGTATCCCCTAGTCGAGCGGTCTCGGCTAGAGTTTTCTTACTTGTTATAACATAGTTTTTTTATGCCATAATTAAAAAAGAACTCATATATTTAATCGCAAAATCAGTTACATAAATAAATGTTAAGGAGGGCACGTGCCATGAACACGTCTCTGCAATGCAAAAGATTTTCAGAATTGCCACAGGCAGCTGAAGTTGTTTAGCAAGCAACTGTAACTGCCAGTTCGCATACTGACACAAATGCTTATACATGTGAGCTGCTGTAACGGTAAGTACTGATAGTCTGTGTGCAAGCTCGACGCGAAAACATATTCTAATGCCTCACACTTCCATACCCTTTCCATAAATAATAATCAAAATGTTAACATTTTGCATGGGTCTGACAAACACTTTCAAAAGTTTGGAATACTCTATTGTCGCAAGAGAAGAAATGAAGCCTTGCGAGCAAATTTCAATTTTGGTGTGCTGCTGCTGGTGAGTTCTTACATATATATATTCGACAGAGAAGAGAGCAGATAATAAGAATATATGAGAGAGAAGAGATCAGAAAATAAGCATACATGGTTGCATAGTAGAGCTTTATAAACAAATGGATCATTACCAAACGAGCACTTGCAGAGCACTGATTTTCTTGTCACAGAGTACCCGCTACTCGCAGCAAAAAATAAGGCGAATTCGGCGAAACGACGAAATCGCAGGCATGGGGTACTAATGTCATTGTGCGAATTCGCTGAATTTCATTGCTCCGCGTGTTATATCTATGTGTTATATGGTTAGTGATAAAATCGAATCTTTGAAAATAAAGCCATCGCATGATATATCTGCCGTTTGAATAGAAGTTTACAACTCAGAAGTGAGATATACACACGTTAATACACATCTGCGCTAAAATATTGTTGACAAAGGAGGAAATTGCACAATGTTGCGGTCGACCATAATGGAGAAGAGTTTGTAAATGCTCCGGAGCTGAAAAGGGCGTCAAAGGTTGCTGTCATTGTCGCGGTAGCCAGCAATGCGGTCCACGATGACAAGATGCAGGGGGCGCCATGCCGAGACACCGCTGTCGCATTGCAGATACCTGCGCTGGCCACTGCCGGGACGGCGGCTCCACGCGCCGCACTTACAACCGCAGAAATGACGGCTGCCGCAGCCTCGACGGCTGACAAAACAACTGCCGCCCCTCAGACGCGCGACGGGCCCGAGGCCCGTAGGTACGCAGCCATGCTCGGTCCCGCCGTCGGTGTCCTAAGTTAGCCGACTGGAGGAGTTGGCTGAGCACGACTCGCTCCTGGAACTATAGTGTCAGATAGCTGCCCTCAAAGGGCAGCTGGACGGCAACGAAGCTCCTACGCCGCAGTTCGCTCACGTTGGAATGATTGAGTCCATTCTGTCTTGATTCTCGGGCGCGCAGTAGCGAGGAGGTATGCGCCGCCCTGCGAAGCCGTCACCGCCAGCCGGGAGAGAGATTCCTTCGGTACGCATTGGAAATGCAAGAGATTGCCATGCATCAGGCAATCCCTGAAGGTGAGCTGGTCGATCTCATAATCGACGGACTGCGGGAAGAGTCGCCTGCCGTGGGCATGCTATACGCTGCCCGCACCCTGCCGGATGTGAAGAACCTTATGGAACGTTACGAGAGGTGTCGACTCCGAACCGAGTCGTCGAAGCAGGATGACACAGTGTGTCAGCAGCCTAGGACCGCAGTGACGACCAGGAAGCCAGCCGGGAAAATGGATGTGCCACTGGCAGAAGTAGGATGCTACAATTTCTTGGCGTTTGGGCACTATAAGAGCCAATTCCCAATGCCGTTTCGTCATCCCGCTACCTGTTTCAAATGCGGGAAGGCTGGGCATGTATACAAGACGTGCCCGATGAGGATGGGGGCAGCTGCCAGCAAGCAGTCTGCCACACAAGAGGGGTGTCCCAAACAGCTGCGTTGCCCATTATATTGCAGCGGGATGTATTAAAAAAGGCCAACATTATACTGTGCCAGTTTGTGAACTAATGCGACAAAGATCGGCTTAGAGGATCTCCCGAGACCAATAGGGGCTGTTCCAATGAACTCACGATTTTTCTGTTCAAACAGACCTCGTAGGTGTGGTGGTCAGAACAGAGTCATGCTCCTCGGTTACTGATCCCATTGAGACGCCTCCGAGGCAGCTAGTAGTCGAAAATACTGAGACAGTAGAAGAGATGTTAGCGGTTATGAATGCCATAGACGTACCAGTAGAAGAAGTCGACAATCTTGACACAGAACCAATTGCTGCCAGAGCAGTCAGACGTGCTGAGAGAGGCAATTAGAAAATCGTATTTAGACGTACCTGAAGAACAAGTTCAACCCATAGAATACGAGTTGAAAATCGAATTAATTAGCCAGATGCCAGTATTCTGCCGCCCCCACCACCGTATGCTTCCGCTATTGTGCCGGTCCGTAAGAAGGACAACACCTTGAGAAAATATGTTGATTATAGATCGCTGAACAAAATAACCGTTAGGTTAGATAATTGTGTTGAAGATTTCGGTGGAAAGTCTTTCTTTACTGTGGAGAGAGTGTAGAGAGTGGATTTCATCTTGTGAAGATGCATCTAGATTCGATTAAGTATACTGCTTTTGTAACCCCTGACGGCCAATTTAAGAACGTGCGCGTGCCTTTCGACAGAGCCCGAAAGGCATGGCCCTCCAGTATTCGCTAGATTTGTATATTTCGTCCTAAAGGATCTGATCAACGGAGGTCACTTAGTTATCTACATGGATGACATCCTGATCGCCTCATAGGATTTTGAGACTCACATAAAGGTCCTGAAGGAGACGTTACATACCTTGCGGGTAAAAGGCCTGTGTTTGAAGTTGTTCAACTGCAGGTTCGCTAACCATGAGTTAGAATATTTAGGATATTTGGCTAATTCCGCCGGGATTACGCCAAGTCAGCGCACCTTCAGGCAATTCGAGATTTCCCCGTGCCGAAAGATCGCAAGGAGCTAGAGCGTTGTTTAGGTCTGCTCTCATACTTCCGTCTATTTGTACCCAATTTTGCCAAGATTGCCGTCCCGATGTCCCGGATATTGAATGTCTCCAGGCGTTCCGTACGCTGCAGTCCAAATTAGTATTTATAACCCGAAGTCAGAGGCGGAACTTCATTGTGATGCGAGCTCTTCAGGGTTTGGAACGATGCTCCTCCAGAAGCAGGAAGACGGCAAATTTCACCCAGTGTTCTATTTTTCCAAAACCGTCTCAGTGCCTGAATCCAAGCTGCATAGCTATGAGCTGGAAGCGTAAGCCTTGAAGTGACTCGAGATTTATCTCAAATTTATTCTTTTCAAAATCGTAACCGATTGCAACACGCTAGCACTGGCTCTGAGGAATGGGGGATCTTCCGCGAAAATGACACGTTGGCCGCTTTTGTTAGAAAACTATAACTATACAATTGCCCATCGTTCAGGAGTGAACATGCCCGACGTTGACGCTCTGAGTAGATTAGATACTGTAGCCTATGTATATAATGTTGATTTAGATTTTCAGCTGCAGTTGACACAGAATCGTGATCCTGACGTTGTTAAGTTACGTAATGATCTGGAAGATCATGATGTGCCGGGGTTTGAGCTGATAGACGGTGTCGTGTATCGGCGATCGCCTGTTTTGAAAAAAGTCGACTGTTATAAAAAAAAGTCGATCTGCGCGTCCTATACAGGAACCCACATTAAAAATTTCAAGTCTCTAGCTCTTATAGGTTTTGAGGTTCATACATACGGACAAACAGACGGACGGACGGACACGGACATTGCTTGTTTCCCTGATCAAGAATATATATACTTTATTGGGTCTGCCACGCCTCCTTCTACCTATTAGCAACGAGAATTACCTCATAGCAACGAGAATTAAAAATATTAAAATTTTACTTGGCTATCGAATATTTCGACCAGTCGATTATGCAGACAGACTTTTTAAAACTTCAAAAACATTTGGACACAATGTTTCTTAGAATGGAAAGCGTCTTATTAGAAAAAGGCACACGGAGACACATAAAAACACACTCATCAAGAAGAGGGCTTAAAGTGTTAAAGTGTTATATCAACGGAATCATATAACATAGACTAATCTGTTGCACTTATAAGTTGGTTGGTTGCACTTATTATTACAACGACATTGTTTTGATGGTAAATGTTCACAAATTGGAAGAGTACTTATAGATAAGGATATCTCCAATTTGGGGTGATGTATATCCTCAAGTATACACAAAAGGGATGATCTAGAAAAATTAATGCATGAGTCATCATTAAAAAACACGAGATCTAGCGAACGATTGAGATGATTTGAGATTGAATTCATCTGAAGCATAGAAAACGAGAATAATTCATCAAAGATAAAACAAGTAAGAACGTTGCTGTCGGACGCAACCGACAGCGAAATACTTTTTCACGTCCCAGCAGCCCATAGGGGCATCTATCACAAAATATTTAAACATTAATCTTAATTCACCACTGTCGCCGCTCAAGTTATTGGAGATGGCCAGACAGTTTTAATTTGGATCGAAGCTTAGAACCTTACCTTAGCAAAAACACGCACCAAAATTGAGAGAGATGGCACGTCTAAAAATGAGAGAGAGTTGGCAACTCTGAAAATGAGATAGAAATTCGATGGCGAGCGTAGAGGAGTGGGCTCGAACCCCGGTGCGGTCATCTTGATATTTTTGTTATTTTTTTATTTAGTTATTTTGTGTTAATAAAACACATATATAAAATTTGGCAAATGAAAAGACAACGTCAAAGGTCACAAAGTTATTATGTGGCGCCATATTGGCTTAGAAGCTGCAAATTTTTCAGTTTTGATTTGCCTCCAATGGTCGTAGACATATAATTTTTGGCATGTTCACAGACTAGGTGTTCAGGAATATAACTGTAAAGTTTGGATGCTTACATTCAAAAAATGTGAAAATTACAGGGTATTTTTCTGTAAGTCAAAAGTAATAATTCAAATCCAATTGCCACGCCCTTAGTATGCATGGCCACATAATTTTTGAGCGATATTTATAGGATCGTAATGGTAACCCACGTGTCAAAATTGGACGTTCCAACTTCAAAACTGTAGAGGTTACCGTTTGACCCGATTTGCCACGCCCCCAATGGGCATAGATACATCCGCCATAGATTTTTGATCTTGTTATGTCAGCGTAAGTGTTCATTACAAATCTCAACTCTTCAATAGCGTGGAAATGGTTTGCGTTCATACGGACAGACGGACGGACATTGCACAAAGCCAATATACTTATTTCACTTCGTAAAAAAGTATAACACGTGAGAAAACTCTAGTCAAGACCGCTCGACTAGGGGATACTATAAACCCTGCGAAGGTCCGCTATTCCGTGCATTCTCCGTTTCTTTTAAATACATATGTATATGCATGTATATTAGAAGCAACTCATACACACATACAGGCACACTCACGCACAAGCGCAAGTCGCTGCGTCAGCTGTGCTTTGGCTGCTAAATGCATGACAATATTATGGGAAATTAAATGTTTAATAACTTTTTTTTCGCGACCAACGATTTTGATCAATCTTGTTAGGCGTGATCATGTCATACATGTGTATTTGCCGGAGCACAAGTCTCTAGTACTTGAAATACTGGCTTTACAAATTTTAGCCGAAGGGTTCTTGGCATCCAAAATTTAACAAAAGCCGAAATTGTGCAAAGCTCAAATAACACTAAATGCAAAATTTGAAGACTCTAGCTAAGCAGTAATCGATTTTTGTAACAATATCGATCTTTTCGTGCTATACAGGAGCCTACATGCAAATTTAAAGTCTCTAGCTCTTATAGGTGCTGAGATCGACGCGTTCATACATACGGACAGACGGACATGACTAAATTGACTCGGCTTCTCTCCCTGATCAAGAATATATATACTTTATGAGGTCTGCCACGCCTTCTTCTCTATCTAATTAATCTTTCTAGCTAGAGTCTTCAAATTTTGCATTTAGAGTTATTTGTGCATTACACATTTTCGGTTTTTGTTAAATTTTGGGTGCAAAGCCCTTTAGACTCAAATTTGTAAGTCACATATTTAGAATACTAGAGACTGCTTTTGCATGATCAAGCTCTGCAAGTTTGATCAAAAACGTTCGTCTACAAAAAAAGTTATTAAACATTTAACAGTTGCGACGCAGTGAATTGCGTGCGTGCGCCTATGCGTGTGTGTGTATATGTTGCTTGTAATGTACATGCATATTCATATATATAATATATATAAAAGAAACGGAGAATGCTCGGAATAGCGGTTCTTCGGAGGGTTCAGGGTATCCCCAAGTCGAGCGGTCTCGACTAGAGTTTTCTTACTTGTTTTCTTTTTTAACATTTTCACGTTTGCCGCTAAATACCCTTACAGTACTAGTAGTAATGTTGTTGGTAACATTGGCTTTTCGCTGTTTTCCGGCTGCGTCATTTATCATCCCGGGAGTATGAGACGATGCTACCGTGACCGAGGATATAATAATTCTTTGATGGAAATAAAATGCTTTGTTCACTTTTGTGTTTTTGCAAGAACGTGATTTAATGTGCTTATTTATCTGATGAATTTAATGTGTTCCCTTCTAAACTCAAAATGAGAATGACTCTCGTTCTCCGACAGTCGTAGGTTTTCGCTTTCCTCGCGCCAAACCTCACTCGGCGCCAGACGCTAAAACGGGACTTTTCTCAAGCTACAGTGATAGATTGGCAATATATTATGCAATATTAGTGTCTTATTGAGAAATGCTATTGTGATGAAATACCCGAAGGCGCACAAACACACACTCAATGCAGCTGAGCACATACATTTCCAACATGCGCCGTCGCAGCGCCAGCGTCTTCAAGTACTTATGATCCGATATGGTGTATATGTGCAAGTTGGAACGCGTGGCCGTCGTTAACTTTAGGTGCGAAGGGGCTTAGGTGGGGAACAGCGTATTATTATCCGCTGTTAACTCGCGCGAACCTCAGAAAGAGCAGAGCACTGACTCGTATTCGGAATATCAAAGCTTGCGGTTGACTCAAGAGAGTCTGGAAAGGTGAAATATAAGACAGCGGGTAGAAAGAGAACAGTTGAAGAAGAAGAGAAAACAGTCGCAGACACTATTGCATTATAAAGAGACATAGTGATCCTAAATTAAATATAATATTATTAATAATAAAATGAAAACGAAAAGCATACAATGCAGTGGACAACAGGATGCGCACTGTGTTCTCTCGGATTTCCTACGGATGTTCGCTCATTAGCGCACGTAGACCGTGCCTCAGAGACGCACACTTTTTCCGCACGGCTACTCCAATGTACCTGAATTCCTGTTGCTGGATGCGCCAGTACTAGCGTTATGCTTAGACGCGCTGTAATAATGTCCTTGTGGGTGACAGCGGTTGTCTGCCGCTAGTACCCAACTTACGGCAACATCACCCGATTTTCTATGACAAAAACTGGCTAGATCGCGTGGCCGCCTCTCAATGACCGAAGCATTATTATTGGCCTGCGATTAAAAGTAACAACTACTTTCTTTCTGCCGCGAACGGCACTTAACTAGCGGTGACCGATAATTGGAGTGTTTGCGACGCGAGTCATCCGCTGATTTAGAACGATAATCGATAAGTTTTGGAGAATAACTCAATAGAGTTGAAAAGAGTCTGTGTTGCTAATTGTCAATGTGAGAGAGACAACCATAGATGTTGCTGAACGTAGTCCCGTGGGTCGTTGAGTTCAAGCCACAGAGTTGCAATGAAGTCGATACACGAATAGAAATAGAGTCTCTGGCAGAAAAAGACTAAAAGAGGCAATCATTGCTGGAGTGTTAACAAGAGACAACGTAGATTATTCGTTAAAGTGCACATCAAAATATTAATTAATGATGGATCAAGGCAAAACTAACGACGTCCAGACATTAGCAGTGGGATCGGTACTACCTACTATATGGGATCGGCACTACCTACTATTTTTTCGACCGAGCAGTGGTGTGCAATTATCGAATTCCAAAATCAAAATTTAATGCAATTGTCGCCATTTGGCCATCAAAACTGCGATGTCGTTTTTGCAAAATTTTACTGCTGACTTAGCAGGTGAAGATAATCGAAAATGGTGTGCAATCGCCGCTAACATTATATTGTCTGATCATACTGTGTACACGAATTGTATGCACGTGTTACCGCTCTCAGTGCGTGTGCATCTGTGCGTTTCTGAGTATTTCACCAGAAGAGTATTTCATCATAATGGTAATGTTGGCTCGTCGAATGTGGTTCGTGTCTATGCTAAGAAGTAATTGAGTGAAAAAACACGTGGAAGCAAGTTGCAATCTGATTTGAAGGCAATCTGCAAAATTACACCTATAGTCAGCCATTTCTGTCGGAAGCCTGGGCATAAGATTTTCGAGTGTCGAACCATTAAGCTCAAGCGAGACATCAAGTGTAACCTGTTTTCGATGTAGCCAACATATTTAAATATTTGGAGAATGAAACTGTAGTCAAATTGAGGGAATCTCAGTAGAAGAACGTAAATAATGGTTTTGTGGCTAAGCCAAAAGGGAAGATGTTTCAACAAGGTAAGATCTATCCAATTTACTTTGATTCTGGTGTTTACGTAGGTAATGCAGCTCTATATAGTACGCTGCAGATACTAGTCAATGCCATTATAAACGAAAATGTAATTGAAATTTTGTTTTACGTAGTACATGATGACAATTTGACAAGTGATTATTATAATTGGATGAGAAATGCTTAACCAGGGCTATAATGTTATTGTTACAACAAACACATTCGACATTGTGAAATCTAAGTCTGTAAATAGTTGTTCCGTAACTGCACAAGCAATTAGCATGAAAGATGTTAATATCGAATTAGTTGACAATGACAGGGGAAGATGTTTTTGAAGCTCTCGATTTTCTGAATTTTGTTCCTCCAATAGATAAAACTTTATCTAGTCGCAATTAGGGCAAGTAGTGCCAAAGGTCAAGTTGTCATGAATACACGCAGAAATCTGTTAGCTGCTGTCGAATCGAGCCAAAGGCACTTGCCGAGGTTTAGCTTGCATTGAATTGCACAGTTAGTCGTGCAACTGAAGTAAGACCTTTGGAAATGCTGAAAGGAAAAGGGGCACGATCGATAGGTTTAATTCCACCTGTGGACACAAATGGAGGCTGATCTAAGCGAGCTTATGATAAGCAAAGTGTTGGTAAAAGTGGCATGTACGAAAAATGTCGAGTAGACAAGAACAATGCAATAGTTGTAAAGCATAAGGCGATAATGTTTTATGTTTATTAAAATGTGAGGAACGGCATATGACAAAATTAGATCCAAAGTTCAAAGGGCCATTCGTGCTAATTGAATTGTTGGAAGGTGACCGATATCTTTTGAAGTCCTGAACGAGTAAAAGGACATAAGTATGCTCATGAGTGTTTGCGAGGAATGCCAAAGAAATGTGAAATGATTGAAGAGGATGATTACGTTGAAAAAGACGTAGATCATCAGTAGATCTCTACCACCTAGGGTGGAGAGAACATCATACATGGGGGCTAGATCCATGCAGCAATTGTCATGTCAGCATTGAATGAAATTGCCTGTAACGGATGTTTGATATGGAGATAGGTCAAGGCCCATGAGGTGCATAGCGTTGCAGAATGGCGGCAAGAGCCCGAGAACTATGTATTGATAAAAGTGAGAGCCAAATAATCGGGTTTGCGCAGAAGAGTACAATCTACTAATAACAAAGTGCTGAGTGCAAGCAACAGAGTTGCAATGAAGCCGAGAATCGACTAGAAATAGAGTCTCTGGCCCCTCTGGGGCGTAACAATCATTTTTGTGGAATCCATAGAGGAGGTCATCAGTAACTTATTAACCAACTTTAAAGTTTCTAACACTAAAACTGTAGGAGATATAAGCGTATACTATTTTCCACGCCCCCTGTGGGCGTATATAAATTTGCCATAACTTTTAGTTCTTGGGATGTTAACCTGAGTATATATCAAGTCTTAAGTCAATAGTGATCAAAATGCAACAGAATTAGTAAAATCACTGTATATTCAGATCCGATTTGCCACGCTCCCAGTAGGCATGGCCATATAATTTTTTGGGCGATCCAGTAACCCAAGTGCATTCTGGCTTTAAAACTGTAGAAGATACATTTTAACCCGATTTACCACGCCCCCAATGGACGTCGATATATCCGCAGATATATCGCAACTCTCTAGCCCTTCTAGAAGTAGTGTTTCTGAGATACAGGAAAATGCATTTTCCGATTTGCCACGCCCCTCGGGGGCGTATCAGGAAAATCTTGACACTTTATCAGACGAGGGTATACACGAGTATAAATTCAAAATTTCAAGTCTCTAGCTTCAATAGCGTGGAAATGGTGTATGTTCATGCAGACAGCATGATTGACATATACAAAATCAATATACTTATTTCACTTCGTGAATAAGTATAAAAACGAACTTCTATATAAATATAAAAGTCTGGTGTGAGCTGTCAAACCTTACGCACGCGTAGCGTGACAATTGACAAGTGACAATTTTGTTTCTCACATTCGACTTTAAAAAAAAGTAAGAAAACTCTACTCGAGACCGCTGAACTAGAGACGGTCGTCGGGATCGGGATTTTTGGGAATCCCGCGGTCGGGCGGGATAGGAAAGATTGGAAAATAAACCGCGACAGGCGGGATGTCCTGAAATTTCTGTGGGTCCCGGAAAATTTGTCGGGTCCCAAAAAAATTACATCGTTAAAATTTTCTGTATGTAGCGAAAAAATCGACAAATCTAAACGAGTTAAAAAAGAACTACTTTTTCATTGACCATATCAGAGTTACATGGGACTACCACAAATATTATAATCATAAGGCTAATTCAATGGAATGTCCAATGGAATGTCCCAAAGAAAACCATTACAGGCACCCCAGATAAACTGCGTTAAGACTTTTCCATTAAAGACAACTTGATCCAGGCAACCTGATTTGAGTAGTACTGACGAGTTAAAAAATCTTACGTTTGATCTCATTAGCAATCTCAGAAACTGTAAATCCAAGACAGAACAGTTTGAGGTAATAACTTCACTTGCCTTCAAATTTCACTCTTAATGTTAGGCAAAGAAAAGATAATTGCGTGGAATTCCAGGGGTATTCAAAACAAAAAGAAGAATTTCGTCACGTCATGTTCGACAATGACATTGACATCTGTCTGGCATCTGAAACCTGGTTAAAAAATGGAACCTTCCTTAAAATTCGTAATTATGTTACAGAAATGACCGAACGACTAACAGAGGGGGAGGGGTAACAATCAATATTAAACGAAATAATCCCCACTCTTTGCTACCCCTCCCAAGTACTAAAATTATTGAAACAAATGGCTTTTTCATATATGTATATGTTAGGAATAAGAAGGCTGGTTCTTTCTTTTCACTTATTTTTATTGAATTGCAGACCGCCTTATGCGCGTCTGCTCTTCTCTGTTGTCAAATTTAAAACTAAGCCGCAATAAGAATTTCACCATGTTGCTAACATGTTTAGAAATAATGTGGCAAAGTATTTTCCTATTTCGCAACTGTTAGCAACTAGAGAATGGCAAATTATAAGAAGAAGAAAAATCGATTGAATTTAGATCGATGCATTTCTCACCATCCCGCCCGACGCTGAAACATTGGTTTCTGAATTAGGTAGCGCGGCAATCTTGGTAATTGGGCGAGTTGTCTCTCCAGTGGATGTCTTCAGTCTGACTGCACGTACCAATCCGTCAGATCCAGGGTATGCCTCCATGACCCTTGCCAGTATCCAAGCGGAAGGTGGTGTGATTGTTTCCTTGATCAAAACGATGTCTCCAGAAGAAATGTTTGGAGATTTAGTATTCCATTTGCGACGCTGTAGTAAGGTAGTCAGATACTCCATGTGCCACTTTTTCCAAAAACGTTGCAGCATGGCTTGAGACTGCTGCCAATAATCCAATCTGTTTGCTGGGACTGGATCAAGATTTCCTTCCGGAACCAGAGTATATGGTCGACCTATAAGAAGGTGAGCTGGTGATAGATATGATACGTCTGTGTCCGGGGTTGTGTACAGTGGACGAGAGTTAACCACTGCCTCTATTTGTGCCAATAAAGTGTGCATCTGCTCGATTGTCAGAGTTGCGTTGCCAAGAACACGATTAAGATGTAATTTGACTGAGCGCACAGCAGATTCCCATTTGCCACCCCAGTGTGGTGCATGTGGTGGGATAAAGTTCCACTTGATCCCATCATTGGCCAGTGTTTGTGATACGATGCTGTTGTGTCTCTGTGATACTAGCAGCTGCTCCATTTCATTTAGCGCTCTCTTAGCGCCGACAAAGTTTCGTCCGTTATCGCTATACATGCGTGCACATTTGCCACGGCGTGATATAAAGCGACGCAGTGCTGCCAAAAAGGTTTCCGTGCTGAGATCAGTAGCTAATTCCAAATGAATTGCAGAAGTAGTCAAACATATAAACAGGCATATGTAGCCCTTCTCATTGCGTGGGTTGCGTCCCTTGTGGACCTTAAGTGTTTTCGAATGGAAAGGCTTGTGTCACTCTGACTGCTGGTAGATCAGCCATGAATTGTTGTGCTGTGTGGTGTCGCTGTCAAAAGCATTTCAAACAGTCGTGTGTAATCTTTCGTATTAGATTTCTGGCGCCCAATATCCCATAGCGTTGTCGCACGATGACAAAGAGTGCTGAAACACCTGGATGTAGATGTGACTCATGTTCCAGCTCCAAGATAAGTTTGGTGATGCGATGACTCTTCGGTAGTATGATTGGGTGCTTGGTACAGAATGCCAATTCCGAATTGCTTAATCGTCCGCCCACACGAAGGAGTCCAAGATCGTCAATGATGGGTAAGTGTGCGCAGTTTGGATTCATTCCTCAGTGGCTGCTTGTCGAGCAGCAATTGACGCTTCTTTCGAAATGTGTCCTGAGTACAGCGAAGGCATAATGTACGAGCTTTGCTCATTTCGTCAAATGTGAGTGCGCCTGAGAAGCGCTTGCGTCTTACAAACCGTAGAACGTATGCAACGATGCGTACCAATTTTGTCCAAGAGGAGATGCGATCTCCCAATTCGTCTATGAAAGCGACTGTAGCCTTATGAGCTGCTACAGTTAGCAGTGTAGTTGTCTTTACCTCTTCTTGAAATTGCTCATCTGGAATAAAAAGAGAAGAATGTGCAGGGATTATGGTGGCTACGTGAAAGTTTTCATCACGTAGCCAGTTGGGTCCTGTCCACCAAAGATCGAAATTAAGCAGATCTGCTGCAAGCATGCCTCTGGAAGCGCAATCTGCTGGATTTTCCTTGGTTTTTACATGATGCCAAGCATTTCGAGGTATGATGCCCAGAATATCCGATGTGCGATTGGCGACGAACGTCTTTAGTTTGGATGGTGTGTTTGATAACCACGCCAAGACAATAGTTGAGTCGCACCATGCGTGAAAAGTTATGTTGATATCTTTCAGCGCCGTTTTGATCGACGCAACAAGTCGACTCAGCAGCAGCGCTCCACAGAGTTCCAGACGTGGAAGAGATTGTTGCTTGAGTGGTGCAACACGTGATTTTGCAGCGATTAGTGACACTTCCATGTGGCCATCCGGGTGTCGAGCTCGACAGTAAACAACTGCAGCGTAAGCCTTGATTGATGCATCTGAGAATGCATGTAGTTCCATAGTATCTGAGTTGTACCCAACATAACGCTTCGTCTTGAATTCCTCGATTGCCATTATATCCATTCGATATTTTTGCCATTGTTGTGCCAAGTTCGATGGAAGCGGAGTGTCCCAATCCAAATCATGTAGCCATAACTCTTGGAACAGAATCTTGAACTGGACGACAACTGGTGTCAACAGCTCAAGCGGATCGAAAATTCGAGAAACGTCAGAGAGTACCTGTCGTTTTGTACTGCCTGTTGAACTGCTTAGATTCACATTCTATCCCAGTGTATCATTTGCTGGTTGCCAATGGATGCCAAGCACCTTGACTGTGCTTTCAACCGATGTGTCCAAATTCTTTGCAGATGGATTTCCATTTGTGCTTTTAATGAGTTTGCAGTTTGAAACCCATTTTCCCAATTCTAGTTGTGTGCTTTGGACATTAGAAGAACTAGTTCATCTCGCAGTTGGAGTAGTTCCTCTTCAGTTTGTGCTCCTGTCAAGACATCATCAACGTAGAAATCCTCCAACAGGATCCTAGCAGCTTGAGGATATTTGTGTGCGTAGTCATGAGCGAGTTGCTCCAGTACCCTGACCGCTAAGAACGGTGCGCAGGACGTACCATAGGTTACATTGGAAAGCTGATAGTGCTTCACTGATTCCACAGGATTCTTTCTCCACAAGATTCGTTGATAGTTCCGGTGTTTCTCGTTGACCCATATTTGACGAAACATTTTGACAATGTCAGCCGAGAAGACATAGCGATGAATCCGAAAACGAACGCATACATCAAACAAGTTCCGGTTGATGCTTGGTCCAGTATGTAGTGCTTCGTTTAAGGCGATTCCATCGCGATCTTGAAAAGATCCGTCAAAAACTACTCTTAGTTTTTGTCCCAAAACTGGATGATGTGACATGTAAAAAACCCGTACCTGGTGAGTATGGATTTCGTCTGGTGTGACTTCTCGCATATGCCCTAGACTTTCGTAGTCTTCCATAAATTGTATATATTGCTCTCGAAGTTGAGGATTTCTGAGTAGTTGACGATCTACTGCCTCAAACCTTGATACTGCTCATTGTAGAGTATCTGCAAAGGTTGTACTCGGCTCCTTGAACGGAAGTTCGACGATATGCCTCCCCTCGGAATCTCTCGTGTGCGTGTCACGGAAGTGTTTCTCCACTTTCAAGCCTTCCTTGTCAGCTGGCAGGACAGTATCGGTGTCCTCCAACTCCCAGAATCTCTGGAGTGAGGCATTGATATCAATAGAAGAACGCAGCGTAGTTGTAGCTGCTGGCTTCGGGTTGGCGGCAATGGCAGTGATCACCCATCCAAAAATTGTTGATATAGCCATTACATTACCATGGTTGTCAAGCATCTTCTCACCGATGATTATGCTCCATACATAGTCCGTGCCTAATAGAATGTCGATTGGAGATTTGGTGTTGAACATGGGATCTGCAAGAGGAATTTTATCGAAGATCTCTAGCGACGATGAATCGATATTGGCCCTTGCCAATGGTGACGTGATTTTGCTCAGAACGTGTACTGTAACTTCCATACAGTTATCTGACGTGCGTGACTTCATGTGTAGTTGGCTGACACCCCTTGTGGTTTCAACCTTTATAGATGAAATTCCCGAAACTAGAATCCGGGGCGATGAACGTGCGATGCCAAGTGCGTGAATGCAGCTTTCCGATATGTATGATAGTTCTGATCCACTATTCAAAAGTACACGGCAGGCAGTGTACGTTCCGTGCGCATTATTTCGTCCTTGTGATAAAACACATGGTGTGGCGTGCGGCGCTTGCGCTATGCAACCGTTTGTTATCAATGATACTCCATGCGTCTGATCGTCTTCAGAGGCAGTATCGGGTTCACCTCCTTGATCTGCAGCAGCCTGCAGCGATGTCACTTGTGCATGAATGAGTGTGTGATGCCGGCCACGACAATGTCTACAAGTGTGACTTGATCCACATTTCGCTGACGTGTGACCAGGCCTCAGACAGTTAAAGCACAATAATTTTCCCTTGACGAATGAGCGTCGTTGCTCAATAGACAAATTATGAAATTGAGAACAACTGAATAGAGAGTGCTCAGTTGAACCACATTTGGCACACGCAACTTGATCAGTGGCTATCAATGTGTGTGTCGCCCTCCTCGGCTTGTCGTTTGAGTTGTTGTCCGTACCATGACCTTGACTCAATTCGAACAACTCACATCGTGCGTCGAGAAATTTGAACAGCTCTTCTATGGTTGGAGAATTTTTGTCCTGGCTGATCTCCATCCATTTGCGTCTTGACTCTGGGTCTATTTTCGCAAGCAGTAAATATGTTATCCAACAGTCCCGTCCTGTTTGCCCAACTGCATCCAGTCCGCGTACTATTTCGTTAGCCCCGTCCGTCACCTTGCGTAGCATTGTCACGTTGCTAGTCTTTGAGCTGGGTAACTCCATGAATGCTTCTAGCAAGGCATTCACAACATGACGTGGTCGGTTGTAGCGTTCGTTGAGACGCTCCCATGCAGTATCATATGCCGCCTCTGTTATGGGCAAATGACGTATTAAAGTTGCTGCTTCATTTACCAAAAATGTTTTCAAATAATGAAATTTGCGAGTCCTTTCCATATGCGGTTTGTTGTGAACGGTGTCCTCAAATAAATCCTTAAAGGCTGGCCATTCCTTGTAATCGCCACAAAAGGTTTTATCTGCAACTTTGGCAATTCTGTGTATCGATGTGGCGCCAAAGTGTCGGCGTGCGTAGCATCGCTTGCCGGAGAACGCGCGAAGAATTCTTGTTGTTGTTGTACCAAACGTGAAATAGCGTCTTCGTTTGCAAACTCACTGCGTTCGGCAAGCTTAGTTGTTGTTGCTGACTCCAAGTGCTGCGTGTTGTGCACCCGCTTTAGTCCAAGCAGTTTCTCCAGGGCTTTCATGTACTTACCCTCATAAACTTCTTTGTCATTCGCTGGGTCGACATATCCTTCCACAGTGTCGTAGACGCACATGTTGTCACCAACCCGCTCGAACTCGTTCCAAGCGGCGTTGAGCCTGATCAGCATTGTCTCCACGAAATCATAGTCGGATTCAGCTGTGGAACGCACAGCCTGTTGAAGCAAGCGCGTAAGACTCGCCTTCAACCTGCCCCTTGTGTGTACCAGGATTTTGAGTTGTTCCATGGTGAAATAGTGAGTAATACACTACAACAGATCCGACTCGAAGGACCAATTTGTATGTTAAGGAATAAAGAAGGCTGGTTCTTTCTCTTGACTTATTTTTATTGAATTGCAGACCGCCTTATGCGCGTCTGCTCTTCTATGTTGTCAAATTTAAAACTAAGCCGCAATAAGAATTTCACCATGTTGCTAACATGTTTAGAAAGAATATTGCAAAGTATTTTCCTATTTCGCAACTGTTAGCAACTAGAGAATGGCAAATTATAAGAAGAAGAAAAATCGATTGAATTTAAATCGATGCATTTCTCAACAGTATATTACCGATATACATATGCTGTGTAGTGCAAATGCAATTTTCATTCTGGGAGATGATTTTAATTGCAGACGTCAGACATGGGGATGCTCTAGAGCGAACTCGTAGGGTAACCTACTAAAATCCATGGTAGACTGCAGGAACTTTTATCTAATGCATCCCTCTGAACATACATATTAACCAGCAGAAAATCACAGGAAACCCTCAACTTTAGATATTTTCCTTACAAATCGTCCCGTTTTTCTAAAAAGCCCACGAGTATTACACGCATTAAATTCTGATCACCTACCAGTTCGCTTATGGTCTCACTCAACTCTGCTTTTACTCCGATATAAAAGAGCAAATTCGCTTCCCAACATAAACTCAAACTCACTGTGCAGCACAGAAGATATTGATAATATAATTAACGTTTTTAGTGAAATCGTTCGTACAGCCAAAGATGTTATCATGCCAAAGAATCAAGTGAAATTTTCTCCAAAACCACTACCACAAAACATTCTTAACCTTATACAGATTATAAATATACAAAGGCGCACCTGGCTAACGTATCGACACCAAGTGGCTTTTTCAAGTGGCTAAACATGCTGATCACCAAAGCGATACTTGAATTTAGAAATAAATCCTGGAATATCACTCTGTCAGGCTTAGAAAAAGGTTCTTCCCCTTTTTGGAAAACGCTAAGGCGTTAGCTCAATCCTCTAGATACATGTTTCTCGCAATGGAAAATTTTAGTCTGCCCAGAAAAAAAACGAAAGGACATCTACTTGGGCTCAGAATATATAAAAAGGGAACCAAATGTCAGATACTTGTGTATTACACTTTACAAAACCCATTGATCCCATTGAAAATGGGAAATCAGGGTATAATGTTTTTGTTGAAATGTATGTAACAGGCAGAAGGCGTGGCAAACCCCATAAAGTATATATATTTTTGATCAGGGAAACAAGTCGAGTCGATTTAGCCCTGTCCGTCTGTACGTATGTATGCACGCGTCGATCTCAGAACCTACAATAGCTAGAGACTTCAATTTTTTTTGTAGGTCCCTGTATAGGGCACGCATATCGAGTTTGTTTTAGAAATTCGATTAATGTTATCGTTTTATTATTATCGATTATCGAAAATCTAAATTCAGCTATAAAGTTCTATCTAAATCATCTTTATAGCTGGAGTCTTCAAATTTTGCATTTAGTGTTATTTGGGCCTTACGCAATTTCGGTTTTTGCCACGCGCCCTTCGCCTCAAATTTGTAACTCCCGTATATCAATTACTAGAGACTAGTGCTTTGGCACATACATACATATGGATGACATGATCACGCTCAACAAGTTTGATCACAATTGTTCGTCTAAAAAAAGTTATTAAATATTTTATTTTTCATACCAATGGCACACAAATAGCAGCCAAAGAACAGCTGACGCAGCGACTTGCGCTTGTGTGTGCGTGCGTCTGTGCGTGTGTGTGTATGTTTTGCTTGTAATGACCATACATATACATATGTATTATAAAAGAAATGGAGAATACACGGAATAGTGGTTCTTCGCAGGGTTCAGGGTATACCCTAGTCGAGCGGTCTCGACTAGATTTTTCTTACTTGTTTTATGTAGGTTTCTGTATAGGACGAAAAGATAAATTGTGGAAAATCGATAACTATTTTAATTGTATTGTTATCGATTAAATCCGAAATCGATACTCAGTTAAAAAATTCTATATAATTCATCTTAAATTTTGGATGCCATGCCCCCTTCGCTTCCAGATTGCAAAACACTTGTTCTTTGGCAAATACACACATATGAATGACATGATGACGCTCTGTAAGTTTGATTAAAAACGTTCTTCAACAAAAAAGAGTTATTAAACATTGAATTTCCCATAACATTGGCATACATTTAGCAGTCTAAACACAACGCAGCGACTTGCGCTTGTGTATGCGAGCCTGTGCGTGTGTGTGTATGTATTGCTTGTAGTGTACATACATATACATATGTATACATATGTATATATATATATATATATATATATATATATATATATATCCCTAGCTACTAATGTCTAAAATAGCGCGACACGCTTGCGAAGCCATGCTTTACGGCAGTCCCGCAAGCATCGAGCATTATTTTATACTCAATTTTTGATGTATTTATTTTTAAGAGCAAATAAATGAATTTAAAAAAAAAAACATATGTATATCCCTTAAGGATAGATCAAGCTTTGCAACAATATAGCATTTTGTGGCACTGCAACAATTACAACAACTAAAACAAGTAAGAGTGCTCTAGTCGAGACTTCTCGACAAAGGGATCCCCTGAACCCTGCGAAGAACTGCGATTGCTAAGAGCCGCTAACATTCTCCATTACTTTTAAATGTATGTACATATATAGCAAGCAATACATACACACACACAGACGCACGCACAAGAACACACACAGACGCACGCTCAAGCACACAATCTGCTAACTGTGCATTATGACTCATCAGCTTCGCTGCTGCTGCTGCAAGACGCCGAAAATATGAGATATTAAATGTTTAATAACTTTTTTTCTAGACGAACGATTTTGATCATATGTGTGTATGTGACAAAGCACAAGTCTCTAGTACTTGAAATACGTGATTTAGCAATTTGAGGCGAAGGGACAGAAGGCTCAAATAATACTAAATGCAAAATTTGAAGACTCTAACTATAAAAATGAATTAAATAGGATTTTATAACTAAATGAAGATATCGGTTTTTAATCGATAACATTAAAACGATGATAGTTATCGAATATTTGAAACAAACTCGATCGAATCGTGATATACACGAACTTACACAAAAAAAATTTGAAGTCTCTAGCTCATATCTTCTGAGATCGACGCGTTCAAACATACGGACAGACGGACAGACAGACAGACGGACTGGGCTAAATCGACTCGGCTTCTCTCCCTGGTCATTTCAACAAAAACATTATACCCTGATTTCCCATTTTCATTGGGTTCAGGGTATAACAAGTAAGAAAACTCTAGTCGAGACCGCTCGACTAGGGTATACCCTGAACCCTGCGAAGAACCGTTATTCCGTGCATTCTCCGTTTCTTTTATATACATATGTATGTACATATATGACGGTTCATTACAAGCAACACATACACACATATGCACAGGCGCACGCACACACAACCACAAGTCGCTGCGTCAGTGCGTTAGCTGTTCGTTGTTTGCTATTTGTGTGCCAGTGTTATAGGAAATTAAATGTTTAAATTTTTTTTAGAGAAAACGATTTTGAACGTTTTATCAAACTTGTAGTGAGGGCGTGATCATATCATTCATATTTGCCAAAGCACAAGTCTCTAGTACGTGAAATACGTGTTTTTCTAATTTGAGGCGAAGAAAGCGTGGTATCCAAAATTTAACACTAAAAGCAAAATTTGAAGACTCTAGCTATAAAGATGAATTAGATATAAGTTGATAACTGAATAACGATTTCGTTTCTAATCGGTAACATTAAAGCTAAGAAAGTTATCGATTTTTTAAACAAACTCGATCTGCGCGTGGTATTCACGAACCTCCAAACAAACTTCAAGTCTCTAGCTCTTATATGTTATGAGATCGATGCGTTCAAATATATAGAAAAACGGACCCATTCAAATGTTGTATGTTTTTTTTGGAAATGAATGTAACAGGCAGAAGGAGGCGTTTCAGAGTATACATATATATTCTTGATTAGTCGAATATTTTCTGTTTTTTTTTTTTCTAACACTAAAACTGTAGGAGATATAAGCTGATACGTGTTACGACGTCCCCTGCGGGCGTACATATATTTGCCACAACTTTTCGATCACGGGATGTTAACCTGAGCACTACTACCAAGTCTCAAGTCTATAGCATCAATAGTGCACAGAATATAACAGACGGTTCCACGTTCCCAAGCCCAAATATTGCCGCAATTTCTTCTCGTTCGATGGATATCATGTTCCTACACTTTAAGACCCAAAGATCGTACTTGTCGATGTTGGGCTTCATTCGTCGGAATACCTCCCGTAGGATGATCATGTGTTCCTGTCGTGATGATGATGTGATCCAGATGAACGAAGGTATACGGCATCAGTCCAAGGGAAATAACTTGGTCCGGCGCCTTCTGAAATGTTTCGGGTGCCGAATGAAGTCTGAACGGCATCACCATCCACTGGAACAGACCCTTTCCCGGGACTGTAAATGATGTCAGTGGTCGGCTGGCCTTTTCCATGGGTATACTCTAATACTCATCCTTCAGATCCTGACTCGTGGCATAGCGTTCCTCGTCCAGAAATCCTAGTTTTGTTTAACATGGCGTGTACCCCAAAAGGGGTTTACACCCACACATAGTACAGCGGGTGAATTCAATGCGTCCACTAACGCCCCTAAAAGAACTCTTTTAAGTACCAGTTCGAACTTATGCTGTCGAGCATGTTGTTCCCTCTTGGTCAAGGGCGAGGCCTATCTTAACATCTGCTGGCTACGGGTACAGCATCCGGCCGTGATTCAACGCCACGTTTAACTATGACGGTTTTAACACCACAGCCACCACGAAACTCCCACTAAAGGGGGCCAACCTCATTACGCTGGCCTTGGCCGCCATCCTATCCCGTGGTTCAAATTAACAGCTTTGATCGGCTGATCGCAGTCTAAACTGCTTCCCAATTAGGTTTCCGACAACCAGGAGCTGGGTCAGCTCCTTCGACTACCTCCTAATGGGGGAAGCCTCCCAAATTAAGGCTTTGGTACACCTTTCGACTCTCCTTAAGAAGAAAGTCTTCCAAATTGAGGCTTTGGTGAGCCTTTTGGCTCATCACAAGGATGAGCCTCCCAAATTTAAGGACTTTGGTCGGACCTTCGACTTTCTTGAAAAGAAATTTGAGGTATTGGTGTAACCTTTCGTAGCAGTTGCCACTTCCAGTTTTGACTAACGTCAGTCCGGTACTGGTCGACCCGGCCTCTCTGCGTCCTCGTGGATCATCACCATGCGTCGCCTGCTAAAGACTATGTGCGCATAGTCGTCAAGCAGTTGCATGCTCGTCACCGCCTGCGTGAATGTTAATTCACCGGATTCGTCCTGCTGAATTCTAAGCCCTTCCAGGTCCCGCACATCCGCATAGAGTAGGCAGGCACATAGAACGTGCTGCCAGTCCACTATGGTTGCCACATAGACATCCAGCAGTCTCGCTAAGATCACGCACATGCAGAAAAGCGCTCAACGTGCCATGGCCAATTATAAAATAACTGCTATGCATCATGAACTTTAAGTCGGGGCGGCTGAAGACGAAGCTAACATCCGGGATGAACTTATGCGTAACACGGCCGTGTTCGCTGTCATCCCACCGGAGCTGCCATTCGCGCAACATGCGCTCGTCCAGCAAGGCTCTCCTCGTCCTGCGATCAAGGGTGGAAACATCTTGATCGTAGAGCCAATTGCCTTCTACCATGCGGTAGTTCCGCTTCAGCTTAAGCTGCAGAGCAGTGCGCATGGCAACAAGGTCCAGCGGTGGAGCTCCAGCTAGCACTTCAAGGGCATCTGTAGATACAGTTCGGCATGCAGGCAAAAATCCTAAAAAGATGCGCCGATGGCAGGACTTGAGCGCCCTCCTGGTCCCGACTAGTCTCTTCGCCATCTTGTACCATACCGAGGCACCAAATAGTGCACACACAGGTCAGGGCTCCGACGACTCCAGTTAGCCGATCACCTATATACGTGTTATGTGGGAGAAAACTCAACCGCTCGCCAACTGTGATGCCAAGGTAACGATATTGCGTCACATACCGTAAGTTTGCTCCTGCTAAGCTTACGGCAGGCAGACCGCCCGCCAGCTGACAGTTTGCCCTTAAGGAGCATCGACACAGTCTTCGTTGTCGAGACTGAGACGCCTACCTCAATTCCAGATCCTCCAACTATCTCCATAAATTGGGCGCCTTTGAGATCCAGTTGGGATCTGGATTCTCCATCGATGAGCAGCAGTAAATCGTCAGCATATGCACTGATCGTGCAATATGCTTCCAGGCGATCCAGGAGGACATCCATTAGTATGTTCCAAATAAATGGACCCCTGCGGGCAGCCACGGGTAACGTCAATGTTGGCCTCGCCGAACCTGCTAACGAACGATGCTAGCTTTTCGGTCCGAAAAGAAGCTGCGCCAGATCCCAACTTCCCTGCATCCAAGATCCGATAGTCGGCGTAATGCTGCGACCCATTCGACGTGGTTGAAAGCTCCTCTGAAGTCGATGAATATTCCGAGCATGTATCTAGCCAGGCTGGCTTCGACACTGCTCCCCACATGACTCCAGGCCATCGACTTTCGTCCGTGAGCACCTCCTTCATCCGGTTGACCATGATCCCTTCTAGCACTTTGCCAAAAACAGGCAGCAGGCAGATGCCCCGATAGAACGCTGGATCGCTCCTGTCCTTATCAGGGCCTTTGAGAAGCGCAACCATACGTGGGCGCTTCCACTCAATGGGTAAATACCTATCTGCCAGATAGCGGGTGTACAACGCTGTCATGTGCTCGGGGATGGCGCGAAAAGCCGCTTTGACCATGCCCCCAGTGATGCCATCTAAACCAGGTGAGCGTCTGCTCCGAACCTTGGCGATGCATATGTCGACCCCACTCCGGTCGAGTACTGGGGGCACTTTGGGTGGAACAAGAACGTCCACTGGCTTCTCCGCAGCAGGGGAAAAGCTGTGGAGCAGGACGTTCGCGCAGGCGTGCCAGGTTACGACCAGCTCATTGTTCCACCGAAGGCATCCGAGATCGGTGCACTTCTTGCGGCCTCGGCATATCTTGTAGACAGACCCCCATGGGTCGTCTTGGTGCTCGCCGACATATCGTCTCCAATTTTCCTCCTTTTCGCTTAGCATCATCCTCTCGTATTCCTTTCGGGTGATCCTGAAATACGAGGCCAGGACGGCTGCACTTTCGCTGTGAGTGCGACGCGCATGCTGCAGCCGGCGACGGGCTCTCCTGAGTTCACGGCTTGCGTCAGTGAGAGCGGCAGTCTACCAGCTCACACGACGTTTGGCCCGCAATTGCTGTCGTCCAAACACAGCGTACTAGGGAGCGAAGTGCAGTCACCTGTTCATCTGATGCCATCGCGCGAAACTGCTCCAGGGGAAAATCCGTCAATGCAGTCCTTAGCTCATCACCGAAACGCCGCCAGTCAGCACTGTGGAGCTTCCACGAGAGCACAGGAGCAAAGCTCTCAACTGTGCTTGTCGGATCGAGGGTCACAACAACAATGATGATGTTGTGGTCACTCAGATCCCACTCGCTTACGCTCCACTCATAAGCAGCCCACGTAGTCGCTGAATCACTGACGATAGTGACGTCGATATCGCTCCTCGCCCTGCGATTATCGAACGTGTATACATTGCTGTGGACATTAAGCACGCCGGCTCGACTGCCCTGAACCCAGTCGGCTAGCAGTTCACCCCGCTGCCTGTTCAAGTAGCCCCGAGAACGCTCGGGGATCTTACTGAACTACAGGGGGGATACTGCGTTCGCATCAAGGCCATAGATGACGGGCGCGCGGCTGGCCAGCAGAAGCACCGCATCCATGTACAGCAGGTACGGCTCCAATTCTGTGTTAAATTGGCAGTATATGGAGGTGAGTAAAATCGAGCCGAAATTTCCCGACACACTCACGCATACGCCATTGTCGGGGATGAGCGAGGATACAGGCATGCAGACGACCTCCTGGTCATCTACTATCACTGCGGCTTTGTTCCGTTGGTCGGAGAACACTCGCATGCCTGCCGATAATCCGGAGATCCTTCCTCCACGGTCAACATAAGGATCCTGCAGCAACGGGAACATGACCCCCGAGTCTCTCATCCGGACTCCGAGGTCAATTACGGCAGCTCTACTGCGGCCGCTCTACTGCGGCCGTAGCCTGGATGACTCTAAACATTTTATTGTCTAGAGGACACCCTTGAAGCTGCAGTTCCTGCAGGACACAGGATTGACACACTTGTAGCAAGCGTATGTCGGCGTGACGGTGAGCCAGCGGAAAGAGAACCTCATGGTCCTCCAGAATATCCAGGGCCTTCTGGTCTACCTCCAGCTGAATGTTGACCGTGGGTCCGCTTTCAGCAGTCCATGGCTTCGATGTGATCTTCGCTGACTTCTCGAAGCCAACACTGGCCATGCGTCCCAAGAAGTGGTTATTCCACATTCCGTGATGCTGCCGTGGCGGTGATGCTGCTGTCCACGTCGCGGACCATCACCCTAGGCTTAGAAGCAGCGTTCTGCTTCACATCCAGTCCAACCTCCGTGAACTTCGGGTTCGTCACTACCCGACGCTTCTCTCCCGAAGATGGGGTGCGGGTGATGGCACCTCCTCGCTTGAGCTCACGCACCTCATGTACACGAACACCAAGTGCGGGCGCAACCTCCTTACGAACTCGCTCAGCAACTTGCTGAGGAGTTTCCTCTGGATTATTGCTCGTCACAATTGTCGACCATGTTTCCGCAACCTTGCGGATACGGGGTGCGGAAACTAGAGCAGCAGGGGAAGCGCTAGTGGCGGCTAGGGTGACGATGGGCTGGGGCGGATCCTACTCTCGGTCTCCAGCTCCTTCATCGCACCGTAAATATCCAGTACAAGCTCCTGGTACTTCGCCACAAGGTCCAGCACGCTGAGAGCAACGGCGCTGGGCACATCTTCAACCAAGATAGTTCTACTGAGCCTCCTCTCGATGTACTGCATACGCAGCAGCACAGAGTTGGAGCTCGTAGTGGTATCAGCTCCAACTGATGCCATTGCGCCGATGTGAACAGCGTCAACGGTGTCGCGGCTGCGGCCGAGTGGCTCCCCTTACCTGCGATGATGGCGGCCAGAGAGGCGTCACTATCCTCACTGACTTCATCGCGCGCGACGAATTTCCGCGGCGGAGTATGCTACACAAAATATAAACTTTGTTCTGATTGGCTGGCCAATCAGCGAAAAGCAACGACACGATTGTTATTGCTGGCAATAACAACACCAAAAAAGAACTCGAAAACTCAGCCGTCATTTACCGTTCTTCTTCTACACTATCACTATTGATTTGAGTTGAGTACTCAATGCAACCTTTGGCCAAAGGCTCATCCACCTGATTGTTGATCTTCGCCGCATCTTCGGGTTCTTAGGGAAATATCATTTAAACAAAAGGGCATAGTTTGTCCATTTTACGCCCTACAAAAATTGTTGTTGTCAAAACATATAATAAAAACTGATGATCCAAACTCAAAAAAAGTTGAATGCACACTTCTATTCAAGCAATTTTTCAAGTCATTCAGTTTAGTATATTGTGCATCACATATGTAACAATTTGAGATGTAGTATGATCTCGTAAGCTTTGAAGATCCTCTTCTGTTCAGGTAGTACGATCATAAATTACCAGCTGCAATTTGTTCCATTTAAACTCTCAAAAACATTTTTTGGACGTCCTCGACTTGAGTTTGTTGCCATTTGATCGACCCTACTCATGGGAATCTTCATTTTTTTTTCCAACCATGTTATTAAGCACTGCAAAAGAATACTTTTGTTGCGCATGTTTTTAGCCCATACGCAGCGATTTTTTAAAATTGTACGTAACAAATTTTTTTAGTTCACACTAATGAAGCCTTTGTTTTGAATGGCTTTTATACCCTGAACCCATTGAAAATGGGAATTCAGGGTATAATGTTTTTGTTGAAATGTGTATGTATGTAACAGGCAGAATAAAGGGTATACCCTGAACCCTGCGAAGAACCTGCATTCTCCGTTTCTTTAATATATATATATATATATATATATATATATATATATATATATATATATATATGGAAAATTAAATGTTTAATAACTTTTTTTGTATAGGAACGATTTTGATCAAACTTGTTGGGCGTGATCATGTCAGTCATATGTATGTATGTGCCAAAGTCTCTAGTACTTGAAACACGTGTTTTACAAATTTAAGGCGAAGAGGGCGTGGCATCCAAAATTAACAAAAACCGAAATTAAATAAGGCTCAAATAACACTAAATGCAAAATTTTAACACCCCAGCTATTATCTTAATTATTAAGAATTCTATAACTGACTACCGATTTCGTTTTTAATCGATAACATTAAAATTAAGACAGCTATCGATTTTTTTACCAAACTCGATCTTTTCGTGATATACAGGAACCTACATAAAAATTTTAAAGTCTCAAGCTCTTATAGGTTGAGAGATCGACGCGTTCATACGTGAGGACGGACGGACGGACGAACAGACGGATGGATGTACGGACGGACACACGGGCAGGGCTAAATCGACTCGGCTTGTCTCCCTGATCAAGAATATATATACTTTATGGGGTCTGCCACGCCTCCTTCTGCCTGTTACATACATACACATTTCAACAAAAACATTATACCCTGAATTCCCATTTTCAATGGGTTATCAAGTAGCCATTGAGATCAATCAATTGATCAAGAATATACATACTTTATGGGGTCTTCCACGCCTCCTTCTGCCTGTTACATACATTTCAACAAAAACATCATACCGTGATTTCCCATTTTCAATGGGTTCAGGGTATAAAAAGACTTCGTTGTTGGCAAGCTGCTGGTTGGAGACCGCAAGTTTTAAGAACGCTGTATATCACCGAGCCCTTTTGTCAGGACATTTTTGGCGCCCCCGGGTGGATTCTTCAGAATACAAGCAGGAGGATCACATGGATTGCTATAATAGTCAGAGAAGTACAGAGAATCTTATACGTACATATAGTATGTATCGAGTTAACGTAACAAACGATGTAAGGCATATCAACAAATCGTTGAAAGACTACACAATATCGGTAGAGCCTTTTGAAATCGAATGTCGTTTAGAAAAATTAAGCCGATATATAGAAAAGCGTTTAAAATACAGCAAGAGCTGGACGACATTAATTCATATTTAGTGCCTCGATCATCATTAGAGGAATTGTGTGTGTCAACCAAGGCTCTACTAATGAAGCGAGGCAGTGACAGCCAACCAAAGCCGGAAAGTCATGCCAATTCGACCATGATTAGCTCCGTTTGACACACAAGAAATGTACCTAACATTAAATTACCAAAATTTAGTGGAGAATATTTCGAATACAAGAACTTTATAGGTCTGTTCGAGAATTTAGTTGACAATGATCCAGCTCTGTTAAACATAGAAAAGTTCCGTCATTTGTTGTCGTGCCTAGATCGAGAGGCACTGGGTACTGTTAAGGCTTATCAAGTAACAGAAGATAATTAAAAACAGTGTCATACACATACAGTGTCAGACAACCAATGTCTCATATTTTTTAATAGTACTTCAAGCTGTTTGAACTAAACAGTATGTCTGCACCATCAGCATCATCTTTGCGCAAGATGATTGATTCAGTGCGTGCCATTTCTGAATCGCTATTATCGCTAGGATCTGATAAACAGATTTCCAATGCCATGTTAATACATTTACTATTGAGCAAGGTAGATACTGGCACACGCTCAAAATGGGAAGAGAACTTAGACTACAACAAATTTCCATTGTGGATTGTGAAGTTGCTTTAAATAGACTCATTCAAAATTTGACAGCTGAAGAAGCCTCTTCTGCATGCGGAGCAGGTCGTGAAACACCTCATGACAGGTTGAGAAGAGGTAGAAAAACGTCTTTAGCCGTTGCTTTTCCAAGACAACTCCAAGTCAATAAGTATGTTTTTTTGCAAATCTAATGACCATTATATTCAGTCTTGTTCGTCAATCGCAGCAATACCTTGCCAGAATCAATTCAAATTCGCGAAGGGTTATCCAATTTGCATAAACTGCTTGCTAACATGACATTCGGTAGCCGCTTGTAAATCAGCTCTCTGTCGTGTTTGCTCTATGGCCCATCATTCCATGCTACATATGTACACTTCGGAGGAGTAGTTCCAAGGCCCATTGTGTCACAGTTTTCGGCTGTGAACCACACACGTAGCGCCTCTGACCAAGTTCTCCTGGCAGCGGCTGCCATCAGAATAAAAGATCAATCAGGATCGTATCAGTTAGCGAGAGCCCTCTTAGATGCCGGATCTCAGGTAAACTTTATCACTGAGATTTTAGATAAGCAATTAAAATTGAAGAGGCAAAAAGTGCTATTCAAATACTGGGTATTGCTTACTGTCAGTCAGTTGTGAGTCACAGTGTTCAATCATCAATAGCCCCACGAACGGACAACACACAAATCATCTTCCGGTTCATATCGTCATACCAACCTCAGAAACTTACTGAGAAGATCTCTGTGCCTGATAGCGTGCAGTTCCACAAGCCACAACTCATTGACAGTCCAACACTCCAACTTACAGCCTTTGGTTGGATAGTGTTGAATAGCCGCCCGTTCCTCAACTTTAATGAGCGTTGTGAAGGATGAGATCTATGTAGACTCGATCGTTCGAAAGTTCTGGGAGTTAGAAGATAAACCTACTACAAGTAATTCAAACTTATATAACACTAACTATTCGCCAAACCACCTCTGGTCAGCTCAGAGTATCGTTGCCATTCAAGTCTAGTCCGCACAGTCTAAGTGTGTCATATGACATAACCAAACGACGGTTTATGGCTCTAGAGAAAAGAATGTGCAAAGAAGATGACATCCGGCTTATGTACATCGACTTCATGAATGAGTTCTTGGCCTTGGGTCATATGAGTCCGACAGATAATCACATTCCGAGAGAGCCGCATTATTTCATTGCTAAGACCGCACAGCTCGTCAACGAGCAACCTTTCCGCTGATCGTTTACACGGGAACAGCCAATTTGAGATCAACGGAGTGGACTTTTGTGGTCCAATCTTAGTTTCCTTGGGGATTCGGGGCAAAGCGCCCGTTAAAATGTATATTGCCATATTCGTCTGTTTCGCTTCTAAGGCTGTACATAAATAGCTTGTAATTGATTTAACCTCTACCACCTTTTTGATGTGTTTATCCAGGTTCATTGGTCGAAGTGGTCTAGTCAGGAAGCTATACTGCGACAATGCCACCAATTTCGTGGCTGCGGTGCATCGCTCCCAGCAACAACCCAAACGACGGCGAGGTGCTCACCTCGGCTCATCTGGTGGTCGGCGCAACGCTCGTGCCACTGCCACTCGCGTCAACGCAGCCAGTCGCCTATGTTGGCTGCCATACTTAAAAAGTTGGAAGCTGACGTCAAGAATCAAGCAGCGGTTCTGGACAGATTGGTCCAGGGACTACCTGCTCAGTCTGCAGCAACGGAACAAGTGGACGCAAGAGTCGAGGAAAGTAGAAGTCGGCACAGTCATCCTCGTGGGAGAGGACAACGCTCCGTCTCAGCAGTGGATGCTCGGCGTGGTGACCGAAGCGATACCCGGCGGAGATGGTAGGGTGCGGGTGGTGGTCATAAAGACCAAATCGGGCACCTACAAACGCTCAATTCATCGCATTGCAACCTTGCCTATTACTTAAGTTAGATTAAGTATAAATTTGAATTGAAGCCCTGCGGCCTTTTACCGCGGCAGATGTTCAGTCATTTGACTGGGCATAGTATTAAGTAAGTTGTAAGAGTTGTAAGCGTGCATGAAGTAATGCCTGGCACTGTAAAGTGCAGCACAAGAGCAACGAGAGCGGGAGCGAATGCTCTCGATAGCTGTTCGGGCTCCTGTGCTGGGTCTCTGGCCACTAGCTTAAGTTTGAAGTTTTTGTAATAAATCAGTACTAAAAATAGTTCGTTGTTGGCAAGCTGCTGGTTGGAGACCGCAAGTTGTTTTTTTTTAAAGAACGGTGTACGCCGAGCCCTTTTTTCAGGACAATCATAATTAAAAAGTGGGGAGTTGCAAGATGTAGCAAACACATATGAGATGAGGGGTGGATTACTACATAGAAAAATTCAACCCAACTGTTATACCGCGAACATTTAGGTGCTCTGTGATTAATAATGTTCATGAGTCTATAGTGCATCTAGGTTGGAAAAAGACATTAAGTAAAATTTATGAACAATATTGGTTTCAGAATATGTCAAAGTATATACGTAAATTTATAGAGAATTGTATGACCTGTAAGATATCGAAAACTTCTTCAGGTAAAATTCAAATAGAAATGCTCCAAATTCCCAAGATAAAACAAGTAAAAACGTTGCAGTCGGACGCAACCGACAGTGAAATACTATTTCACGTCCCAGCAGCACACTAGGGCATCTATCACATTATATTTTTTTAGAATTAACCTTAAATACCCACTGTCGCCGCTCAAATTATCTGCCGATTAAACATTTTCAGTGCAGGTGGCCAGACAGTTTCAATTTGGATCGAAGCTTAGAACCCTTACCTTAGCAAAAATACGCACCTAAATCGAGAGAGATGGCATCTCTCAAAATGAGAGAGGTGACAACTCTGAAAATGTGATTTAAGTTCGTTGGCGAGCGTAGAGGTTTGGGCGCGAGCCCCGGTGCGGTCATGGTGATATTTTTGTTATAGTTTCTTTATTTAGTTATTTTGTATTAATAAAATATTCTTTTCATTATATATATATATGTTATATATATAATTCGACAAATCAATAGACAATTTCAAAGGTCACAAACTTATTATGTGGCGCGTTATTGGCTCAGAAGCTGGAGATGTTTCAGTTTTGATTTGCCACGCCCCCATTGGCCGTAGACATATAATTTTTGGCATGTGCATAGAGTGGGCGTTCAGGAATATAGCTGTAAAGTTTGGATGCTTACATTCGAAAAATGCGAAAATTAAAGCGTATTTTTCTGACAATAATTTTTGGGAATCGGTAAAGGAGGCCCCCAGTAACTTAACATCCAATTTTGAAGCTTCTAGCGCTAAAACTGTGGGAGATATAAGCCGATATTAGTTGCCACGCCCCCTGAGGGCGTAGATATATTCGCCATAGATTTTCGATTGTGGGATGTTAACCCAAGTGTATATACCAAGTCTCAGGCATCAATAGTGCTCAAAATATAACGAAACTAGTAAAATCACTATATATTCAGATCCGATTTCCCTCGCCCCTAGTAGGCGTGGTCATAAAATTTGTTGGGCGATCTTTTTAGGATTGTAACAGTAAACCACGCGCCAAATCTGGGCGTTTTAGCTTTAAAACTGTAGAAGATACAGGTTGACCAGACTTGCCAAGCCCCCAATGGGCGTAGATATACCCGCCATAGCTTTTTGAGGATGTCGACATGAGTGTTCAGTTAAAATCTCAACTCTCTAGCCCTTCTAGAAGTAGTGTTTCTGAGATACAGGAAAATACATTTTCCGATTTGCCACGCCCCTAATTGGCGTATCGGAAAAATCTTGACACTTTATATGACGAGGGTATACACGAGTATATATTTCAAATTTCAAGTCTCTAGCTTCAATAGTGTGGAAATGGTTTGCGTTCATACGGACAGACGGACGGACAGCATGACGGACATTGCACAAAACCAATGTACTATATCACTACGTGAAATAGTATAAATACCATGGCACACAGTTCACATAGATATTTGCGGCAAATTAGGTAGAAAGTGTAATGGTTTTATGCTTGGCCTGCCTTTTAGAGGGCGCCAATCGGGTGGCGACTATCTCTCCTCGTTGGATATAGCCTGGCAGACGGAATCCTCTGGGGCCTCTAGCTCTTCGGCGGTGGGGTGGGCTTCCCATACTACTAACAACTTACATAAAATAATTAGGATTCCTGACACTAAACGAGACGGACAGAATACAAACAGACTACAGAAAGGAATAAAGGAAACAAATAAAAAATAAATAAAAAAAAAAAACTTTATATATGTGTAGGTAACTTTATTATTGGCAGACCCCATAAAGTATATATATTCTTGATCAGGGAGACAAGCCGAGTCGATTTAGCCCTGTCCGTCTGTCTGTCCGTATGTATGAACGCGTCGTTCTCAGAACCTATAAGAGCTAGAGACTTGAAATTTTTTATGTAGGTTCCTGTATAGCACGAAAAGATCGAGTTTGTTCAAAAAAACCGATAACTGTCTTAATTTTAATGTTATCGATTAAAAACTAAATCGATGCTCAGGTGTATATATCTATCTAATTCATCTTTCTAGCTAGAGTCTTCAAATTTTGCATTTAGTGTTATGTAAGCCTTATACAATTTCGGTTTTTGTAAGTTTTGGATGCCACGCCCTTTTTGCCTTAAATTTGTAGAACACGTGTTTCAAGTACTAGAGACTTTGGCACATACATACATATGACTGACATGATTACGCCCAACAAGTTTGATCAAAATCGTTCCTCTACAAAAAAGTTATTCAACATTTAATTTTCCATAACATTGGCATGCAAATAGCAGCCAAAGCACAGCTGACGCACCGACTAGCGTTTGTGTGTGCGTGCACCTGTCCGTGAGTGTGTATGTGTTGCTTTTAATGTGCATACATATACATATATATATATTAAAGAAACGGAGAATGCAGGGAACAGCGGTTCTTCGCAGGGTTCAGGGTATACCCTAGTCGAGCGGTCTCGACTAGAGTTTTCTTACTTGTTTTCTGTTCTTTTTTCATTTCACTTTTAATAAATGTTATATTATAACTGCAAGCCGCTGCTGACCCTCCCACGACGAGAGCGGTGTTGCGGTCTTTCGTTGAAATGCTGATATGCAGTAGAACCCCTCGAAGCAAATCAGCGAAATTACTAAATTAATTGATTTAAATTTTTATCAATTTATTTTGGGTCAACGAAGGTTATTTTTTTGTGCCTGAACCACAAACCAATTTCCCTCTCCCGCTCTTTTATATGCCTTCTCTCCTCAAAAGCTCGGAGCCTCCTCAAGTTGGCCGATAATCTGATTCAATAGAGGGAAGATTAGCGGGAATCAGCTGCGAATGTCCTTAGCGTGGTAGATCCCTACTTCTAATCCTTGTAAATTATCTAAGAGATATAAGATATTGCCAAGCTTCTTTTTAATGCGGCATTTTAAAAATTGCGGTGGCAACTTAGCATTAAAATTCTGAGAGAATTTACTCAGACTGAAGTTTCTTCTAAAAACCTCTTGACCTTCCTTAAAGGACACTGGCTTGGATCTCAAATTATATGCGCTGCATTGCGCTCATATGCGGCGCGAATATTCTTTTGCAAATTCTTTCGCAACAAGACGAGTTAATCTGTTCTTTCAACTGTGGCTCTTCCAATAATGAAACGGCCTTTAAGAGACGATAATCGGCCCCATGAGTTATCATTTCTAACGCGAAGAGAGCTTTGTAAGGCGAACAACCTAAAGACTGATGGGATGCAGATGTTTATATCCCATTCTGTCTGATCTTCCTTCAGATACGCTCTGATTGCAGCTAAAATTTACCTATTAACTCATTCTGCTGCATTACTCTGGGGATAATACAAAGCAGTATATGTGTGTCTAACGCTAAATTCGGTTAGGAAGGCGTTAAATTCATTGGCACGAAACTGAGCGCCATTATCACTCTCTAGAACTTCAGGAACTCCAAAACAGTAAAAGATATTTTCAAGCAAGAATTCTTGAATAGAAGCCGAAGTAAATTTCTTCAGACGACAAAGCCAATGATATTTACTAAAATGGTCTAAGACAATACGCAAGCCTATATTACCTTTAGTTCTTTGGTCCTTTAGTTCTCGGGTACGGTCCTAAAATATCTACATACAGCCTTTCAAATGGTGTACATGTAGGTGACTGTAATCCCATTGGTGGTCTTAGGGTATAATTAGGTGCTTTTGTTTCCTTGCAAGGCCAAAACAAATTCCTCCGAAGTTACTATCATGTGCCGGCCTAAGTACATCCGATCTAAGTCGTATGGGAACCCAAAACTTCCACATACTCCTATCAGCTTCTTCCCTTCCTTTAGAGTGTTCAGTTCGGATATAAATATACTGGTCACAGAGCTTATTGTCTGGGAATTTTGACTGTTGCAGAATAAACTTATTCTTAAACTCCAGATACTCAGGATCAAAGAAAGCATTCGAGTCCAAATCTACAATTGGACCAATATCTAGCGCTGCAACTTTCCCTTCACATATTCCTGACAGAGCATCTGGAACTATGTGATCTTTTCCTTTCCGGTGCAAAATTGTAAACTTGTATGGCTGCAAGTGGAAAAGCCACCGAGCCAGTCTACCAGAAGCGTTTTGCTGACGCATAAACCAAAGAAGGCTTGAGTGGTCAGTCACAACTTCAAATGACTGCAATTCCAAATAACATCGGAATTTTTCTATGGCCAAAACAATTGTTAAACATTCTCTTTCAGTTACGCTATAATTTCACTGCGCACGACTCAACTTTGTGGACATAAAAGCAATCGGCATTTCATTCTTTTCTGATGATAACTGCACTAATACAGATCCTATACCATAGTCGCTGGCATCGCAGTGCAAATAAAACTTTTTCTCAAAATCCGGGTTCTGTAACACCAGAGCGATAGTAAGAATTGTTTTCAGCTTATTCATTGCTTCTTGTGCCTCTTCAGCCCAAGCAAACTGTTTTTTCTTGGTTAAGGCGTCTGTTATAGGGCACGTGAGATCGGCATAGTTTTTAATAAACCTTCTATACCAACCACATACGCCTAAAAATCCAAGAACCTGTTTCAGATTCTTTGGTGGTGGCCAATTCCTAATACAATCAATTTTAGTAGGATCTGTACAGATACCACCACTACCTATGATATGTCCCAAATAATTTACGCTTTTTACACAGAAATGACTTTTTTCAATATTCAGCGTTAAATTAGCTTTGCGAAATTGCTCTGCGAGTCGTACTAAGACTGCCAAGTGGGCTGAATAACTCTCCGAAACTACGCATACATGATCTAAATAGCCAAATACGCAATAGCGCAAATCGGCGGGTATTATTTCGTCGAGCTTTAACATCCTGTCAATTTCAGCATACAGAAGAGTTTCCACAGCCGGGCTAACTGGATAGCAACGCTGTTTAACCGGAAGTGCATCTCGATATGGTGCTGGATTAGACGGGTACGACCTAGTCCTTCTTGACAATTTGGGAATAGTGATTTGGCGACTTCCAACTGTCGCATTTGCGTTTCTGTCAAGGGAACTGAATTATTTTCTTTAACTTCGCAAGTTACGGAATTAATGTTTATCGATGGAATAGTGTAAAGCCGCAAGGGCTTTGTTATTCCCTTATACGTGATAAGGGCGTGAAGTACACAGACAACGCCATGGGACTTCCGTCTGCTGTGTGAACCTGAGACTTGATAGACTTAAACACACTATAATCTGAAAATTCTCTAACGCAAAATCAGATCCAATACAACTAACACTGGCGCCAGTATCTAATAAACCCCAACATGTCCTGGCGTATCGAAATTCCAACAGGTTATGTTTGGTTTTTGAAGAGCGGCAATCTCAGATTCAGTATTGTCAATCGGACCATTTTCTACGATTAGCTCGTCAACTGTATAAATCTGTCGCCGTTGCAAAGGCTGTTTGGCCTTAATAGAACTTTCGGCACAGCTACTGGTCTCCGCAACTAAATTTTCATGCATTTGAACCAGTTTGCTCAATTGACCTACAAAATGCACCGGTTGATAGAGTAACTGGCGGCGTGCTTCCGGAAGGAGATTATTTTTAAGGATTTCAATCAACTCTTCCTCCTCTATTCTCACTGACGATTTGTCAATAAGGGAAAAGACACCCCAATAGAAATTGGTGAAAGACTCACCCTTTCGATAACGAATGTGCTGTTTACTTGCGAATTCTGATCTATAATCCGTATACTGCTGGCGTAGCGAAAAACAAAAGTCAGACCAAGTAATTCGGTCTGCTTTTTTATGGTATCTCCAATACCAATCCCGTGCTCTGCCTACAAAGAGTATATGCATATGCTTGCACAAAGCATCTAAGTCTCCATCCGGCGTATCATCTGTTAGTACTTTTACACGGTATATAAATCCGCCGACACTCAAACCTTCATCAGTTCCATCAAATTGTATATTCCATTTTTGCAGATCGACTGCTCACATTCAAGGAAGGCATGACTCGAGTGACGGCTTGCTCGATCATATTTTGTATGGTCGAATAATCAACCGAAACGTATTCTTCCCGACGAGTGTTTCCCGAACGATCATGGCATCAGGCACTTGGAGATGTACAATTAGCTATGAATTGTACTATTAATCGAGTGACAAGGTTTAGCCCGTTAGAACTGCTGGTAGGAAAAGAAGCTACATCATTATGTATATTACCTGTGACTGAAAATGAAATTAATGTAAATGAAATAAGAACTCGAGCCAAAGAAAATATTGATAAAAGTGGCATATACGAAAAATGTCGAGTAGACAAAAACAAGACAATAGTTGTAAAGCATAGGGTGGGCGATCATGTTTTATGTTTATTAAAATGTGAGGAACGGCACCAGACAAAACTAGATCCAAAGTTCAAAGGGTCATTCGTGCTAATTAATTTGTTGGAAGGTGACCGATATCTTTTGAAGTCCTTAACTAGTAAAAGGATATATAAGTATACTAATGACTGTGGAATGCCAAAGGAATCTGAAATGATTGAAGAGGATCATTGCGGTGAAAAAGACGTAGATCATCAGTCGATCTCTACCAACTAGGGTGGAGAAAACATCATACATGGGGGCTAGATCCATGCAGCAATTGTCATGTAAGCATTGAATGAAATTGCCTGTAACGGATGTTTGATCTGCTGATAGATCAAGGCACATAGCGTCATAGCATCGCAGAATGGCGGCAAGAGCCCGAGAACTATGTATTGATAAAAGTGAGAGCTAAATGGTCGGGTTTGCGCAGAAGAGTACGAGCTACTAAGTAAAAAAGTGTTAATATCCTGCCATACTGACATTTGAAGACCCTAATATGATGAGTTATCCGTCCAGGAGGGACGATGGTTATCCGTCTTTGAGATACGATGTGGTATCCGTCTAAGGGAGACGATGTGTTACCCGTAATGTGTGACGATGTGCTATCCGTATAAAAGAGACGATGTGTTATCCGTAATATGTGGCGATGTGGTATCCGTCTTGGGGAGACGACGGGATATCCGTCAAATGTGACGATGAGCTTTAAATAATGTGTGTCTGATAAAGAGAATAATGAGATGTGATGCCAGACCAAATGTTATGGTTGAATATGGCACACGAGGACGCGTGCTAATCAGGAAGGCCGTGTCGGAGATTTAGAAAGATAATCGATAAGCTTTTGGAGTAGTTTATGTTAATAGCATTACCTTAAGAGTTTTCTATGTTAAGAAGCATTGTCATTATTACGAAACATGTGAATAGACGTAGAAAAGAGACAAAGACACGAGAGTTTTTTAAAGCTAACAAATGTGAAAGGCGAGGTCCGAGCGAGATGGCGATATGGACTGAGTGTGGCGTAAACTCTGTATGTGTGTTGGAGACACGTGCTCAATGTTGGATTGAGATTCAGTGAAGAAAGAAGTTTGCGACTCGCTACGCCTTAAAAAGAAGATAATATGGATAAAGAAAACACTACACCTTCTCCTACATATACTTTATGGTCTGCCACGCCTCCTTCTGTCTTTTACATACATTTCAACAATTTCAATTACACCCGAATGTCAATAATGAATAATGAATGACTATATTCTGAGGAAAATTAATTCTAAGTTGAAAAAATATTGGACAAATTTTATATTTCACCCCATAACGCCATGTGAAAAGCTGATAATAACTTTGAAGCATATATTTTTTCTATATATATATTATATTATAATACAGACTTATGCTTAATTGTTTTGCGGCAGAGCTATCTATCTTTCGCCTCATGTATGGCAGAAGGGTCTTCGGCCTGAGAGAAAATCGACCTAAAATGCATAAAAATTGCAAAAAGAGAACATACTTCATCACCAATAACGGAAATTTAAGCAGCTTACGCAACAAAAACATACGTATCACCAAAACAATTATGAATCGCTTGATCGCAACTCTCTTAACTTGTTGCCTTCACTTCACCCGCACTCTGACATGTATCAAGCGACTACATGTAAATATGCATGCAGAGCTGTCTCGCTCATTGTCGCCAAATATTATCTCATCGCTTCTCGTGACCACTCTGCCGTCAGTCTTATCATTTAAGTATAAAATAATATATTCATCTCGATCATGTGTCATTGGCTCCCAGCGAAGATATTTACAAATGAAAATATTGTTATCTTGTCATTGAGTATTAAAAGTGGATAATGTAAAACAAATCGGATCGCTAGTTACATGTTACCTATAGTGTGCCACTAATATCAGAAACAAATTTGTGAGTATTTTTAGTTTTTATACCCTGAACCCATCGAAAATGGGAAATCAGGGTATAATGGCTTTAAATGTATTGCAACTAAGGTTGGTTTAATCTGAGTTTAAGCTGGCCGAATTTAGCCGACTGTGTGTTCGTGCCAACGAATTTATATATAACTTGTGTTATTGGTTAATTTACACTAGAAAATATATTTTAAAAGATTTTACGTTTTTTAATTCGCACTATGCTGAGCGGCTGGCTTTGCTAACGACACAGAATGGTGGACGTATGTTAGCTGTCAACCTCTTTATACTATTTTTCGTCTAGGATCTGCTGAGCACTCCACGGGACGCCAAGATAAGCACTGTATTCTCAAGCGGTTCACTCGGATACAGTGCTGTCTTACGGCTGATTTCGATGGTTAGTGCACCTAGACAGTGTCTCAGAGATTCACACTCTTTCCGCATGACTACGCCGACGTACCTTAACTCATGTTGCAGGATGTGACAATACTAGCGAAAATTTTAGGCGCGCCGCACCAATGCCCTTGTTGGTGGCAGCTGAGGATCCTGTATCCTTGTTGGGCATACCCTTATTAGCGTCCAGGATATCTCTCTTTGATACCCTTGTTGTAGCCCACGACGTCCTTCGTTGTCCTCGAAGTCTTTCCACTACTTACACTCTCGTTGACACTTTCTTCTTTTTACTGGGGGGATCGGGCGCCTTTTCATTGCACAGCCGCAGACCCTGCTTCGCGTTGTCCTGCTGCTCGTGTCCGAATTAACAGCAACATCGCCTGATATTCTGGGACGCCAAATTCGTCAGATCGCGTAGCAGCCTCTCATTGGCTGAAGCACTGTTATTGACCTGCGAGTGAAAGTAATAGCACTTTCCTGCTGACACGAATGACACTTCGGCTAGCGGTGACCGATAATCGGAGTATGTGTGACGCGAGTCAATCGGGTGAGTTGCGCTATCGCTCGACTTTGACACTTTCCAGTCGCGAGGATAGCTGTTACCTTACCCGCGTCGCTGTGAGAAACACATTATATGTCGGAACGGTTACCTATATAATGCACAGCAAATAAATGCAGCAACTGGACAACCATGTTGGAGTCTTGACAACGGTTCGTCGCCCGAGAATCGAACATAAAACAATTCTCGGGATTCTAGCAGCAGCGAGGCAGACTACAAAACAAGCCTGGCAGTCAATTCTACTTTTGACTAGCAAAGGACTATATATAAATAAATGTATAAACAAATCTAAACTGGCGCAGCCGATTTTTCCGAAAAGTTTCTACACTTGACGAACCACCAATAGACGTAAAAGTCTTATTTTTAAATTAAGTATAAAAACGATAATGATCAAAATACAAAAATACTAGTAAGAATGCTGTAGTAGAGACTGCTCAACTAGGAGATCGCTAACATTCTCCGTTTCATTTATATGTACATATGTAACAACCAACACATACACACATATACGCCCGCACAAGTACACAGTCTGCTAACTGTGATTTTGACTCAGCAACTGCGCACAGGCTTTAAAACGCCTATAATATGAGACATTAAATGTTTAATTACTTTTGTTGTAGACGAACGATTTTGATCAAATTTTGTTGGGCATCATCATGTCATTCATATGTACATATGTATTTGCCAAAGCATAAGTCTCTAGTATTGAAAATAAGTGATTTACAAATTTGCGAAGGGGCCGTGGGCATCCAAAATTTAACAAAAACCTAAATTGTGTAAGGCTCAAAACACCAAAAGTACAACCCAAAGACTCTAGCTATAAAGATGAATTAGGTAGAATTTAGTAACTGAGTATCGATTTCGTTTTTAATCGATAACAATCAAATTAAAATAGCTATCGATTTTTTTTAACAAACTCGATCTTTTCATGCCATACAGGGATCTACTTAAAAAGTTTCAAATATCTAGCTCTTGTAGCTTCAGAGATCGACGCTTTCATACGTGCGGATGGACGGACGGACAGGGCTTAATCCATTCGGCTTGTCTCCCTGATTAAGAATAAATATGCTCGATGGGGTCTGCCACGCCTCCTTCTACCTATTACATACATTTCAACAGAAACCATTATACCCTGATTTCCCATTTTCAATGGGTTCGGGGTATAAAAATAAAATAAAGTTCACAGAAGTGAGACATACACAAGCATACATACTTAAAAATCCACCCAATGATAAGTAAAGTTATGTTCTGTGCCCACTTGATCCCGCTTTTATCGATCGAAAAACCCCAGAGCTCGCGGAAAAAAAGCTAAATTGGCAACACAGCTGCTCACTGAAGCGTGTTTTCGAGCGGTTGTACGGCTTCGGACAGAGTTTGAACCAGAACATGTCGGACGCGACAATTTAAATAGATTCATTAAAGAGGTCACTGAAACTAGTTACGATTCAATGGGCAACGTTGGGCGATCCGCTATACGAAAGTGCATGATGTCAAAACGAACTTGTTTATCAGTCAAGTTGTAACCGTTTAGTTAGGTAAAGCCAGGTAACAACGAGTCCAACATGTTAGACGCAACTAAATTCGGTTCGAACTGGATAGAATGTACTGTTCCCAAAGATATGTTGCACTCATGGCAGCGGTTTTGTTTTTGTTGCATTAAATCAAGACGGACAGCAAGCAGTTACAAACTGTGTTGCAGCAACATACGCTTTCTCACATATCTCTGCATACACTCAAATTCGAATTCTGTGTACAATGAGGGAATTCACGATTCTTCTTTTTATACTTTTTCACGAAGTGAAATAGTATATTGGTTTTGTGCAAAATCCGTTTGTCCATCTGTCCGTATGAACGCAAACCATTTCCACGCTATTGAAGCTAGAGAATTTGGAATATATACTGGTGTATACTCTCGTCTGATAAAGTGTCAAGATTTTCCCGATACGCCCACTAGGGGTGTGACAAATTAGAAAATCCATTTTCCTGTATCTCAGAAACACTACTTCTAAAAGGGCTAGAAAATTGAGATTTGGAATGAACACTCATGTCGATATACAAAGATTAAAAAGCTATTATATCTACGCCTATTGGGGGCGTGGCAAATCGGGTCTTAAACCTAGAACGCCCAAATTTGGCGCGTGGGTTACTGTTACAATCCTATAAAGATCGCCCAAAAAATTTTATGACCACGCCTACTAGGGACGTGGCAAATCAGATCTGAATATGTAGTGACTTTACTAATTCTGTTATATTAATTGATGCTACAGACTTGAGACTTGGTATATATACTCGGGTTAACATCCTACTATCGAAAAGTTATGGCAAATATATCTACGCCCAAAGGGGCGCGGAAATTAATATAAGCTTATATCTCCCACAGTATTAGTGCTAGAAGCTTCAAAATTGTACACTAAGTTACTGGGGGCCTCCTCTATCGATTCCCCAAAAATTATGGTTACGCCCCAAAATGGGGGCGTGACTTATAAAAAATACCCTGTAATTTACGCATTATTAGAGTGAAAGGATCCAAACTTTACAGTTATATTCCTGAACACCCACTCTATGAACATGTCAATAATTATATGTCTACTGGGGCGTGGCAAATCAATACTGAAAAATCTGTAGCTTCTGAGTCAACGCATAAACAAAATGACTTTGTGAACTTTTGACCTTGCCTTTTGATTTGCCAAATTTTATATATGTATTGAAATAAATATTTTATTAACACAAAATAACTAAATAACTGTAACGTTCTTACTTGTTTTGTTATGTTTTTGTTTTAATAGTTATATTATGCTTAAGTTTTTATTTTTAATGAATGAAATTTATTTATACCTTCGTTTTAATAATTTAAGATACCAATACAAAAAGAAACAAGTAAGAACGTTGCAGTCGGACGCAACCGACAGCGAAATACTATTTCACGTCCCAGCAGCCCACAGGGGCATCTATCACATTATATTTTTTTAAATTTAACCTTAAATCCCCTCTGTCGCCGGTCAAATTAGCTGCAGATTAAAACTTTTCATTGGAGGTGGCCAGACAGTTTCAATTAGGATCGAAGCTTAGAACCCTTACCTTAGCAAAAATACGCACCTAAATCGAGAGAGATGGCATCTCTCAAAATGAGAGAGGTGACAACTCTGAAAATGTGATTTAAGTTCGTTGGCGAGCGTAGAGGTTTGGGCGCGAGCCCCGGTGCGGTCATGGTGATATTTTTGTTATAGTTTCTTTATTTAGTTATTTTGTATTAATAAAATATTCTTTTCATTATATATATATATGTTATATATATAATTCGACAAATCAATAGACAATTTCAAAGGTCACAAACTTATTATGTGGCGCGTTATTGGCTCAGAAGCTGGAGATGTTTCAGTTTTGATTTGCCACGCCCCCAGTGGCCGTAGACAAATAATTATTGGCATGTGCATAGAGTGGGCGTTCAGGAATATAGCTGTAAAGTTTGGATGCTTACATTCGAAAAATGCGAAAATTACAGGGTATTTTTCTGTATGTCACGCCCCATTTGGGGCGTAACAATAATTTTTGGGAATCGGTAGAGGAGGCCCCCAGTAACTTAACATCCAATTTTGAAGCTTCTAGCGCTAAAACTGTGGGAGATATAAGCCGATATTAGTTGCCACGCCCCCTGAAGGCGTAGATATATCCGCCATAGCTTTTCGATTGTGGGATGTTAACCCGAGTATATATACCAAGTCTCAAGTCTCAAGTCTCTAGCATCAATAGTGCTCAAAATATAACGAAACTAGTAAAAACACTATATATTCAGATCCGATTTGCCACGCCCCTAGTAGGCGTGGTCATAAAATTTGTTGGGCGATCTTTTTAGGATTGTAACAGTAAGCCACGCGCCAAATCTGGGCGTTATAGCTTTCAGACTTTAGAAGATACAGTTTGACCCGATTTGCCACGCCCCCAATGGGCGTAGATATATCCGCCATAACTTTTTGATTTTGGGATGTCGACGTGACTGTTCAGTTAAAATCTCAACTCTCTAGCTCTTCTAGAAGTAGTGTTTCTGGGATACAGGAAAATTCATTTTCCGATTTGCCACGCCCTTAGTGGGCGTATCGGGAAAATCTTGACACTTTATCTGACGAGGGTATACACGAGTATATATTTCAAATTTCAAGTCTCTAGCTTCAATAGTGTGGAAATGGTTTGCGTTCATACGGACAGACGGACAAACGGATTTTGCACAAAACCAATATACTATATCACTACGTGAAATAGTATAAAAAGCATTAAAAAAAAAGTATAAATGAATTTAATATCCAAATACAATTTTTCAAGAAGGGGAATATCCTCAACTACAGACTTCCATTCCATTTAAAGATAAATTTACACGAATAAATTCAGACAATAACATCACCAAAGACAGGGGAACGTCATTGTTACAACATTTTTGTTTGAAACCTAATAAGACTTTCGCAAGGACATTTTATCAAATCATGTAAATAACATCGCAGAAAGTATGTTGCTCACTCAATGTTATTCAATGTTAATGTTAAAATGTACAAGAATTTAAGAAACTGTTATTTGCTAAAATAAAAAATTAAGTACTTACTATGTATGTCTACAAAGAATATTAAAAAGAGCTAATACATCCTGCAAAGCCATAACGAGCACCAAAGACGACACAATCAACAAGCTTCCTTCTAATTACTATATTAATCATATTAATAATCTACGCGCCGTTTCATCTGAATGGATCCAGATTTTTACGCTTTGTTCCGAACGTTCCATCACTCTAACCCTCACTTCACTCCAGGATGCGAGGAGTCACCATCTCGACAACCTTCGACGTTCTATCAGGAGTTTGTTTAAAATACATCTATAACTGTTTCCGTTTCAGTCTTATTGATTAAAAACGAAATCGAAATTCATTCAAATTATAAAATTCTATTAAATGCTTATGTGTAGTTAGAGTCTTTAAACGTAGTTTTTAGTTATTTGTGTGTATTATACAATTTTTGATTTTTGTTAAATTTTGGATGCCCCCTTCGCCTCAAATTTTCAAAGCCCGTTTATCAAATACTAAAGACTTGTGTTTTGGCATGTACATCCATATGAATGACATAATCACACTGTGAAAATTTGCTTAAGAAAGTCGGTCCACAAAAAAAGTTATATGTATTTCATTGACAAATAAATTATAGGGTTATTGCTGCTCAAGTGCAGTCACTGCGTCAACTGCACAGATAGTAGAGCATGTGCTCCATATTCATATTTTTACCACGCCTGTATTAGACTGTTACATACATTTTAAAAGTACATTTTTTACAATGGGTTCAGGGTATAAATATTTCGGGGTAAAATAAAATGCTCCTACATGTGAGCAAGGAACTGTAAATGTAAATGTGTGTACGCTCGTCTCGATAACATATTCTTTATGCGCCTCAGTGCTTCCTTAACACTAAAACGGAAATTCTGTGCTAAACACCAAAATGTTCAAATCTCTAGCTCTAATAGGTTCTGAAATCGTTATGTTCATACGTACGGACATAACTAAATCGACTGAGCTCGTCGTCCTGACCAAGATCAGTTTTATTTTATACCGATACGCAAAAGGTTTTTAAATTTTTTTTACTTATAAATTTCAGTTCTCAAGAGTTAAAAAGATAATTTTATACGATTTTGATAATATATTTTTTTTTATTTTGATCATGTGTCGTAAAGAGCTTGTTTTGTATCTTTAAGTTTTTACGATATAAGAACTTTTTCAAAAATTATAACTTACATTTTTTAATAATATTGAAATTCCATCGGAGTTCGTGTCAATCAGAATATTATGAATTTCATTGTTTTTAAATTCGTTCAGAACAGATAAATATGCACCGAAAGATACTTGTCGGATATACAGTTCTGCTTGAATTGTACGTGAAAATTGATTTAATATTAATATACCTGCAGAATAGAACATTTTTAACGTGTGCACAATTAAAGGTGTTCTATTTTTACCGTGATCCTTTTCATATAAAATACCAAACCTTGTCCAATTTAAATATCGAATAACATCAATGAAAGCTTGATTAATATAGTGTTGCGATGGATGAACATTTATAGAAAATTCTTGAGCCGATCTTCCAATTCCAATGTCTGGTATATCCAGATCATCACAAATTGAATTAATATGGGTTGCCAACAAAGAATCCGTTGAACTAAATAAAGCCTGAACGCCGTCTTCGATAAGATTACAAACTATTTAATGCACGATTAATCGATAAAAATTTCAAATTTCTCTCTTATTCTAATATTAAAAATATATTTACCTTTTTGTACAGTTTGAAACGAGTCTTTGCTAATATACTGATTGTGGTGTATCAGGGTCGTATCCGGTAAAATACTTTTGTCATGATTTACCCTATGCACAGCATATTGAAAAACCACTTCTGGGTCGCTTCGTAACTCGGATGCTTTTGGAAATAGGGCACCTTGTATTTATATAAACTTAAATCAGTAACTTATTATTCCTTTCTGTGTTTATACACCTACCAACTTTTATTACCGAATTCGAAGCAACGTAAGTAAGAAGACTAAGGCTGAACAAAATATTTGTTACAAAGTTCATTATAAAATAGCGGTACACACGCAATGAATTTTGTACTTTTGCTTAAACTGACTATATTTCGTAGGTATCGAAGTCATACAAATGCTACGAAAGTGGAAAATTAGCAAAAGAAAAATGTATAGTGGACAACGAGATACCCTAAGCGCTAGTCTTTTAAGCATTAAATCTCATATAACGTCCACATCGATAAACAAAAACTCATTCTTTTCAAGCTCCATGAATTATGCATTATAGGATAAAATCAAAACCGACCTTATTTTGATTTTATAGACGTTTTTTCATCATGTCATTTTAGAGGACATTTTTCAATATTTATAAAAATTTTGTGTCTAGCTTTTAAAGGATACTTTTGAAGAATGGAATCGATTTCATGAATCTTAAAAAATGATCGATATGATAAAAAGTTGATCTACGTTAAAAAAGAAACTAATAAGAACGTGGAAGTCGGATGCTAATACCAAAAATTTAGCATGATATAGATTACCTTTTTCAAATATATAGTTTTCCATATATTTTTCGTCTCATATATCATTTTTGGAAATCAGAAGAATACCTTAACAATAATAAAGTCATAAATTTTTGAGTTTCTTAGAAACTGTGAAAAATACCGCTTTGTCAAGTTCACCAGGGCCGTAGACATACATATATGTAGTATTCGGTCAGTCCGTAGAAGGTGTCAAGGGTAGCGCAACTACAAAATTTGGTTGCGAAAATACAGTTTTTGTAGTTTTTGTGGAACCAGTCACACTAACGGACATTGCACAAAACCAATACATTTATTTCACTATTGTGAATGATAATAACAATATACCCTATTACCATCCAATTTGAATGGGTTTATACTATTAAATGAAAACTATTGACAGCTTTTAAAGCAGATACTGGCTTACGACTTACGAGTTCGTACAGTGGTTGTACTGCATCCCCACATTTCATAATATACAACATAAATAATTCATAATTTCATTAAAACCAAGTAAGAGTTCTCCAGTCGAGACCGCTCGACAAAGAGATCCCCTGAACCCTGCGAAGAACTGCGATTGCTAACATTCTCCGTTACTTTTATATGTACATATGTAGCAAGCAATACATACACACACACAGACACACGCACAAGAACACACACAGACGCACGCACAAGCACACAATCTGTTAACTGTGCATTATGTCTCATCAGCTTCGCTGCTGCTGCTGCAAGACGCCGATAATATGAGATTAAATGTTTAATAACTTTTTTTCAAGACGAACGATTTTGAAGGGCGTGATCTTGACATTCATATGTGTGTATGTTCCAAAGCACAAGTCTCTAGTACTTGAAATAAGTGATTAAGCAATTTGAGGCGAAGGGGCAATTTGAGGGCGTGGCATCCATTTAAAAACCGAAATTGCAAAAGGCTCAAATAACACTAAATGCAAAATTTGAAGACTCTAACTATAAAGATGAATTAAGTAGAATTTTATAACTAAATGAAGATATCGGTTTTTAACCGATAACATTAAACATTATCGAATATTTGAAACAAACTCGATCGAATCGTTATATACACGAACTTCCAAAAAATTTGAAGTCTCTAGCTCTTATATCTTTTGAGATCGACGCGTTCAAACATACGGACAGACGGGCAGAAAGGTAGACGGACAGGGCTAAATCGACCAGCGAAAGGCGATGTAATCGCTCAATACATGTCCAGAGTGCGAGCGATACGAGTCAAAGCGTAAAAGAAGAGAGTTGCGATTCTGAACCGCTTTATCACTTGAGATCTCTTTGGTGATACATATGTATGTATGTTATAGTTGCATAAAAACTTAAATTTCCGTTTTTTTGTGATGACGTATGTTTTGTTTTTGCAATTCTACATATTTTTATGCATTTTATCGCAATGCACTGCGAAAAGCACAAACTAAAACAAGTATGAAAACTCTAGTCGAGACTGCTCGACTAGGGTATACCCTGAACCCTGCGAAGAACCGCTATTCCAAGCATTCTTCGTTTCTTTTATACACACATGCATATGTACGTTAATTACAACCAAAACATACACACACACATACACAGGCGCAAGCACACACAAGCGCAAGTCGGTGCGTCAGCTGTTGTTTGGCTGCTTTGCATGGCAATGTTATGGGAAATTAAATGTTGAATATCTTTTTTTCTAGACCAACGATTTTGATCAAACTTGTTGGGCGTGATCATGTCATCCATATGTATGCATGTGCCAAAGCACAAGTCTCTAGTATTTGATATACGGGAGTTAAAAATTTGAGGCGAAGGGGGCGTGGCACCCAAAATTTAACTAAAACCGAAATTGCGTAAGACTTACTTAACACTAAATGCAAAATTTGAAGACTCTAGCTAGAAAGATGAATTAGATAGAGTTTTATAGCTGAATTTAGATTTTCGTTTTTAATCGATAACAATAAAACGATAACAGTTATCGAATTTCTGAAACAAACTCGATATGCGCGCCCTATCCAGGGACCTACGAAAAAAATTTGAAGTCTCTAGCTATTGTAAGTTCTGAGATCGACGCGTTCATGCATACGGACAGACAGACGGACAGACTGACTTACGGACAGACGAACAGACAGACGGACAGGGCTAAATCGACTCGGCTTCTCTTCCTGATCAAGAATATATATACTTTATGGGGTCTGCCACGCCTCCTTCTGCCTGTTACATACATTTTCACAAAACCATTATACCCTGATTTCCCATTTTCAATGGGTTCAGGGTATAAAAATATGGGAGAAGAAAATAAATGCAATGCAAGGCCGATGATGATGTGTTTTTAGAGCCTTCTGCTATACATGAAAAGTAGGAATATGCGAAAGAAACTACTGTGCAGAACGGAAATTCGCATTAAATGATTTTTACCATTTAACGAGTAAAATACAGTTACTTGTGCCGCAAAATAATTAAATATAAGTCAGTGTTAAAATATAATTATATTAATAATTTAAAAATATTCAACTTTTCACATGGTGTTATGGGGTATATATAAAATTTGTCCAACATTTTTCCAACTTTGACAAATCAAAAAAGCTGAGTTTTTGAGCTATATTTTTCAAATATTATATGTGCATATGTAAAAGAATACTTTAGTAAAAAAATAAATAAATAAAAGAAATGTCAACATGATCGCACCGGTATTCGAACTCACGCCCATGTACTCGCCAAATGGCATTTCTACCACACAGCCACATCATTTTGGACTGCATGCTCTGCTTGCCATTGCAGGGCGGTGCTTGTCAGTGCTACCTATTTTGTCAACAAAAAAAAAAACGAAAATAAATAAATAACAAGTAAGAGTGCTCCAGTCGAGACTGCTCGACTAAGAGATTCCCTTGAACCCTGCGAAGAACCGCGTCCTAAGGACCTCTAAAATTCTCCGTTACTTTTATATGTATGTAGCAAGCAACACAAACACACACTCAGAGGAACGCATAAGCACACAGTCTGCGAACTGTGCATTTTGACTCAGCAACTGAGCTTAGTCTCTTAGGCGCCGATAATATGAGATATTAAATGTTTAATAACTTTTTTTCTAGACGAACGATTTTGATCAAACTTGTTGGGCGTGATCATGTCATTCATATGTATGTATGTGCCAAAGCAAAAATCGTGTTTTACCAATTTGAGGCGAAGGGGCGTGGCATTAAAATTTAACAAAAACCGCAACTGTGTAAGACTGAAATAACACTAAATGCAAAATAAGGAGACTCTAGCTAGAAAGACGAATTAGCTAGAGTTGTATAACAAAATAACGATATCGGCTTTAGTCGATAACATGAAAACTATGACAGTTATCGATTATTTGAAACAAACTCGATCCTTTCGTGTGCTATACACGAACTTTCAAAAACCTCGACGCGTTCAAACATACGGACAGACAGACATACAGACTAACAGGGCTAAATCGACTCGGCTTCTCTCCCTGATCAAGAATATATATATACTTCATGAGGTCTGCCACGCCTCCTCTGCCTGTTACATATATATTCACAAAAGCATTATACCCTTTTTCCCGTTTTCAATGGGTTCAGGGTATAATAAAAAGGCCGACGTTGATGAAAATTCTAACCTAGGATGTCTATGATCGACGCGAGTCGCTCCTACTAACACTTCGAAGCAATCGAAAAATTTAGTTTCACCTTTGAAAATTCAGATCTTAGAATTCTGTATAACTGGGTGCTGGGACGTGAATAAGTATTTGGTACCGTCCGACTACAACATTCTTATTTGTTCAGATAGCCTAAGAACAATGAAGTATATAAAAAGAATTTTTTTCGGTGTTCACAAATTCACTATATTGTAGTACTTTATATTTACATATGCGTTTATGTATGTACGCATGTTGTGTAGGGTATGTATATAAATTGAATATATGTGTATAAATTGCATAACTGCTGCGAATAATAATAATAATAATAAATTAATAATAAGCAATTCTCATAATTGCGCCGAACAATTTTAAAGAAAATTGGTAAAGTTCGGGCATAGTAAATTTGTATAGCTTATCAAACCAAATGAAAACATTTTATTCTTTTAGATGTGAAACGTCAACGAAATTATATTGAGATTGCCGTAATATATTTTATTTGCAATTTTATTAGCCCGTAGCTATACCCAATGCAATTCCTCCAATGAATGCCGTTAAAAATATGTGAAGATCATTAATTTTAGGTCCTTTTTCATCTCCAATATATTTGGCGTACCATTTCCTTACATTTTGTGCTTTTCCTCTAAAATGATTTTCTGCTTTGTCAAGATTTCGATCCAATAATCTTTCCGTCTGAAAGAATTGTAAAAAAAAAAAACAAGCATTCAACAACATAGAAATGGAATAATAGCCAAAGTAAGATAACTAAAAATTTAGACGAATAAATACACTAGTGTACGTGCATGTACTTGTCATACCCTGAATTTCATAATTAATTAATGTTATTTTAAGGTTCTATCTATCTTATAAGTATTTAACATACATCGCTGCTTCAAAGCGTGATTGTGTCATTCATATTTGTGTATTTTCCTAAGATACAATTTAATAACTAAATATCGATTTCGGTTTGAATCGATAACATTAAAATGGAAAAGGTTATCGATTTTTTTAACAAACTCGAACTGCGCGTGCTATATCCACACGATCGTGTGGAAGGCATAAGCCAATCATTATAACCAAGATAGTGAACTATACCGTCTGTCCACCCGATCCAGCCTAATAACACAAGGAAGAGACTTTAAATTATTAACTACATATTTTGACTTTCTTTTAGAATTATAATTTTAGTTATTTATAAGTATCTGGTGAAATTAGCATCTGATTGGAGCTTGATTCAAAGATAAAAAATTGACTTTTGAATGTGTCTAAATATGATTATACGAAAGGAATTATATTAATAATTTGTATATATTTACCTTATCCATCCAATTTGGATCATTGCCTGATATTGAAGATTCCACCTTTTCGGCAATTTTATCAACACTTTTTGTCAGTTTGGGCCAGTCAATTTTAATAAATCCTTCTTGATGCGCAATTTCAATTAAGATAATACTCCCTCCAATAGCAAATGCAGCAAACTTTCCAAACTTCATTGTTGTGTACCCAGTCATCCTATTGGAAACATAAAAGGCACACTATTTAAAACTTTGTATAAGTAATAATAAAATAAACTCTTCGAAAACCGAAACAGCCAATATTGCTTTGTGTGAACAAAATAATTTAGTGCTCTAGTCTAGTATGCTTGAGTAGGATATCCCCTAAACCATGCAAAACCCCAATTTTCCGAACACACTGACACTGGCTCTGCGCTAGGGTTCCCATATTCCTAACATTCCTACGTTATGCAAAATTCCATTATTTTATTCTTTTTTGCAATGAAACCACAATAACAAGTAAGAGTGCTCTAGTCGAGACTGCAGAGATCCCTTGAACACTGCGAAGAACCACGATTCCTAAGAACCTTTAAAATTCTTTTATATGTACATACATACAAGCAACGCATACACACACACACATACGCACGCACAAGCCCACACACAAACGCTCGCACAAGCACACAGTCTGATAACTGTGCATTGACTCAGCAACTGAGGTCAGTCTGCAAGGCGCCGATATGAGATATTAAATGTTTAAAAACCTTTTTTTCTAGACGAACGATTTTGATCAAACTTGTTGGGAGTCATCATATCATCCATATGTATGTACATGCTAAAGCACAAATCTCTAGTACTTGAAATACATGTTTTACATAATTGAGGCGAAGGGGCGTGGCATCCAAAATTTAACAAAAACCGCAACGGTGTAAGGCTCAAATAACACTAAATGCAAAATTCGAAGACTCTAGCTATAAAGATGAATTAGCTAGAATTTTATAATCGATAACAATAAAACTAAGCCAGTTATCGATTATTTGAAACAAACTCGATCCTTTCGTGATCTATACACGAACTTTCAAAAACCTCGACGCGTTCAAACATATGGACATACAGACTAACAGGGCTAAATCCCTGATCAAGAATATACAGCGCTTATCACAATGATAAGACACATCAAAATTTTGAGTTTTTTTGCTTGTAAAAAATTTGTTACTCAAAATTAAAGAAAACCAAGTATAAGGAATGAAAGAGCAAAGCATAGACAGCGATGAAGAACCATTGTTTGCTATTTTTAGCTATGCGTTGAAATGCACCGTTACTTTTTCCTCAAAGTGCAAGAATTTTGAGTGATTGCAAGCGTATCAAAATTATAAGACACATTGAGTAAAAGTGAAGTTAAAATGATTGGATCGTATTATTTCTTGATAAATTGTATCAATAATATTCAAATTAACTAATTTTTATAAAATGGGGCGTTCATGCCTGCTGCAGTCGAAAGAAAAGAGCTCCATTCTAGCATTTGCTAAGGCTGGCTGGACTGTTAGCCAAATTTCCCAAGAAATTGGTTGTAGTCGCACTGCTATTGCCAATTTTTTTAAAAACACGGATGGATACGGTCAAAAACGAAGCACTGGTCGTAATCCAATCTTAGATGACCGCGATAAGCGCCGCATTTTCAAAAAAAGCAAATTGGGACTCCGTAAGAAAAAAGTCCCCACACCATGACTGATCCGCCGCTTAAGTTCCGCTTTGAAAAACATAGAGGATCTTTTCGCAAATCACGCCAGTAATGACGATATCCATCTGGTCCGTCCAAATTAAATTTTTTCTCATAAAAAAAAACCTTTTAAAATAAAAAACAATAGTACAAATGCATGGCAGCGATGTAACTTTTTTCTTACGGAGTCCCAATTTGAATCTAAGTTCCTAAGCGCGAAATCGATCCTGGCAGCCTTTTAAAGTTAAATGAGGTACCTTCTTGAGCACAACTCGGACAATATGGTCAAACTTATTTAAAGTGCGCCAAACAGTCATAGCCGATACTTTATTCCCAAAAATCGAGGCAAGCTGGGCACATGACGTGGTCTAATTACTTGCTTTTTTAAAAATGCGGCGCTTATCGCGGTCATCTAAGATTGGATTACGACCAGTGCTTCGTTTTTGACCGTATCCATCCGGGTTTTTCAAAAAATTGGCAATAGCAGTGCGACTACGACCAATTTCTCGGGAAATTTGGCTAACAGTCCAGCCAGCCTTAGCAAATGCTAGAATGGAGCTCTTTTCTTTCGACTGCAGCAGGCATGAACGCCCCATTTTATAAAAATTAGTTAATTTGAATATTATTGATACAATTTATCAAGAAATAATACGATCCAATCATTTTAACTTCACTTTTACTCAATGTGTCTTATAATTTTGATACGCTTGCAATCACTCAAAATGCTTGCACTTTGAGGAAAAAGTAACGGTGCATTTCAACGCATAGCTAAAAATAGCAAACAATGGTTCTTCATCGCTGTCAATGCTTTGCTCTTTCATTCCTTATACTTGGTTTTCTTTAATTTTGAGTAACAAATTTTTTACAAGCAAAAAAACTCAAAATTTTGATGTGTCTTATCATTGTGATAAGCGCTGTATATACTTTATGGGGTCTGCCACGCCTCCTGCCTGTTACATACATTTTCACATAAGCATTATACCCTTTTTCTCCTTTTCAATGGGTTCAGGATATAAAAACAAACTACTCTGCTCAAGGGCAAGACACTTTTGATGATTATCAGACCTTAGCTGACGAAAACTGTCAAGCATTCGAGGACGATGGGTCCAACGACTCGTGTAATTGTTTAGGAATAGGTCCTTTCGTCCTTACATCGAAAAGGATGGATTATTTCTTAGATTATCGGTGATTATTATAATATAATTTTATGGCTCGCGTTGAAAAATCTTTCTAGGCTAGATCTTTTCACAGAGACACACAAATGCTAGATTTAGTTGTTTAATGAAACAACCTCCTTTTTCCTTAATTGATTTTGATGGTATAGAGGTATTGGATTTACTTATGCAAGTCAATGCAAAAATTGACTTAAATGTCAGTACAATTAAGAACAATGGCGGCACGTAGCCGCTTATATTTGACAAGTAAGAATGTTGCAGTCGGACGCAACCGACAGCGAAGTACTTTTTCACGTCCCAGCAGCCCATAGGGGCATCTATCATATTATATTTTTTAAAAATTAATCTTCAGTCCCCACTGTCGCCGCTCAAATTAGCTGCCGATTTAAAATTTTCATTGGAGGTGGCCAGACAGTTTAAATTTGGATCGAAGCTGAAAACCCTTACCTTAGCAAAAACACGCACAAAAATTGAGAGAGATGGCATCTCTCAAAATGAGAGAGGTGGCAACTCTGAAAATGAGATAGAAATTCGTTCGCGAGCGTAGAGGTGTGGGCTCGAACCCTGGTGCGGTCACCTTGATATTTTGGTTATTTTTACTTTATTTAGTTATTTTGTGTTAATAAAATATTCTTTTCAATACATACACTTACTCACATATCTCTGCGTACACCCAAAAGAAATTTTTGTATTTCAAGTGTGAGCATTAATAGTGCTCAGTAAAAACAAGATATCGAATTTTTATACTATTTCACGTAGTGATATAGTATATTGCTTTTGTGCAAAATCCGTTTGTCCGTCTGTCCGTATGTCCGTATGTTTGAACGCGTCGATCTCAGAAGATATAAGAGCTAGAGACTTCAAATTTTTGTTGGAAGTTCGTGTATATCACGATTCGATCGAGTTTGTTTCAAATAATCGATAACTATCATCGTTTTAATGTTATCGATTAAAAACCGATATTTTCATTTAGTGATAAAATTCTATTTAATTCTTTTTATACTATTTCACATAGTGATATAGTATATTGGGTTTGTGCAATGTCCGTCATGCTGTCCGTCCGTCTGTCCGTATGAACGCAAACCATTTCCACGCTATAGAAGCTAGAGACTTGAAATTTGAAATATATATACTAGTGTATACCCTCGTCTGATAAAGTGTCAAGATTTTCCCGATACTCCCACTAGGGGCGTGGCAAATCGGAAAATGAATTTTCCTGTATCCCAGAAAAACTACTTCTAGAAGAGCTAGAGAGTTGAGATTTTAACTGAACAGTCACGTCGACATGCCAAAATCAAAAAGCTATGGCGGATATATCTACGCCCATTGGGGGCGTGGCAAATCGGGTCAAACTGTATCTTCTAAAGTCTGAAAGCTATAACGCTCAAATTTGACACGCTGATTACTGTTATGATCCTACAAAGATCACCTAAAAAAATTAATGGCCACGCCCAATAGGGGCGTGACAAATCGGTTCTGAAAATATAGTGATTTTACTAATTCTGTTATATTTTGAGCACTATTGATGCTAGAGACTTGAGACTTGATATATATACTCGGGTTAACATCCCACAATCGAAAAGCTATTACGGATATATCTACGCCCTCAGGGGGCGTGGCAACTAATATTAGCTTATATCTCCTACAGTTTTAGTGCTAGAAGCTTCAAAATTGGATATTAATTTACTGGGGGCCTCCTCTATCGATTCCCCAAAAATTATTGTTACGCCCCAAAAGGGGCATGCCGTACAAAAAATACCCTGTAATTTTCGCATTTTTCGAGTGTAAGCATCCAAACTTTACAGTTATATTCCTGAACGCCCACTCTATGCACATGCCAATAATTATTTGTCTACGGCCACTGGGGGCGTGGCAAATCAAAACTGAAACATCTGCAGCTTCTGAGCCAATAACGCGACAAATAATTACTTTGTGACCTTTGACCTTGTCTTTTGATTCGTCAAATTATATATATATATATTTGAAAAGAATATTTTATTAATACAAAATAACTAAATAAAGAAAATAAAACAAGTAAGAAAACTCTAGTCGGGGGTCCCGACAAGAAGATACCCTAAACCCCGGGCTATCTGCGTTTTTTTAAATACTGCATAATTAGCATTTTCTATAAACGCACAAAAAACTAAATTCAATTCATTTTCAATTGTTTAGCCAATAGCGCTATCTATGGTTGGATAGAACATGGATGGCGATCCATGTTTCGATTTATTGAACAGCTGATAATTAGCAGATCATAGCGCCATCTATTGGAAATGTGTCCACAAAAACTTGCGGGTCTTAGAATTTTCTAGATGCACGCAGCTCAATGTGTATGTGTGCACATGTATAGGAAAACAATTTGTTTAGCGTTGCTGGTCACGTGGTTGGCCGATTGGCCAAATGTTTTGTTTAATAACTTCTGCGCGAATTAATGGATTTGAATGAAATTTTCAGCTTATGTTGAACATATTTTATTAAATTTCTTCCAATTTTTAAAAATGTAAACCCATTCATTTACTGGCTTTGAGTGCAACTAACCTCAATTTAAATGCTTGGGGAAATTTGGAGCCGGTATCCAAAATTTAACAAAAATCAAAATTAGATAAAATAAATATAAAACATACAAAAAATTGGGGACTCTAGCTATAAAGACGTGGGAGATATATTTTTATAACTAACATTCGATAATGTTTTTAATCGATAACATTAAAACGATAGTTGTTATCGTGTTTTTGAAACAAACTTGATCTGCGCACTCTATGCAGGGATCTACATAAAAAATTTCAAGTCTCTAGCTCTTATAGGTTCTGAGATCGACGCGTTCACACATACGGACGGACGGACAGGGCTAAATCGACTCGGCTTGTCTCCCTGATCAAGAATATATATACTTTATGGGGTCTGCCACGCCTCCTTCTGCCTGTTACATACATTCACATTTCAACAAAAACATTATACCCTGAATTCCCATTTTCAATGGGTTCAGGGTATAACAAAAATATCAACATGACCGCAACGGGGTTCGAGCCCACACAGTTACGCTAGCCAGCGAACTTAAATCACATTTTCAGAGTTGCCACCTCTCTCATTTTGAGAGATGCCATCTCTCTCGATTTAGGTGCGTATTTTTGCTAAGGTAAGGGTTCTAAGCTTCGATCCTAATTGAAACTGTCTGGCCACCTCCAATGAAAAGTTTTAATCTGCAGCTAATTTGACCGGCGACAGAGGGGATTTAAGGTTAAATTTAAAAAAATATAATGTGATAGATGCCCCTGTGGGCTGCTGGGACGTGAAATAGTATTTCGCTGTCGGTTGCGTCCGACTGCAACGTTCTTACTTGTTTCTTTTTGTATTGGTATCTTAAATTATTAAAACGAAGGTATAAATAAATTTCATTCATTAAAAATAAAAACTTAAGCATAATATAACTATTAAAACAAAAACATAACAAAACAAGTAAGAACGTTACAGTTATTTAGTTATTTTGTGTTAATAAAATATTTATTTCAATACATATATAAAATTTGGCAAATCAAAAGGCAAGGTCAAAAGTTCACAAAGTCATTTTGTTTATGCGTTGACTCAGAAGCTACAGATTTTTCAGTATTGATTTGCCACGCCCCAGTAGACATATAATTATTGACATGTTCATAGAGTGGGTGTTCAGGAATATAACTGTAAAGTTTGGATCCTTTCACTCTAATAATGCGTAAATTACAGGGTATTTTTTATAAGTCACGCCCCCATTTTGGGGCGTAACAATAATTTTTGGGGAATCGATAGAGGAGGCCCCCAGCAAATTAATATCCAATTTTGAAGCTTCTAGCACTAAAACTGTGGGAGATATAAACTAATATTAGTTGCCACGCCCCCTGTAAGCGTAGATATATCCGCCATAGCTTTGCGATTGTGGGATGTTAACCCGAGTATATATACCAAGTCTCATGCCTCTAGCATTAATAGTGCTCCAAATATAATAGAATTAGTAAAATCACTATATATTCAGATCCGATTTCCCTCGCCCCTGGTAGGCGTGGCCATAAAAATTGGGCGATCTTTAAAGGATTATAACAGTAACCCACGTGCCAAATTTGGGCGTGTTAGCTTTAAAACTGTAGCAGATACAGTTTGACCCAATTTGCCACGCTCCCAATGGGCGTAGATATATCCGCCATAGCTTTTTGATTTTGCGACGTAAGTGTTCAGTTAAAATCTCAACTCTCTAGCCCTTTTAGAAGTAGTGTTTCTGAGATACCGGAAAATGCATTTTCCGATTTGCCACGCCCATAGTGGGCGTATCGTGAAAATCTTGACACTTTATCTGACGAGGGTATACAGGAGTATATATTTCAAATTTCAATTCTCTAGCTTCAATAGCGTTGAAATGGTTTGCGTTCATACGAGCAGACGGAGAGACGGACGGACAGCATGACGGACATTGCACAAAACCAATATACTTTTACACCTCGTGAAAAAGTATAAAAATTGTCCTCAAGTCAACTTTAGTGAAGTTGACGATTCTGACGTACCACCAGCTATGAAAGAATCTTTCAATGGAATTGGTGTAGCTGATTTTGTCAACTCTGAAGTTCAACAGTTTCTTGAAAGTGGCATTATTTATTTGGGCTGTGGATAAAAAGGGTGTTGATGAGCTTATTAGTTATATGAGTTATTGATTTCAGGAAACTAAATAAAAAAAACTGATAATGACAAATAACCTATACCCGCATTATCGACAATACCGTCGAGCATGGGTAATTTTTTCACAACGTTAGATCTCAAGTCAGGATTCCACCAAATCCAATTGGCGGAAAAAAGATATACAAAGTTACAGCTTTCTCAGTAAATAATGAAATATACGAGTTATGCCGACTTTCATTCGATTTGAAAAACGCCCCAAGCATATTTCAGAGGGCAATAGATGATGTCTTGAGGGAACAAATAGGGAAAATAAATTACGTCTATGTTAAGAAAGTAATTATTTTCTCCAAAAGTATGGAGGACCACGTTAACCACATTGCCTGGGTCTTAAAAAGTATACGATGCTAATATGAGGATCTCCCAAGAAAAGTTAAAGTTTTTAAAGAAAACATTGGAATATTTGAGGTTTGTCATAACTAGAGGCGGTGTCAAAACATCTCTTGAGCAAGTGCAGGCAATTTCAAACTTCAAGCCACATTCAACTTTGTTTGATCTTAGGTCGTTCCTAGGGTTATCTAGTTTGTATTGGTGTTACATAAAGAATTATGTAGCTATAGCAAAACCATTAACCGAACTCTTGAAAGAAAGATAACGGCAACGTTAGCGCTTACGAGTCAAGAAAGGTCAAAATTGACTTAACAGTAAAACAGCTACAAGTTTTCGATAGACTGAAAAACATTCTCATTTCTGAGGATTTGATGTTGCGATACCCGGATTTAAATAAAAGCTTTGATTTAACAACTGACGTTTTGGCACATGGCCTTGGCGCCGTCCTCAACAAGGTCGCCCAATAAAATAGCGGTACAATTAGGTAGATTTCGCCACAACTGTTACCTACAGGTTGGAAACTCAAAAACCTCCGGAATTACCTGTAGGGAGTTTGAGACCTTCGCGGTATCCGATCGCGATACAAACGCTAAAATAAAGCGCTGGAAAGCGTTTATCGATAAACATAACCCGGCAAAGAGAACTACGTAGCAGACGCATGATCACGATAAAATGTGAATTCCTTGGATGCGGAGTCTCTGTTCAGATCTCGCTACAATCCATAGCGACCTGACCCACACAATTGAGCCCACCGACAAACCGGTGAATGGCTTTAGGAATCAGATAATAATTGGGGAATCTGATTTCCCTTCCTTAAAAACTTTCTAACTTTTTCGGTAAAAACAAGGCACGTTATAAAAGTCTCAAGTCGTAGAACTCTTCTGCAGACATTGCAAGATGTAGTAAATGCAGGAGTTGTCAATAGAATTCATTGTGAGCTACCAATCCTTGCCTTTATTCAACACAACCTTATTGAACTTTTCCCGAATTTTTAATACTCCAAGTATCTGGTGAAGGACATCACGAACAAAATGAAATAGAAACGGTCGAACACAATAGGGCTCACCGAGCAATAAGAAAATGTTAGACAAATAATGGACTATTTTTTTCCTAACATGACAAAACTTGCAGCAGAAGTTGTCGCAAACTGTAAAACATGTTTGATATCTAAGTATAAACGACCTCCCATAAAGCAAATGTTAAGTGAAACACCCATTCCCACCTTCGCAGTAGAACGTCCACATGTTGATGTATTTTCTACAGATCAAAATACTTCCTGAATTCTCTAAATTTGCCGTAAACATCTTTCTTAACGTTCATACTATTTCCTCTGATAACGAAAGATCTTTAAATTCGGAGAGTTTAAGTCCATTTTGTCAAAATTTACTATTCAAATTGTAAATGCACCCCCTTCCCATAGTATCTCAAACGTTAAAGTTGAACGGTTCCACAGTACCTTAGATGAAGTCGGGCGCTGTATGAAATTAGATAAGCAAATAAGCGAAACAATGGAACCATTCATTCGGTAACTAAGATGAAACGGGATCGAAAATAACGGAGAGAGAAAAATGGCACAAGAAAATTAAAGCAGAACAAACACAGAGTATGAGATGGGAGATAAATTGTTGGTAAAGTCAAACAGGCGATTAGGTAATGAGCTGACATCACTATGCGTTGAAGGCATAGTAGAGGCAGACCTTGGATCGACAGTTCTTATTAAAGGGAGAGGTCCATAAGACTTAGAGGGTAAGTTACAAAAACTAAAATTAGTTTTTTCATGCTAACCTGACATCATTAATAGTATCACTTCTGATGGCCTTTTCGACTGTAATTGTTAAATTGACAAACTATACACAATCGGAGTACATTCATATAACAGACGGAGACGTAACGAGTACGGATACTTGGGACACACGGCAAACGTAACATCATATGAGACATACGTGGCCGAAACCAGACAGTTGGTCGACCTGATCAAGATGTTTCAGATTAAAGATTTACTGCGCATAGACTACAACACTTAAAGTAAACAGCTCTTAAGGACTCCTGACTTTGATGACTGGGAGCAGATCAAGTTTAGACAAAATCAACTAATAAATTCAATGCAATGTGAAGCAATATCGATGTTCAAGAAATGGCATTTAAGAAATTTGCAAATGTCAGTATAACAGACGTATTAGATGTGGCTACAATTAAGGCTTCCGAAGGAATGACGTTTTGTACGTCTTAATTAAATACCCAATACCTAAGTTAGTATGTAAAAAGATCTACGTTTTTCCCGTACAAGCATTTGGAAAAATTTTAAACGTCGAAGACACTAACATCGTCGCAGCCTGCGGTGCAGACATTTTCGCGGTTGGAAAATGCGAAGCGGCGGTGGGCACTACGTTCTACGAGAGGCTTAATTTATTTGGAGGAAGTCATATTGATAGACGACGGTGCCATCATCATCAACGACGCAACGTAAACTCAGCGCGGCTGATCTGAGGAACATAACTGGTGAACTTCGACGATCAGATTGGAGCTAACAAAACAAAGTACATCAACAACTATGGCGTGCTTAGAAGAAAATAGAAAGCAGTTTCGGCAATCTCCCAAGTCAATATCACCGAGCATGGTGAACACCTTAGTTTGCCTTTAATGCACGAGCTAAGTTTGACAAAAATCTAAAACAGCGGTCAGTTGCATGTGGAGTTGCTGTGTCACATTGGCAATCATCTTGCTTATGAATGGCGTACAAAATTCAGAAACAGGCAAAGTTACGAGAAAGGAACACGATAATAAGAAATCTACAAGTATGCGCACAAATTAAAAACCCACTGTATTTAAGCTTTGTGAGAAACTTTTATTACCATTAAACCACATATTACGGTAAAAAAAAAAAAACATTGAAAAATGTGAAGCACGATTTGTTTTAGTAAATTTTGTCATTATATTGAAAGATTTCGTCATGGGTAGGAAAACCTAAAAAATTGATCCCGCTTTGCGAAAACTCATCGTAATATTGCGTGATGAGGGGAAATCTTTTAGGGAAATCGGCGAAATTGTTGGCAGAACTCATCCTTTTGAACAGAGAATTATAAGCAATTACAATTTGACTAGCTCTGTGAAGTCCAAGCCATGTTCTGGGAGGCCATCAAAGCTGAAAGATCGGGAGAAGAGCGACGCGTTGAAGATGGTACGGCGAAACCCCCGAAAAACTGCTGCGAAGATTGAGCAGGAACTCAGAGAAAAGTTCAAAAAGGAGCACGACGATACTGTCCGCAAGTTTTAGAAAAAAAAAAACCATTTAAATGCCCGTGTTGCACAAAGGAAGCCCCTTATTTCAAAAGTGAAGATGGCGAAGCCGATGGATTTCGCAAAGAAATATAAGGAAGTGGTCCCAGAGTTCTGAAACAAAGTTATTTTTAGTGACGAGAGCAAATTTTGCATATTTGGCATCAAAGGACGGAAGCTTGTGTGGCGAAAGAGTGGCACAGCCTTTGATTTCCAAACCCTTGTGCCAACTGTTAAACACGGTGTATGGCAGCAAGGGGAGTGGACTTGGTATTCATTGAGTCCAAAAAGGACCATATGGACTACCTTCGCATCCTCAAAGAAAATTTGTACCAAAGCGCCAGGAAATTGAGTCTTGGAAACCCAATGTAACCATTACGTAAAGCTCTGGTTGCTTTATAATACAAAAATCAGCTGCATTCGCCGCCCCAGTCACCAGACTAAAATCACATCGAACATCTATGGGATGGATTCGACAGAGAACAATAACTTCGAATATGCTGCAAAATGTATTAATGGAGGAGTGGCTCAAAATTCTGGCGAATTTCACCCAGAAGTTAGTGTCATCCATGCCGAAACGATTAGAGACTAAAACAAGTAAGAAAACACTAGGATGCCTAGGGTGCCACGCCCCCTTCGCCTCAAATTTGTAAGTCCCGTATATCAAATACTAGAGACCTCTGCTTGGCACTTACATACATATGGATGACATGATCACGCCTAACAAATTTGATCAAAATCACTGGTCTAGAAAAAAAGTTATTAAAACATTTAATTTTCCATAAGATTGTCATGCAAATAGCAGCCAAAGAACAGCTGACGCAGCGATTTGCGCTTGTGTGCGTGGGCCTGTGCGTGTATGTGTTACTTGTAATGAACATACATATATATATATATATATATATATATATATATATATATGTATATAAAAGAAATGAAGAATGCATGGAATAACGGTACTTCGCAGGGTTCAGGGTATACCTTAGGGAGAGCAAGAAAAAGAGCCCAAATGATAACGGTTCTTCTCAAAAAGAAGCAAAATCGAAAGAAGAATGCGAAAGAGCGCGGTGAAAAAAAATAGCATTAAGCACATGTCATTGAAAAAAAGCATTTGCGCGAAAATTATCATTGGGAAACCCTCATGTTTATTAGAAAAAGTTATTTTTTAAAAGAAAACATAGCTTCTATACCAAATTAATAACTATTTTCTTAATAAGGGTCGCGGAAAGCACTGCAGTGATGAAAAAAGGAAACTCATCCGAAAAATCATCTAAAAATTCTTAAAGGCAAACATTCGCCGAAATAGGTCGTTTACTGGGCTGCTCCAACAAAATGATCAGTAACGCTAATAAATTTGTCCCAAAAGTAGAGTTTCGTGGGCGAAAATCTGTAGTGTCGCCATTACTCGTCAACAGACTAGTAAGAAACCATTCCCACTCGGCTACGGGAAAATAATTTAAATGCTCGTAGTCCGAGAAAAGTGCCACTACTGGCCAGTAAACAGTCAGCTAAACGCACGAAGTTTGCTAACGAACACTCCCAATGGCCAGTGGAAAAGTGGAGGAATATATAGTGGACAGACGAGTGCAAAATCGTATTATATTGAGGGACAGGTTCTCGTACTTTCGTTAGGAGACCACCAAATAAGCAGTTCAGAACAATGTACGCAAAAAAACGGTGAAGCACGGGGGTTCCAGCATTATGATATGGGCATGCTTTTTGTATTATGAAGTAGGTCCGATTCATTGGACTAAAACGATCATGGATCAGCATGTCTATGTTTATAACCTGTAAAATGTGATGCTACCACATACAGAGGATGAAATGCCATTAGGTTGGGTCTTCCAGCAGGACAATGACTCCAAAGACACGACCAGGAAAGCTAAAAAGTGGTTTGCGGACGACGCCGTCAACGTCATGGAATGGCCTCCACAGCCTCCGGATCTCAATCCAATTGAGAATTTGGGGACTGATGTTAAAAAGGCAGTTGACACCCAACATCAAATGAAGCACTTTGGATGGTTGTGAAAGAAAGTTGGGAGAGGATTCCTACATCTAGATGCCAGGATTTAGTAGATTCCATGCCAAGGCTATTCCATACTCAACCAAATATTAATACACTAGTTAAATACCTTAGTTTTCAATTTAAAGTATTTTTGTCTTACATTTTAAGTAAATTTATAGTGCTATTTTTGATACCGCCTTATTTTGACTGTTTTTTGATATATTTTGAAATACCCAAGAAATATGGAGTCCTTTCTTTTTACAAATATATTAATAGATTGACTAGTTGAATGAAATCATTTTATGTTCCAAATATGCAGTTATTTTCAAAGTTTTATAACTTGAATTTCGAAACATCCTATGGTGCTATTATTTACACCGCAGCTGTATGTATGTACATACATACATGTTTGTACGCTTCAAGCAAAAGTAAATATATGTATGTACATACGCTTGCCAAAAAACTCTATACTGACTTCATTTTAATGTGAGTAGTATATTCAATATGTATCTTGAAGTTTCCAATATAAGTTTTCTATATGTTTTCTTATATTATAATAAATAAAAAATGAAAGCTTCAAAGTTTGTCTACGTACCATCCTGAAGTCACACCAATGAAAAGTTGTGAGTATGCTGAACGACCACTTATATCGCCTAACACTCCTTTTATAAATCTATTTGCGCCTTCCATCGGTAAAATAATTCAGGTGTACTATTTATTTGTGATGGCACTTTCTATCCGTAAAATGATGTAACTAAACATCGGCACACTGATTAGATATTTTTTCTTCCTTTTTATTTTTAAGGATGGAACTTACATTGTATAAGAATATTATACATACATATATTCATATATGTACATATAATTGTATTCACCCTTGAATTAAAAATTATGGATGATGATGCTAATGTGAAGTAATTGTATATAATATATACATAAGCTTTTTTTGTCGCCTTAAAAGCCTGTATAATTAATTTGGTTATCCCATATATATTAAGCTTTGCTGAATAGTAAAAGAAAGTCCTTTTTTTTATGTATATACAAAAAAACATAATGAAAGCTGAGATTTTGTTTTTTTTAAATATTTGTACATATTGTTTTTTTTTATATCGAAACGCTTTCACATATGGTTGATAGATCAGCATCGATTTAATGTGATAAGTATCGAATAATTGTGTTCAGATTATTTGATTGTGGAGTTCGATACTTAAAAATACTCATTCATTTAACAGTTACCAAATCATATTTAGAAGACTGTTTTTTGTAAATTGAACAAACTGAAGAGGTCGGGAGTTATAAAGTTGATGGTTTCAATGCAGTCAGGTGCCGAGATTTAATATTACAGTTGTGTAAGTATTTTGTATTATGAATGATATTACTAAAGTTAACAGGCATTTTTCAAATAAAGTTGATTCTTACACACATCAAGGTGTGAAACGCAAATCAATAAGAAAGTGTACTTGCAAATGCCCATAATCAAAATATTTACATATGTATGTATGTGTGATTGAACGCACATACTTGTTCTTAAAAATTAGTCATATTGGTAACTGATAACATTACACATTGTATATACATATGTATGTACATATTTGTATGTGAGGTATAATGAATGTATCATATACTTACATATGTATGTACATTCAGTTTGTCCATTAATTGTTTGCAAAATGAAAAAAATCATACAAGTTCAACTTTAACATCAAAATTAATTAGGAAAGACACATTTTTATACCCTGAACCCATTGAAAATGGGAATTCAGGGTATAATGTTTTTGGTGAAATGTGAATGTATGTAACAGGCAGAAGGAGGCGTGGCAGACCCCATAAAGTATATATATTCTTGATCAGGATGACAAGCCGACTTGATATAGTCATGTCCGTCTGTCCGTCCGCCCGTCTGTCCGTCCGTCTGTCCGTATGTATGAACGCGTCGTTCTCAGAACCTATAAGAGCTAGAGACTTGAAATTTTTATGTAGGTCCGTGAATAGCACGAAAAGATCGAGTTTGTTAAAAAAAAGTCGATAACTATTTTAATTTTAATTTTATCGATTAAAAACGTTATCGAACGTTAGTTATAAAATTATATCTCCCACGTCTTTATAGCTAGAGTCCCCAATTTTTTGTATGTTTTATATTAATTTTATCTAATTTTGATTTTTGTTAAATTTTGGATACCGGCTCCAAATTTCCCCAAGCATTTAAATTGAGGTTAGTTGCACTCAAAGCCAGTAAATGAATGGGTTTACATTTTTAAAAATTGGAAGAAATTTAATAAAATATGTTCAACATAAGCTGAAAATTTCATTCAAATCCATTAATTCGCGCAGAAGTTATTAAACAAAACATTTGGCCAATCGGCCAACCACGTGACCAGCAACGCTAAACAAATTGTTTTCCTATACATGTGCACACATACACATTGAGCTGCGTGCATCTAGAAAATTCTAAGACCCGCAAGTTTTTGTGGACACATTTCCAATAGATGGCGCTATGATCTGCTAATTATCAGCTGTTCAATAAATCGAAACATGGATCGCCATCCATGTTCTATCCAACCATAGATAGCGCTATTGGCTAAACAATTGAAAATGAATTGAATTTAGTTTTTTGTGCGTTTATAGAAAATGCTAATTATGCAGTATTTAAAAAAACGCAGATAGCGCTGGGTTTAGGGTATCTTCTAGTCGGGCCCCCGACTAGAGTTTTCTTACTTGTTTTGTTTTGAATAATTTTTAATGTTTTTGTTGCTATTTTTCTTATTTTTATTTTGTATATTATATAAGAATATAATAAGGAAAATATTCTGCAAACAAACAAATATGAAACAAGTAAGAGTGCTCTAGTCGAGACTGCTCGACAAAGAGATCCCCTTAACACTGCGAAGAACTGCGATTCCTAAGAGCCGCTAACATTCTTCGTTACTTTTATATGTACATATGTAGCAAGCAATACATACACACACACAGACACACGCACAAGAACACACAGACGCACGCACAAGAACACACACAGACGCACGCACAAGCACACAATCTGCTCACTGTGTATTATGACTCATCAGCTTCGCTGCTGCTGCTGCAAGAGGCCGATAATATGAGATATTAAATGTTTGATAATTTTTCTAGACCAACGATTTTGATCAATTTTGTTGGGCGTGATCATGACATTCATATGTGTGTATGTGCCAAAGCACAAGTCTCTAGTACTTGAAATACGTGATTTAGCAATTTGAGGCGAAGGGGCAATTTGAGGGCGTGGCATCCAAAATTTAACAAAAACCGAAATTACAGAAGGCTCAATGCTAAATGCACTAAATGAAAAAATTTGAAGACTCTAACTATAAAGATGAATTAAATAGAATTTTATAACTAAATGAAGATATCGGTTTTTAATCGATAACATTAAAACGATGATAGTTGTCGAATATTTGAAACAAACTCGATCGAATCGTGATATACACGAACTTCTAAAAAAAATTTTAAGTTTCTAGCTCTTATATCTTTTGAGATCGACGCGTTCAAAGATACGGACAGACAGACAGACGGACAGGGCTAAATCGACTCGGCTTCTCTCCCTGATCAAGAATATATATACTTTATGAGGTCTGCCACGCCTCCTTCTGCCTGTTACATACATTTTCACAAAACCATTATACACTGATTTCCCATTTTCAATGGGTTCAGGGTATAAAAATGTGTCTTTCCTACTCAAATATGATGTTATGTCATTTGGATTAACAAAAACTCAACTTATCAAAATAAAATTTCATAGTTGTTAATAGTTGTTAATGTTATCGACTAAAAACCGATATATTAATTTTGTTATCAAATTCTAGCTAATTTATCTTTGTTAATTTTATGTTTGCTTGATGAATTTTTGGTTTTCATGCTCTGAAAATTTAATTAAGAGAGTCCATCTACAAAAAAGTTTTTAAACATTTATTCTCCCACAACGTATTCGTATTGCAGTCCAAGCTCAACTGCTGCGTCAACTGAGCAGTTAACAGAGAATGTGCTTGTGCGTGCGTGCGTATTTTGTGTACATCTTAATCAAAATTGTTAAAAATACAAATCATTAAATAATGTTGACTCTAGCTTTATAAATATAAGAGATATTATTTTATAACTAAAAGTTTCTAGTAGACAATTTAAAAATGAACCAGTTATCGAATTGTTTAAACTCTATCACCGCGAGCTTCTTATGGACCGAAAACCAATTATTTAAGTTTTCTTCATTCTCTTTATGATTTTCTGATCGATTATAAGGAAATGACTAAGGTTATTGACAAAAAGATAGGCGTACTGTGTATGACGTTTACGAGGATGGACGAACATGGCTATCGACTCAGCTCGTCGTCTTGATCAAGAATATATTAATGGGGTTTTCCACTTCTTCCGATTTGCCACGCCTCCAGTAGGGTATATAGTATTGCAATTGTTATGTAATTGGTTGGAGATTCTCAAAAAACGCGAAAATTACAGCGTAATTTTTTGTATGAATTATAGTCACTATATAGTCAGATATGGGTTTTTCGCATACACCTAGTGGGCGTGGATATATAATTTCTTTATAGAATTGCCACAATAACTCTCAGTAACGGCCATTTAGACCTTCTCTAAATCTGCATTGGGTACAGTTTTACCCATAACATACAGTTTTTCAGTTAACTTTCCTGAACGAAAGTAAAAATTATCAAACAATAAGATATCACAGCTTTGTATTAAAAAATTTGTTTTTTTTTTTATTGTTTTAGATATGCTAACTAAGGCGTTATAATCAACTGCAAAATGATTTTACTACCCTGTAGAACAGCTGTAGTGCATTTTCTCATGATTTGGATATTTGTTTCGTTATTTTGTGCATCAAAACAGGTAAGTCAAAAAATCCTTACCCCGCCATGAGCCTATATTCCAAAAGTTATATACCTTTTCGATATATATAATAAAAGCATCACATTCACAAACATACATATATGTATATAAAACAGAGATTGCAAATAACAGTTGAGCGTTTTTTCGACACGCTCAAAGTCAGAGCAGGAGCGAAAAACAGAAAATATTCCGCTCTCGCTCTGAGCAAGAGCGATTTTTTCTTGTCTGAATCGGTCTTCGCATGAGGGTTGTTTTTGGGTTTTTGCGTCGATCGTTATTGCTGAACATCTGTTCGCGAGCGGAAAATTTTTTGTTCGCGAGCTGAGCCTCAGCAAGTGAGCAAATGACCGAAAAAGTCAATGCAAAAGGTCCTTTGGCACTCTTACAATAATTTGCCTTGTTGAAAAAAAATGATTTTTTTTTGGTATTAAGATGTTATTTAACTAGTACTAAACTTATACTGCATATTGTTAAGTGAAATAACTAATTATAGATTTAAATTGTCTGCGCTTATTGAACTTCGCCGTTCATTTAATATGAAATGTAGGGCAATTTAAGCTTGATATCATTAAAAAATTAAAATATTTAGTAAATGTAAGATACAAACTTGCGACGCAAGAATATTTTGCGTACTTTGATTAATACCATACACAAAGTACGTTTGCATCGCACATGAACATGCATCAGTCGCCCAAAGACCTTTTTCTTAATTTTACTCAAGCGTTCGCTCGCGGTCTGACCGAAACAAATGAGAAACGAAAAAAACGGTTGTAGTCCGAGCGCGAGCGAACTGAGCGAAGACCCTTTGTTTTCGCTCGCTCGCGAGCATTTTCGTCAAATACTCAGTGAAAACTGTTATTCGAAGACCACGCAAAATGCTCAACTGTTATTTGCGAGCTCTGATATAAAACCTTTTTCTTGATCCACTTCCTTAATCTAACTTTTTTCACTTATTCACGAAGTGAAATACTTAACTATATTGGTTTTGTGCAATGTCCGCCATGATGTCCGTCTGAACGCAGACCATTTATACGCTATTAAAGCTGTGAATCCTGTTGAAAATGAGTATTCAAGTGAAAACTATTTCTCAAAAATTAAAGAAATAGTCACAAAATATCTGGAGGAATTTTCCTTTATTTTGTGCGAACTTGACCCTATGGAGACAGCACGCACGGAATTGTTACCTCTTGAAAAACACCAAACGGCCCTACTGGCAGCATTAAAAAAAATGCTTGACCAGATTACGCAGGAATCACAGGCACGCTTCAGGCCCCTTGTAAAGGAATATTGTACAAAAAATTAACCAGATTCACTTTGAGATTTTCCGAATGTTCGAAAACCCAATCAAGCTTGGGTACAACATGGAAAATTATTTGAATGCAGAAGCAGGAATTTTCCAAATCTAAGGCATACCAATTGATTCTAAATCATCAATTACTGCTGCAACTACACAACTACAAGTGCAGCTGCCAAACGTATCCATACCAAAATTTGATGGATGCTATTTAAATGGCAGCAGTTTCATTAACATTACCAATAATACAAAAAATTTGGTATTCAAAGCAAACCTGTCTGGAGATGCGGAAAGACTAGTCAGACATTTGGATTTGACAGAGTCCAACTATGAAACCGTCTGGACTATGCTGAAGAACGGTTCGACAACAAGCGAGTATTAACGATCCTGCACAAACTGTTGGATCAGCCGTCAATGACAAACGATGCATCATCAATAAAAAACTTCCACGATGTTATTCAAGAAACGCTTGTTGCACTATGAAGTGGTGGAGCAGACACAAGCAATTGGGATCCACTTTTGCTAGTGCTACTAGCAAAGATGTTGGCCAGGATGACTCATGTACTATATGAGCAATCCATAAAGGACACAAAGAAAAACAGCCAATCAAGGAATTTGTAACCTTCTTGGAAAAAAGATTCCTTGTACTAGAGGCTATTGGAGGAAAAAAAATCTGCCTCATGCGAAATAGATCAGAATTGTCAATTCTGTAATTCGTCAGATCGTCGAATTTATCGATTTGAAAATTTTTGTAGACGCACATTTATAATGGGCACAAATCAAAAATTGTGTTTAAATTGCATGTTTCTTACGCAACCGCATGAAGTGCAATAAAAAATATAATACATTGCTACACTTCGAAAAGACACCATATCTAAAAACAAGCGGCTCAGCAAATAGTACAAAAAACAATTATGTGCTACTCGCTACTGCACGAGTTGAATTGCAGGGAAACAACGGCCGATCTGGAGATTTAAGAGCACTTCTGGACTCAGAATCCCAAATCAACGTGATTTCTGAAAGAGCCGTAAAGACGCTGTGCCAGCTGTCCAAAAGTCAGCTATGCGAATTGAAGGCATCGGATAAAATCCGAATTCACTAAAGTCCAGGGTAAATATCCTCATCAAATCCAAGAATAGAAGTTATACGACACGAGTAGAGGCCATTACCATACTACATACCGCAACCTATCAGTGGCGGATCCAACATTTGAGAAATCTGGAAATATCGACCTACTACTAGGAGCAGAACATTACTTCGAGCTTATTTTGTGGCAGCCCATTAAAAGGAGCCAAAAAATTCCCAATAATACAAAATTCTAAATTGGGCTGGATAGTAACTGGAAAACTACGTATGCTTCAGACACCATCACGACAGACAGCTGCTCCGTGCTTTGTAGCAACTACAAACTATGGCATGGGCGATTTATTAGAAAAATTCTGGAAATTGGCACAACGGACTGCAGCAGAGGCACACTGTGAAGCTCAATTTAAAAAAATATACAAAGGGCAGTTGATTGAATTCATTGTAAAACTGCCATACTCTGAAAATGTTTCAGCGCTAGGAGATTCTCGTGAGCTGGCTATAAGGCCTTTTCTTGCTTTGGAAAAAAGGGTCTGTCGTGATATAGATCTACAAGGCAGTTACGTAGAGTTCATGAAGGAATATGAAAGACTCGGCCACATGAAGGAAGTAACATAGCGAAGATCCCGAGTTCTCACTACTTCATTCCACATCACTGTGTGTTAAAACCGGAGAGTAGCACAACAAAACTTCGAGTTGTGTTCGACGCCTCTGCAAAATCATCATCCGGAAAGGCCCTAAATGACATCTTGTACGCTGGTCCAACGGTACAAAGCGATTTATTGTCAATCCATCCGCATTTAAGAACTCAAAAATATGTTTTAACCGCCGACATTGAAAAGATGTATCGCCAGATATGGATGAATCCGGCAGATGAGTTTCATCAGATAATAGCTTGGAGAAACTTTCCACAGTAGGAGTTGAAGTACTACAGACTAAAAACTGTCACATACGGCACAACGTCAGCCCCGTTTTTAGCAAGTGTAAACAAGCTACAATATCTATTAGGAGCAAAGACAGTAAAAAATGACTTTTATGTCGATGACTGTCTAACTAGATCAGATTCATTAACAGAAGCTATACAACGCCGAGACGAAATCAATAAAATACTTCTACCAGCTGGATTAAGGATTCGCAAATGGTGCGCTAATTATGATAAACTGATCCAAGGAATTTCAAAGGAAGACACAATACCGCTAGTAAAACTGGATGACACGGACGACAACAGCCGAAACATATTCGATGGAAAAAGGCCAGTTGCAAGGAAAATAAACACCTTTGTTGACGCCTCGGAAAAGACATACATCCTCTCGACATACAAGGACAACGCATCATCCGTCCGTTTACTATGTGCAAAAAGCAAGGTAGCAGCATTAGCAAGACAATCGCTACCTTTTTTGGAGCTCTATGCGGCAGTATTAGGAGCGGAACTAACATCTCGAGTGAGAAGGGATTTACACTTGAAGAGCAGTTGCAATCCAACGTATTTATGGACAGACTCGAGAATTGTCCTATCGTGTGTTAATTCACAATCATCAAGTCTGGAAACATGCGTAGCAATTAGAGTTATAAGAAATGACCTCCGCAACTCAATGTTTCCTCATAAAACAATGCCGCAGACATATTATCACGTTTAACATTAACGAGGAATCTGGAGGCAACTAGTCTTTGGCTACATGAACCGTTATTCCTCCATGGATCACCATCAAGGTGGTCAGAGCCATTTACTAAGTGGCCCAGCGATGACGACACGGTGGGACGAAAAGGGAAACCAAGGATTGTAGCAGCTTTAGTAGGTGAGAATGTTGATGTTATATATTTCATTAACATCAACGATTCATTTTTTTATGATGCAACTACGACAGCCAAATAAGGAGTGCAACACATGAAGAGTTGGAATGTGCAAGAGTAATCATACTTCGCAAGATTCAACAGGCTGACTTCCCAAGAACTAAGGAATCCCGCAAAACATGGAACGGTAGATATCAAAAGAAAACTCAAATCCATGAGACAACTGCCGGACAATGATGGGATCATTCGAGTGGGTGGCAGGATCGAGAAGTCGGCTTTATCCTTTGATGAAAAACATCCAATTTTTATACCCTGAACCCATTGAAATGGGAAATCAGGGTATAATGTTTTTGTTGAAATGTATGTAACAGGCGCCTGGGCGCAAGGCAAAATTATTGGATAATTAAGGAAAAAACAATGTCCCATAACTCCAATGTCAACCGACCCAAATGACTTTGCGGCACTGACACCTGGTCACTTCCTGATTGGAGAACCGCTAACAGCACAAGCTCATGATGCCAAAAAGGCAGACGGAAGGTCCCTCTGATAACGGTTAGAGCTACTTCAACACCTCAAACATACTTTCTAGACTTGATGGTCACAGGAATATCTTCACGAGCTGCAACAACGAACAAAATGTACGAAATCGACTGCAAACGTATCAGTGTGAATGATGGTAGTCATCAAGGAAGACAACGTACCATGTCAACAATCGGAAGATTTCAAAGGGTCTACATAAGTACCGACAACCATATTCGAGTAGTCGATGTTAAAACAGCACACGACTTGTTTAGGCATGCACAAATTGGCGCCATTACTAGCCATCGATAAGCCACCACATAAGCACCCATTAGATGATACACCACAAACCGATCCTTCTGGTAACCCAAAGGTAAAACTACCCAGTATGCCGTCTCTCACAACGATGTTGCTCACAATCATGTTACTACTGCCGTTTGTATTGACACAGTCCATCAACATTACACAATTCGAATCCAAACCTGGCAATTATTACCAAAGGATCGGATCAGCTCGACTGGCTATTGCAGATTGGACCATAATAGCTTTTTATGATCTGGAACCTGATTGGAGCGAAATGAAAATGTTTTCTAGAGGTATTGACAGCATAAGAAAAATATGCGACGATTTAAGCATTACAGTTACATGTCAAAGCATGCATCAGCATTTCAAGCATGTGAAAGACGACCTGCGGGCTGAAAATGAACTTCTGCAACAAATAAGACAAACGAGCGCCACTCGATATAGTTGAAAATATAGTAAGCAGCCTATTTGAAGTGTTGGATTCTACTAATGCAAAGGAAATGGCGGAAACCATACAAAAGGTGATGCAAAACGAAGAGTATTTAGTGTCACTTTTAAAAAACCAAACCTCCTTTGTGGATTCCACCTACGTGTGACGAGGCCAGGATTGAAACACGATTTATCAATATGGAAAACCAATTCTCAACGCCATTCTCACAAAAACGACCCAACTTAATTTATTTCATTGGTATCTTTCTCTGACAACGCAACTGACATTGGTGGCAGCAAGCTTTCATCGAATGCAAACAGAAATAATCAAGGTACTCACGGATGTTCGATACAACACAATTGTACAATGTGTTATATTTGTTCTCGAAGTTGAAGTGGTGATAGTAACAGGGGACTTACTATCACCACTTCAACTTCGAGAACAAATACAACACACAAAGGATCAGCTAAAAAAGAGGATGATGGTGTACTCCAACGCTATAAAATTATGCAAGCCGACGGCTCCCATCGTAGACAAGCTCGTCGTGTTCAAAATAACACCACTTACATCAACACAGAAGCTGGAATTGTATAAGGTGATCCCTATTCCAGTGGTGTCCTCCCAAGGAACTACGAAAATGTCAACAAACGTACCATTAATCACCATCAATGATCATCTTGACGATGAAGAGATGAACACATATATCATAACACATTGTTATCATAAACAATCAGTATTCAGAATGGGACACTGCTGTGAATTTCTGATGTTCAACAACAAAACATCGGATCATTATATAACAACAACAAACCACTCGTTCAGCCGTTCGCGACACGGACTCCAACGGATCGTTCAGCTGTCTATCGGGACGGTACCTCAAGCATTCAACAACGAAATGTTGGACTACTTGCTATGAAAGCAGGCTGTACCATTCGCAACGCAAATATGATAATAACGGGCCACAGCACGTCGACTAGCACTATACATTCATCTGTGACTTGCGTTTGGCAACTTAACTATACAACCGATTTATCAAGACATATCGGCGAACAAGTCAAGATAACTATTAGAGGCTAATACTCTAAAAGACATCTGATACCAGCAAATGAAATTCAACTACTACAATGGATCTCACCAAAGAATTATTCCATCATAATGTCATATATTTCAGTAGCAGCATCAGTGATTTTACAAGATGCTTTCCGGATTGACATCAGATATTTCAGCTCATGTATTCCCAAGAAGAACGCGGCCCAGAACTCACCCCCCATACAATAAGATAAGAGATATTTGTTTAGGTCACAATAGATCACAGTAAGTGTAATCTAATGTCATAAACAGTTCCTTCTCTTTGCACTCAGAAATCTAAACTGGGGCCCTAATCTCCGTCTACCGTCTTATCATAGTCGTCTCCTTCTTATTGATCTTCTTTCATTAATAAATCGTAGAACAATCCTTGGGAATGCTTTTCTACATAATTTGATTGTGTGATATTGATTCGTCCTTCTTGTTAATAAAACTTAATTTCTCGGTTCCTTCAAGAATTTACCACTGCTCACATTGGATTACTCGTTGCACAGTGCATTTCATGTATTATGTGGGAAATGTAATAAATTATATCACGTTTTTTCCTCTGAACTCTCTCTTCCTCTAATCAAATCTTTTCTTTCACCTTTTCTTATCCATCAAAGTACCCAATCATGACGGTGGATAAGATTGGCATATCTGCCAATACAATATTTATTATATGTATATATATATATATATATTTACAGCTAAGCTTCTTTCTATTTTATTGTTAATTTTCCTTAAATGCCTCTAGCATCAATTCTCTTTAGTTCAATATTATCACTGACCATGTAAGGCTGTGAACTGGGGTATAGCCGGCCGGACTGGCAAATAAAATACCCCCATCGGGTTGGTGATATTTTGAAACATTTGATCTGTTTGTTCTTAGGCTTTAACAAAATTGTCAGTTTGTGTTTAAGTTTTGTCAATTATACTTAATAAATAAATAAATAAATCATCATTGACCCTTAGAACCTACGAAACTGTATATAAGAGCATCCCATATATGAAATAAATCAGTACGAATATACCACTTAACAAGTAAGAGTGCTCTAGTCGAGACCGCTCGACAAAGAGATCCCCTGAACCCTGCGAATAACTGCGATTGCTAAGAGCCGCTAACATTCTCCGTTACTTTTATATGTATATATGTAGCAAGCAATACATACACACACACAGACGCACGCACAAGAACACACACAGACGCACGCACAAGCACACAATCTGCTAACTGTGCATTATGACTCATCAGCTTCGCTGCTGCTGCTGCAAGAGGCCGATAATATGAGATATTAAATGTTTAATAACTTTTTTCTAGACGAACGATTGTGATCAAATTTGTTGGGCCTGATCATGGCATTCATATGTGTGTATGTGCCAAAGCACAAGTCTCTAGTACTTGAAATACGTGATTTAGCAATTTGAGGCGAAGGGGCAATTTGAGGGCGTGGCATCCAAAATTTAACAAAAACCGAAATTACAGAAGGCTCAATGCTAAATGCACTAAATGAAAAAATTTGAAGACTAACTATAAAGATGAATTAAATAGAATTTTATAACTAAATGAAGATATCGGTTTTTAATCGATAACATTAAAACGATGATAGTTATCGAATATTTGAAACAAACTCGATCGAATCGTGATATACACGAACTTCTAAAAAAAATTTTAAATTTCTAGCTCTTATATCTTTTGAGATCGACGCGTTCAAAGATACGGACAGACAGACAGACGGACAGGGCTAAATCGACTCGGCTTCTCTCCCTGATCAAGAATATATATACTTTATGGGGTCTGCCACGCCTCCTTCTGCCTGTTACATACATTTTCACAAAACCATTATACCCTGATTTCCCATTTTCAATGGGTTCAGGGTATAACAAGTAAGAAAACTCTAGTCGAGACCGCTCGACTGGGGTATACCCTGAACCCTGCGAAGATCCGCTATTCCAAGCATTCTTCATTTCTTTTATATACACATGCATATGTACGTTCATTACAAGCAAAATATACACACACACACGCACAGGCGCAAGCACACACAAGTGCAAGTCGTTGCGTCAGCTGTTGTTTGGCTGCTTTGCATGGCAATGCTATGGGAAATTAAATGTTTAATAACTTTTTTCTAGACGAACGATTTTGATCAAACTTGTTGGGCGTAATCATGTCATCCATATGTATGTATGTGCCAAAGCACAAGTCTCTAGTATTTGATATACGGGAGTTACAAATTTGAGGCGAAGGGGGCGTGGCACCCAAAATTTAACAAAAACCGAAATTGCGTAAGGCTTACATAACACTAAATGCAAAATTTGAAGACTCTAGCTAGAAAGATGATTTAGATAGAATTATATATCTTAATTTAGATTTTCGTTTTTAATCGATAACAATAAAACGATAACAGTTATCGAATTTCTGAAACAAACTCGATCTTTTCGTGCTATACAGGAACCTACATAAAAAATTTCAAGTCTCTAGCTCTTGTAGGTTCTGAGAACGACGCGTTCATACATACGGACAGACGGACGGACGGACAGACGGACATGGCTATATCAACTTGGCTTGTCATCCTGATCAAGAATATATATACTTTATGGGGTCTGCCACGCCTCCTTCTGCCTGTTACATACATTTCAACAAAAACATTATACCCTGATTTCCCATTTTCAATGGGTTCAGGGTATAAAAATAGAGCGTCGTGTCTCGACTTTCACTAAATTCTACTTATCTCCGTTGTCCACTTGGTTCCAGTTCTAGTTGCGACGCCCGTAGTCACTTTTTTTGTACTAGAGGCTTAAAACCAAACCATAAACAAATACCTAGTCTTGGTTCTGTACCAAGGACTGAAACACACAACAGCTGATTTTCAGAGTAATCATAACTCGCTACTTGACCGTTAGTACGGCTTGTCTCATTACCTGTCAAATTCAAAGTTTTATCTTTTATGCAGAAGAGAACAGAACTCAACAAATTTATGACATTATAAAGCTAAACTCGATTAGGCACTCCAAATACTGAAATAAAAGATTTCGAAGCCATAATAAAACTCTCTGAACCATTTGTTAAAGTATAATACAAGTAAACGTACTGCAGAACAGGAGATCTTTCTGTTTCTCTGAATAGTCCGATATAAAATATCATAAATCATACGTCTTTATAATTCCAATTGGAAGTCATTGTCATTTAAATAAGAAATAATCGCTTTAATATCTTTGTCGCAAGTCCAAGCTTCTGATTGATAGTATATTTCAAAGCTCGCAAATAAGAGTTGAGCGTTTTTTCTATACGGTCGAGGTCAGAGCAGGAGCGAAAAAGAACAAATATTCCGCTCTCGCTATCAGCAAGAACGATTTTTTCTTGTTTAAATCGGTCTTAGCTTGAGGGCTTTTTTTTTAGTTTTTTTCGTCGATCTCTTTTGCTGAGCATCTGCTCGCAAGCAAAAAATTTGTTGCTCGCGAGCTGAGCCTCAGTAAGGGATCACTAATAATGCATTTAAATTATCATCGCTTATCGAACTTTGTCGTTCATTTAATATGAAATGTAGGCATTTAATATGAAATGTAGCAAAAATGAGTTGCTGGTGTAGTTAGAACTACCTGTGCGAGCGCAGTTAAATGTGAAATTTTTACCTTAATATCATTTAAAAATTAAAATATTTCGTAAATGTAAAATACAAACATGCGACGCTAGAATATTTGGCCTACTTTGAGTAATACCATTGACAAAGTACGTTTGCGTCGCACATAAAGACCCTTTTCTTAATTTCACTCAAGTGTTCGCTCGCGGTCTGACCGAAACAAATGAGAAGAGAAAAAAATGGTTGTAGTCCGAGCGCGAGAGACCTGAGCGAAGACCCGTTGTTTCGTTGTGTTCGTCAAATACTCAGTAAAAACTCTTATTCGAAGACCACGCAAAATGCTCAACTATTATTTGCGAGTTATAGTGTATTTATATACCCTTAAAATTCGAAACCAGAGGATAATGACTTAATGAAAATATATGTAACGGAAAGAAGGAGGCGTGGCAGACTCCATAAAGTATATACATATATTCTTGATCAGGGAGACAAGCCGAGTTGATATAGCCATGTCCGTCTGTCATATAACCTATAAGAGCTACAGACTTGAAATCAAGTTTGTTAAAAAAATCAATAATTCTTCCTGTTTTAATGTTATTGATAAAAAGCGTTATCAAAACGCAGTTATTAAATTATATCTCCCTTTGAAGCTAGAGTCCCCAAATTTTTTTGTTAGTTTTATATCTATTTTATGCAATTATGATTTTTGTTAATTTTTGATACCGGTTCCAAATTTCCCCAGATATTTAATTTGAAGATAGTTTCAAATAAGGCCAACATTTGAATGAATTGCATTTTTTAAGTACGAAAAAAATTTAATAAAATATTTAGATCATGTGCTGAAAATTTCATTGAGATCCACAGAAGTTATTAAACAAAACGTTTGGCCAATCGACAAACACATGTGACCAGCGCCAAGTACACAGTTTTTGAAAAACGCAGATAGCACGGGGCTCGTCGGGACGTCCGAGTAGAGTTTTCTTACTTGTCCTAATTTATATTCTTAAATTTTAACTTTAGAGTACGACTCACTGTTGTACAATATTCGTTAAATGCACCCAACAGCATAAAATATGAGTCATTTCAATTTTTGTTGTTTATTTTGTTACACATTGTTATTTTTGCAATCTGTTTTTGACAATTCAACTTAAAATTGATCATAAAGCAACATAAAGCAATTAAGATAATTTCAGAAATTTTAACTAAAAGCTTTTATTTTTGCATCTTAAGTCAAGAAATGTAATTTTTTTGCAGTGTGTAGTGTTTCTTGGCAAACTGTATGTATATGTAGAAAAGCCGGGTCGATTTGAAATAAAATTTGTAAGCTCTAACTTGAACGGTATTATACTAATATACTAAAACGAAGTCAATGTATTGATTTTTTTCGATAATTAGAAATCGGGATGAATTATCGAATTGTTAAATCAAACTCGTACCGCGTATGGTGGGTACGGGTACAGATTTCAAATATCATATCTATAGCCTTAGTGGTTTACACAGACGGACGTACAGGCTGACATGGCTATATCAACTCAGCTCATAGTCATTATCAAGAATGTATATAATTAATGGGTTCTGCCGTGATTCGTTCTGCCTGTTACACACATTTTAACAAAATATACCAAGACAATATAATATATAATGAGACTGATAATTAACTATTAATGTATTAAAAAGGAGAAGGGAGCGCTACTGCTCCCTTCACCTACATTTAAGTAATGAATTTTGAGAATTTATATTATTATATCTAAGAAAATTTATCTTTTTTAGGATTGTGTCTGGTATGGAGTTTGTAACAGAGATGCTTTGAATCACAATCAATACTGTTCTTATAACGGCACACCAAAAGCAATGCCTGAAGATGGACTAAATTTGTTAAGAGAAAGGTGTAGTTTTTTGCTTGAAGCTGATGAAAAGAATTTCTGTTGTGATGTTGATCAGGTACTTATACATTTAATGTTGAAAATCACGCTTATTTTTTCTCTTTATTAGGTAAAAATTTTGAATGACAACATTAAGCTTGCTGCGGCAATTCTAGAGCGTTGTCCATCATGTATGACAAATTTAGCTCGCCATATTTGCGAACTAACATGCTCTCCAGAACAGTCAAAATTCTCTAGAGCTGCCGCTACAAATAAAAATGACAAAGGTATTACATATTATTTTCTAGTGCATCAAATAGCAATATCAATTTTTCTGATTTTAAATTTTTTTCAGGTGATCTTTATGTAACTTCCTTGGACTTTCACGTAACAGAAGAGTACATCAATAAGACTTATATGTCATGTTCACAGGTGGGTCATATTTTTAACTTATTAGCAAACCTAGACATTTTTTTATGGCACCGGCAAACTGGTTTCCAATTTCAATATAAGCTAAAATTTGTATAGTCCCATTTCCCTTCTGATATTATCTTAGATTTCCGAGAGCAGGTGACTGTCTAATAAAAATTAAAGTATTAAGATATCCTCCTATATATATTTTCAAAATTTTAAATATTGTCACAATCTTTGTATTAGGCAAACGTAATAGACACCATACAGTATATATATATAAATATTCTCTATTGGATCTTGACAAGCTGCGGTGATCTGGTCATGTGTGTCTATCCGTATGTACGAACCCGCTAATGTCAGAAATCTTTCATTGCAAGATGCCTGCGGACATATCAAGTTTTTTTTTTTAAATAATCGATAACTATTTGAGCTTCAAATGCTACATGCAGGACTTAAAAAAATCCCACGCCTTCCAAATTTTTTACAGAATCAGACCTTCCGATAGCAGAACGACGTGTTCAGCAAATAATTTATATATATATATATATATATATATATATATATATATATATATATATATATATATATATATATATATATATATATATATATATATATAATGTTATAAATCGCATGGAAAACGAAGGTAGACTCGAAGAAAAGTGTACTGGTGGTACTGGCATAAAAGGAAGATATAGAGAAGATATAGAGAATACACTCTGCTAAATTAGATTAAAGGCACCCACTTGTTTTAGATTATTTTTAATCTTATGCATGTTGGTATAATTTTATTTATTAAATAACATATTTCTAGTCATTTTATGTTAAAAACAACATTTTTTTTAATATTTGTAAAATATTAAACTTCTTATGTAAGAACAAGTTAGAAAACTCTTGTCGAGACCGCTCGACTAGGGTATACCCTGAACCCTGCGAAGAACCGCTATTCCACGCATTCTTCATTTCTTTAATATACACATGCATATGTACGTTCATTACAAGCAAAACATACACACACATACACAGGCGCACTCACACACAAGCGCAAGTCGGTGCGTCAGCTGTTGTTTGGCTACTTTGCATGGCAATGCTATGGGAAATTAAATGTTTTATAACTTTTTTTCTACACCAACGATTTTGATCAAACTTGTTGGGCGTTATCATGTCATCCATATGTATGTATGTGCCAAAGCACAAGTCTCTAGTATTTGATATACGGGAGTTACAAATTTCAGGAAAAGGGGGCGTGGCACCCAAAATTTAACAAAAACCGAAATTGCGTAAGGCTTACATAACACTAAATGCAGAATTTGAAGACTCCAGCTAGAAAGATGAATTAGATAGAATTTTGTAGCTGAATTTAGATTTTCGTTTTTAATCGATAACAATAAAACGATAACAGTTATCGAATTTCTGTAACAAACTCGATATATTTGATATTTGATATTTGAAGTCTCTAGCTATTGTAAGTTCTGAGATCGACGCGTTCATACATACGGACAGACGGACAGACAGACGGCCAGGGCTAAATCGACTCGGCTTGTCTCCCTGATCAAGAATATATATACTTTATGGGGTCTGCCACGCCTCCTTCTTCCTGTTACATACATTCACATTTCAACAACAAAATTATACCCTGAATTCCCATTTTCAATGGGTTCAGGGTATAATTAGCATCGAACCTTGCGTCAAACATAGAATTTTCCAAGCGTCATTTATTGCATTTCGCATCATTTTCTGTGAAGAAAGCCACAGACGATGAATTAGTGAAGGTACTGAAAGTTGCCAGTGAAGAAGAAGGAAATCAATGATTGCCGAAAAGTTGATTCCTCTTACTCCTGAAGAAGCATTGGAATTCATATTGGAAAATTATCTAACAAAACAGCAGTACATCAAGATTCATAATATAAATAAATCACTATTTCATCTCAGTATTCGGTTGATATTTAAAATTTAATGTATTTTGTAAAATAATATTTTGATTATACATACATAAACACATAACTCAGGTATCACAAAGGGTCCACAAAATGTTAATTCACGGCTGGCAAATAGTATCCTTAGTTCCGATTGGATGTCTGGGAGGAAGTGCTTTAAAAGTACGAAACAGAAAACTATGGAAAATCTCATGACACAAAAAAACTATTGAGCAATATGACTAATGTCTTTGATAGGGCCTTCTATTCCCCAGATCCACTTTTATTATACCCTGAGCCCATTGAAAATGGGAAATCAGGGTATAATGTTTTTGTTGAAATGTATGTAACAGGCAGAAGGAGGCGTGTCAGACCCCATAAAGTATATATATTCTTGATCAGGATGACAAGCCGAGTTGATATAGCCATGTCCGTCTGTCCGTCTGTCCGTCCGTCTGTCCGTCTGTCCGTCCGTCCGTCTGTCCGTCTGTCCGTCTGTCCGTATGTATGAACGCGTTGTTCTCAGAACCTACAAGAGCTAGAGACTTGAAATTTTTTATGTAGGTTCCTGTATAGCACGAAAAGATCGAGTTTGTTTCAGAAATTCGATAACTTTTATCGTTTTATTGTTATCGATTAAAAACGAAAATCTAAATTAAGCAATAAAATTCTATATAATTCATCTTTCTAGCTAGAGTCTTCAAATTTTGCATTTAGTGTTATGTGAGCCTTACGCAATTTCGATTTTTGTTAAATTTTGGTTGCCACGCCCCCTTCGCCTCAAATTTGTAACTCCCGTATATCAAATACTAGAGACTTGTGCTTTGGCACATACATACATATGGATGACATGATTACGCCCAACAAGTTTGATCAAAATCGTTGGTCTAGAAAAAAAGTTATTAAACATTTAATTTCCCATAGCATTGCCATGCCAAGCAGCCAAAGAACAGCTGACGCAACGACTTGCGCTTGTGTATGCGTGCGCCTGTGTATGTGTGTGTGTATGTTTTGCTTGTAATGAATACATATGCATGTGTATATAAAAGAAATGAAGAATGCTTGGAATAGCGGATCTTCGCAGGGTTCAGGGTATACCCTAGTCGAGCGGTCTCGACTAGAGTTTTCTTACTTGTTATATATATAATTAAGTCAAAGGTACAAAAAAGTAAAAAGAAAACCTTCCACAAGAAGTGATAGACCTTATGAAGATACCATCTCCGCTAAACCAACAACATAAAATTTCAGAGTTGGAAAATACAGATTTGATTTTGCTTTGGCCAACAAGCAAGAATAAAATTTAATTAATTAACTTGCGAATTGCACTCCGTTGTCACAAACGAGCTTCCTTAGTACCCCGAACCAGCTCAGGATACGTTCGCCCTTCACCCTTTTTGGCGATCTTTACAGGATCGTAACATTAAGCCACGTGCCAAATTTTGGCATTCTAGTTTTGAAAATGTAGAAGATACAGTTTGATCTTATTTGACACGCCCCCAATGGGCGTAGATATATCCGCCATAGTTCTCTCTAGTGATCGTATCGGAAAAATCTTGACTCTTTATCTGACGAAGGTATACACGAGTATATATTTTAAATTTCAAGTCTCTAACTTCAATAGCGTGGAAATGGTTTGCGTTTATACGGGCAGACGGATGGTCGGACAGACAGCATGACGGACATTGCACAAAACCAATATACTTATTTCACTTCGTGAAAAAGCATAATAACAACGAATATTCAATTCAAGAAAACTGTAGTAGAGACCGCTCGACTAGGGAATACCCTGAACCTTGCGAAGAACTTCTATTCCGAGCATTCTGCGTATCTTTTATATATATATATGTATATATATGTAAGTACATTACAAACAATACACACAAGCGCAAATCGCTGCGTCAGCTGTGCTAGGGCTGCTATTTGTATGCCAATGTTAATTAATAACTTTTTTTATAGACGAACGATTTTGATCAAACTTGTTGGGCGTGATCATGTGATCAAGAATATATATACTTTATGGGGTCTGCCACGCCTACTTCTGCCTTTTACATACATTTTAACAAAAACAATTTTACCCCGATTTCCCATTTTCAATGGGTCCAGGGTATAATTAACCATTTCTCATACTCTTCGAGTTGAGCACTAAAGCTTCAGAATATGTACATACATAGATTATATTTGGAAACCAATATTTACGTATAATATAAACATATTTAATTTTTTTTAATTTTTTATTGAGGTTTTTTATTGAGGTGTTTTAACAAAGCAATATTAACATATGAACGAGCTTTTTCTCATTTTTTCATAAAAATTACGTATAAACCATAATAATTTTTTGTTCAACAGAAGTTTACTAAGTTCTTTCAGCATCCAAATCCATGTTTTTGTATCATATTCATTTTGTTTTCTTAGAACTTAAAATCAAGTGTTTATTTAACAATAAATCATCAAATTTTGTGTATATCTCAATATTTTCCTTATACTTTTACTTACACATAATTTGGCAGGACTTTTCGCATCAACACATCACTATTTTTATACCCTGAACCCATTGAAAATGGGAAATCAGGGTATAATGTTTTTGATAATATGTGATGTTAGTTACTTATGTTTGTTATGTAATTTTCGATTATAGAAATGCGTTTCAAAATACCATTGTACAATTGAGAAACATTTGAAACCATATTTTTAATTTCCTTATTTTCAACTTCCAACGTTGCAACTCTTCCTAATATTTCCAAGCTTGAAGAAGAATCGACTGTGATACTGTCAATCTGTAACAAAAAAAAATATTAATACTATTAAAAAATGTAAGAGTCGATATTCCAAAATATTCTATTAGAAATCAAAAAGTTATAAAATCTTTCCTTAAAAGAAACTACACAGTCAATTCTTAATCGTTATATAATATAAATCGTTATATATATAATACAATAAAAACAAAGTAAATAAATGTAGAGCAGTTTTCAGTTTTGTAGATCTCTTTTTCATTTTATATTAATATCAACCGTATTTATTGCAGCTAATTCATCTAATTCATCTTTGTAGGTAGAGCTTTCAAATCTTGCTTTTAGTTGCATGTGTGTTGAATAGAATTTTTGATTTTGTTAAATTTTGGATGTCACGCCCTCTTTGCCTCAAATTTGCACAACACCCGTTTCAAATACTAGAGACTTGTTCTTTGGCAAATTCACACATATGAATGACATAATTAATGAAAGTTTGATGAAGAAAGTCCATCCTCGTAGGTTGAAGTTTAGAGTACTCTTAGTCGGGCACCTCCGACTAAACTTTTCTTACTTGTTTGCCTAGTATATGTTTTTCTAGGGAGCTTTGTTCCGGGGTTTGATTCCATTATTTGTTTTTTTTTTTTTTTAACTTGCTATTCGATTAGGAAAGTGCGATATATATGCTCGAAATGGCAATAAAGATTAGTACTCAACTGAAAGCATTGGCGGCTAGTTGATTTGGTGAAGACCACAAGTTGCTCTCGAAACGGTTGTAGACTGGACCCTTTTGTTAGGACATTTTTGGCACTACCAGGTGGACTCTTCATCAGCAAGTGTGAATCGTTGGACATTGATAGGGGCTTAGAATCGGAACCCTTTTAGCACAAAATCTTTAAATAAAACAAGTCAGAAAACTCACCTATGTATAAACGCGAGGAAGCAGCTATCGGTTGCTATCACTCGAATTAAACAAGACTAGTGGAAAGAGCTTAGCAAAGATGTCAACAATCCTTGGCCTGGCTACACAATAGTCACGAAAAAGCTAGGCACTACGGAGCAACGTTAATCGTGGATGATGAAACGATGGATCATATAGTGAGTACACTATTTCCAAACACACATTCACGAAACGCAGGAGCGGGCTCCTGTAGGTCTCCACGGCTTCACCGCTATTCCGAACATTCTCCGTTTCACTTATATTTATGTATGTATGTAGATTCCAAGTAACACACAGATGAACGCACGCACAAGCACATGATCTGCTAACTACGCATTTAATGCAGCAACTGCGCCTGGGCTACAATATGCCTATATTGTGGGAAATTAAATATTTAATTACTTTTTTTGGATGACTTTCTTAATCAAACTTTTTGAGCGTGATTATGTCATTCATATGTGTGTATTTTTCAAAGCACAAGTCTCAAGTATTTACAATACGGGTATTAAAAATTTGAGGCGAAGGGCGAGCCATACACATTAAACTAAAGTAAACAGGTAAGAAAACTCTAGTTGAGACCGCTCGGCTAGGGTATACCCTGAACCCAGCAAAGAACCGCTATTGCAAGCATTCATTGTTTTTTTAATATACACATGCATATGTACGTTCATAACAAGCAAAACATACACACACACGCGAAAATGGGAAATCAGGGTATAATGTTTTTGTTAAAATGTATGTAACAGGCAGACCCCATAAAGTATATATATTCTTGATCAGGGAGACAAGCCGAGTCGATTTAGCCCTGTCCGTTTGTCTGTCTGTCCGTCCGTCGGTCCGTCTGTCCATATGTATGAACGCGTCGATCTCAGAACTTACAATAGCTAGAAACTTCAAATTTTTTTGTAGGTCCCTGTGGAGGGCGCGCATATCGAGTTTGTTTCAGAAATTCGATAACTGTTATCGTTTTATTGTTATCGATTAGGAATGAAAATCTAAATTCAGCTATAAAATTCTATCTAATTCATCTTTCTAAGTAGAGTCTTCAAATTTTGCATTTAGTGTTATGTAAGTCTTACGCAATTTCGGTTTTTGTTAAATTTTGGGTGCCACGCCCCTTTCGCCTCAAATTTGTAAGTCCCGTATATCAAATACTAGAGACTTGTGCTTTGGCACATACATACATATGGATGACATGATCACGCCCAACAAGTTTGATCAAAATCGTTCGTCTAGAAAAAAAGTTATTAAACATTTAATTTCCCATAACATTGCCATGCAAAGCAGCCAAAGAACAGCTGACGCAACGATTTGCGCTTGTGTGTGCCTGCGCCTGTGTATGTGAGTGTGTGTATGTTTTGCTTGTAATGAACGTACATATGCATGTGTATATAAAAGAAACGAAGAATGCTTGGAATAGCGGTTCTTCGCAGGGTTCAGGGTATACCCTAGTCGAGCGGTGTCGACTAGAGTTTTCTTACTTGTTATACCATTTCACGTAGTGATATAGTATATTGGTTTTGTGCAAAATCCGTTTGTCCGTCTGTCCGTATGAACGCAAACCATTTCCACACTATGAATATACTCGTGTATACCCTCGTCAGATAAAGTGTCAAGATTTTCCCGATACGCCCACTAGGGGCGTGGCAAATCGGAAAATGAATTTTCCTGTATCCCAGAAACACTACTTCTAGAAGAGCTAGAGAGTTGAGATTTTAACTGAACAGTCGCGTCGACATCCCAAAATCAAAAAGTTATGGCGGATATATCTACGCCCATTGGGGGCGTGGCAAATCGGGTCAAACTGTATCTTCTAAAGTCTGAAAGCTATAACGCTCAAATTTGACACGTTGATTACTGTTATGATCCTACAAAGATCACCTAAAAAAATTTATGGCCACGCCCACTAGGGGCGTGACAAATCGGTTCTGAAAATATAGTGATTTTACTAATTCTGTTATATTTTAAGCACTATTGATGCTAGAGACTTGAGACTTGATATATATACTCGGGTTAACATCCCACAATCGAAAAGCTATGGCGGATATATCTACGCCCTCAGGGGGCGTGGCAACTAATATTAGCTTATATCTCCTACAGTTTTAGTGCTAGAAGTGCCTCCTCTATCGATTCCCCAAAAATTATTGTTACGCCCCAAAAGGGGCATGCCGTACAAAAAATACCCTGTAATTTTCGCATTTTTCGAGTGTAAGCATCCAAACTTTACAGTTATGTTCCTGAACGCCCACTCTATGCACATGCCAATAATTATTTGTCTACGGCCACTGGGGGCGTGGCAAATGAAAACTGAAACATCTGCAGCTTCTGAGCCAATAACGCGCCAAATAATTACTTTGTGACCTTTGACCTTGTCTTTTGATTCGGCAAATTATATATATATGTTTGAAAAGAATATTTTATTAATACAAAATAACTAAATAAAGAAAATAAAGCAAAAATATCAGCATGACCGCAACGGGGTTCGAGCCCACACAGTTACGCTAGCCAACGAACTTAAATCACATTTTCAGAGTTGCCACCTCTCTCATTTTGAGAGATGCCATCTCTCTCGATTTAGGTGCGTATTTTTGCTAAGGTAAGGGTTCTAAGCTTCGATCCTAATTGAAACTGTCTGGCCACCTCCAATGAAAAGTTTTAATCTGCAGCTAATTTGACCGGCGACAGAGGGGATTTAAGGTTAAATTTAAAAAAATATAATGTGATAGATGCCCCTGTGGGCTGCTGGGACGTGAAATAGTATTTCGCTGTCGGTTGCGTCCGACTGCAACGTTCTTACTTGTTTTTATACTCGTCTTGTGTTATTTGAGCCCATACCTGAGAAACCGTTCTTTTAAGCTCTTCCACTGATTTAAATTTTCTTCCGCCAGCATAAAAAAGCTTGGCAAAGGTTCCCCACATGTTCTCGATATGATTTAAGATTGGCCAAGCAATGACATGGTGGTGATTTGCTTCTCCTGAAATCAGGTTCGACTATATCAGGTTCGTGTATATTCACATTATCCTGTTGGAAAATTAAGTCACTCGGCGGTTCTACATCGAAAAAGTCCACAAAAACATTCTCCAATAAGTTTATGTAGGCTTGAGAACTCAAACGGCCGAAAACTTTGCATGTATATATATATATATATATATATATATATATATATATATATATATATATTTCTGGAGGTTTCGCTGGATTTCAATAGAATTCGGTTGGTAGGTCTGATGCATAAGAACAAAACAACGCTCTCAAACAACACACAATCTTTTAAGTCGGAACTTTAGAGCAGGAAGCTTGTACTATTAAACGAACATAGTATTGAAGCAGCTTGTAAGGCGGCATTAAAACTGCCGCCTTACAATGAAGGTTTGGTAGCTATAAGTCATATTTGTTTTAGGTATAAGTCGTCTTAAGTATAGTTATAAGTTGTTTTTTAAGCGCAAGGAGCGTAGAGACGGCCCATGGAGGGACCGTCTCAAATACGTTAAAATTTAAATTTAGATAATAGCAGCTGGGCGCGCGCCGTCGATAGGCAATGCGCGCGCTGCGGTGAAAATACAGCTTCGTGACGAGAAGCGGCGGCCGCGGCGAATCGGATTGCCGAAGTTGGCGCGCGATCGGCCAAAAGGGAGTGAGTGCCGAGATTTAAAAGGGCGAGGGCGCGTCGATGCCTTAAGCGCAAGGGAAAAGAAGAGTTTCGAGAGTTCAAACGAGTGCGAAAAAAGTGATAGCCTGAAAATCGACCGTGGAAACTTAAATGAGCAAAAATAAAGAAAAGAAATGCGTTTTACTATTGTTGTGCTATATAAATTGCAAAACCGTAAACTAACCTCACGCCCGCCTCTTTCGCGAGCGAACATGCAGTAGGCCCACTTAAAGATGAATGCCGATTGAAGCGGCGGAGAGCTTGCCGAGTCGACACCCAGAAGATGAGAGCCACTCTGCCTGCCAGTGAAAGGCTCGACGCCAGCTATTCTCTGTCGCTCCGTATTCCGAATGCAAGCAACTGCTGCTGCACCCTATGAAGAGCTGATATTCCAAACATTGTATTGATTTACATATACACTGTCATGCACTTGAATAGGGACAGTTTTTTTAAATCGAATATACAAGTATTTAACTCAAATAAGCTTATTAAACCGATATACCATATTTTTTTATTCAGTATTTCATCCTTTATTAATGTAACTAAACAAAAATTTCTTCAAAATAACCATATTTTTATTTTAAAAAATTCTGTGAGTTCTTTATAAATTACATACTTTTTTACGTGCACTTGAATAGGGACAACAGATAAAAATTGACGTTTAACAAAAGATATATACATTATATTAATTTTAAGGCTTATTTAATTAATTCAAATTATTTAATAGTGGTTAATAGTGTTTGCAGACTATTTTTTTCGAAATAGCTTCATAAATCCCATTACGAAGAGAGTAATATAGAGCCTTTGCGTAATTTAAGGAGGACACTCCATAAGAACCACGTTTTGCGGCAGGATTCATATTTTAGCCACTCGGAAAGTATGAATTTGGGCATTATGCTTTTGGAAAGTACATGTAAATAGTGTAAAGATATTTAACTCAGAAAACGCTTCCTCTAGCAAGTCTTTGTAATGCGTTGCATTTATTTCTGTTGAAACTACTTGGAGCTAGCATGGCCTATAATATGAGATGGCCCCCATACCATTATACCTTTCTCCCGGCTATGGTACTGAGAATATGAATTATTATTATTATTATCGTGAAAATAATATGAAAAGTCATCAGTTCCACCTAAGTTAAACCGCTTTTCTTCTGAAAACACCACGGAATGCTATTCCTGCTGCCAAGTCACATGATGCGTTGGGTATTAAGTGGTGTTTTTTTTTAATACTTTCAATATTTTTAGAAGTTCAGCTTTACGAATAACTCTCTTTACAATATCGTTACTAGCACTTAGTTGTTGTTTTAATTTTCGAAGCTGGACTATGTTAATTTGATGCTCCTCGAAGAATTCGTCACTCTGAAGTAGATGAAATTTCTTTTTGTATGCAGTCTTTTATATTATTTCCATAATTTGATGACCTTTTAAGAAAATTGTATACCAAACTTTTGTTTTTTCCAATTTCTTTTTTAATTTCCCTGTACATAAGGTTGCACTCCTTGTACGCAAATTTTGTTCCTGTTTCTCCACCAATAAGTGTTTTACTGCGGCCCAAAGTTTTTTTTTTATAATTCAAACGTTGATAAGTTGAAAAGAAATTAATTTTATAACATAAAGTTGTATGCATAATGGTGAAATCACTTCTGTCCCTATTCAAGTGCACGTAAAAAAGTATGCAATTTTTGAAGAACTAACAAAAAATTTTTTTTGTAAAAATCTGGTTATTTTGAAGAAGTTTTTGTTTAGTTACATTAATAGAGGATGAAATACTGAATAGAAAAAAATATGGTATATCGATTTAATAAGTTTATTTGAGTCAAATACTTGTATATTCGATTTCAAAAAGCTGTTCCTATTCAAGTGCATGGCAGTGTACATTGCAAACATACTCACTCATGCACACATAATCATGCGCTTTGCTAACTGCGAAGTGTATGTGCTATAATGTAAAATATTCATATGAATCAGCTTTCTTCTGTTTAAATATTTATTTAGTATTCATACATATAGGCGTGCAAGTAAATGTTTTATGTTTTACGAAAAGTAGATATTAACAAGAGTGCTCTAGACGAGACTGCTCGACTAGGAGATCCCCTGAACCCTGAGAAGAACCGCGATGCCTAAGAACACCTTACATTATCCTTGTACATGTATGTAGCAAGCAACACATACACACACACACAGACGCACGCACAAGCACACAATCTGCTAACTGTGCATTCTGACTTCACAACAGAACTCAGTCTGCAAGGCGCCGATTATGTGGGCCGTTTATAATGGATAACACTAAAATTAAGAGAGTTATCGATTAACAAACTCGATGTTTTCGTGCTATACAGGAACCTACATAAAAAATTTCAAGTCTCTAGCTCTTATAGGTGCTGAGATTGAGTCGTTCATACATACGGACAGGCGGTCAGAAAGACGGACGGGCAGACGGACATGGCTATATCAACTCGGCATCTCTCCCTGATCAAGAATATATATATACTTTATGGGGTCTGCCACGCCTCCTTCTGCCTGTTACATACATTTTCACAAAAACATTATACCCTTTTTCCCATTTTCAATGGGTTCAGGGTATAAAAATGTAGTTTAACAAATTTTAAGCTTTAAATAATTAATTTAATTAATAATTATTAATTTTTATTTATAGGTATCAGTTCCACAAACCGGTCAATTAGCATTAGATCTAATGTGCGGAGCCTATCCGGCATCACGATGCAGTCCAACAAAGTGGTTTAATTACATGGGAGATGCCAATAATGTATATGTTCCATTTCAAATAACATATATTCAACATCACACAAACACTACAAATAACGGCTTCACCCCAATTAATCCCAAAACAACTCCTTGTAATGAAGCCGTAAATGTAAGTTTTATATGAAAGTTTGTATGTGTTATGTCAATAATTTGTTTACAATATTATAATTCAATTTAGAACTTATAACTTATTTCAAATTGTGATGGCACTGACATATTTACGGAATATGTGTAAAACTTTTTTACCCTGAAAAATCATTTAAATCATTAGATTGTACAAAATAAACTAAACTTAATTTTAATAACAATTAGTAAATTTAACAAATAGTAATTACATATACAATATGAACGGGCGCGCCCATTTTGTCTCGCGAAAAGTAATTGAGTAAACTTTATACCTGTTTTGTCTGACTACAGACATTAAAAATATGTACAGTTTAAAACTTGTAGTGTTTTGGTGGCCAGCTTAATTTAAGCTTTATAGCTTGAACCAATCAAAAATGGGAAATCAGGGTATGCTGATTTTGTTAAAGTTACGTAGCAGGCAGAAGGGGGCGTGGCACACCCAGATCAGAACTACGACTTGCGTCGACTTATCCTTGTCCGTTTGTAGGAGATTGTATGGCACAGATAAAAAATTGATTTAGTAGGACATCACCGACTAGAACTTTAAGTCAGATATTTTTTTTCGGGTGCGTTTATCCCGAGGGTTTTCTTATACTTGTTGTTGAATACACTTAAGTGTGGTTTACTTTCGTAATACTTTATTCTTTTGAGGCAGAAACCCTGACTCATGCGTAAGTCATCACTTAAATATTCCTTTTCTATTGCTGAGTTGATCGGTAATTTTGTTATGCTCAGCCTGCATCGAGCTATTTTTAATGTCCACGTATGTGGCCTTTGTGAATTTCTATTGCACTATCTTCTAGTCGTTGAGTGCGTCGGAGGCATTTTTTAATTATTTGTCATTTGTATGTTCATGCTTTAACATTCTGCAGGAGTCAGAAAATATCACAGCCAGCAGTGGCTGCTTTTGGTTTCGCCTCTTACATTACATAAAGTGATAACAAGACTACTGTAAAAAGTAAGAAAACTCAAGTCGGACGTTCCGATTAGGAGATACCCTGAACCCCGTGCTATCTGCGTTTTTCAAAATACAGCTGAGTTTGCATTTAGTGTAAACTCACACAATATTAAATTTAAGTCAATTAAAAATTTTTAGCCATTAGCGCCATCCATATTTTGATTCGATGCAGCGCAGCTGATAATATGCAATCCATAGTGCTTCTTAGAATTTGCTAGGTGCACGCAGTTCAATGCTTAGCAGTGCTTAGCGCTGCTGGCCTCATGTGTTTACCAATGGGCCAAACATTTTGTTTAATAACTTTTGTACGACTTGATGGGTTTTAATGAAATTTTAAGCATATGATCTACATATTTTATTACATTTTTTCAATTAAAAAATGAAAACTTATTCATATTATTGGCCTTATTTGCAACTACCGTCAATGTCAATATTTGGAGAAATTTGGTGCCGGTTTCCAAAATTAAACAAAAACTAAAATTGCATAAAATAGATATAAAAGTAACAAAAAAAAAATCTAGGGACTCTAAATTCAAAGACGTGGGATATATAATTTAATGGCCGAATCTCGATAAGGTTTTAATCGATAACATTAAAACGGGAACATTTATCGATTTTTTCAACAAACTCGTTCTTTTCGTGCTACATTAAAATTTCAAGTCTCTAGATCTTATAGGTGTTGAGATCGGTGCGTTCATACATACGGACAGACAGACGGACTTTATGGGGTCTGCCTGTTACATACATTTTAATAAAACCATTATACCTTGATTTCCAATGTTTAATGGGTTCAGGGTATAAATGTTTGTTTAATGTGTTCCGGAAATCAAAGATCCAGAACTCCCTGTGAATAAAATTTCTAATCAGCTTTAGTCCACCATGTGGGGTTTTTCTGGACCCTGTTTATTATCAGCCAATCAAACTGTGATTTTCCGACTATAATTGAGTGTTTCACGTTGAATGGCACAATAACATTTTGAAAACGGCCTCCCAATACGTAATACTCCATCTCCATGCAAAAATGGGTTGAACGCATGCAATTTGTTCTTATTTTCCAGTCTTCTAGCACTGAGTAAATGAATATTCTGGTCAAAATTAAGTTTTTGCTGTTATTATAAAATTTTAGCTTCCTTTGATTAACAGCGAGGAAAGTTGATTGCTGCTTCTTCTCTTAAAGTTTTGCTGTAAAACGTAATACATAAACAATTACGCTTGTTATATAATTAATAGATGAAAACTTTCTTAGGAGTGGTGGTTTTCTTTTGTGGTTATAGTAGTTACTATAACAGATTCTCATTCTTCAACTTGTGGCAACAGATCTTACAGTTCAGTTACACAGTCAGATCGTTTCCACCATATGGCACATGCTGCTAAATGCTTCCGGAAAATTCCTCTTGAGGTGACATCTGCTGAGTTGTCTGTCGACATGAAGTATATATATTCTTGATTAGGCAGAGAAGTCTAGTCGATTTAGTCCTGTCCGCCTACCCGTCCATACGTCTGTCCATATGTATGAACACGTCGATCTCAGAACCTATAAGTTCTAGAGACCTCAATTTTTTTTATGTACATCCCTGTAAAGTACAAAAAGATCGAGTTTGTTAAAAAAAAATCGATAACTGTTCCTGTTTGTTACCGATTAAAAGCGAAATCGACACACAGTTTTATCTAATTCTTCTTTATAGTTCTCAAAATGTTGTTTTTAGTTTTAATTGAGCGTTATACAATTTCGGTTTTTGTTAAACTTTGGATTCCACGCCCCTTTCACCTCAAATATGCAAAACACGTATTTCAAATGCTGGAGACTTGTGCTTTGGCCAATACACCAAGTTTGATTAAAAACGTTCGCCTACTAAAAAAGTTATCAAACTTTTAATTTTCCATAACATTATCATTCAATATAGCAGCGCAGTTAACGCAGCGAGTTGCGCTTGTGCGTACGTACGCCTGTGTATGTATGTGTTGCTTGTAATGTACATACATATAGATAGTTATATGTACATACATATAGATATGTATATAAAAGAAATGGAGAATGCTCGGAACTGCGGACCTTCGCAGGGTTCAAGGTATGCCCTAATCGAGCGGTCTCGACTAGAGTTCTTATACTTTTTCATGAAGTGTAAAAGTATATTGGTTTTGTGCAATGTCCGTCATGCTGTCCGACCGTCTATCAGTCTGTCCGTCCGTCAGTCTGTCTGTCTGTCCGTATGAACGCAAACCATTTCCACGCTATTGAAGCTAGAGACTTGAAATTTGAAATATATACTCGGGTTAACATCCTATAATCGAAAAGTTATGGCGGATATATCTACGCCCACAGGGGCTTACATCTCCCACAGTTTTTGTGCTAGAAATTTCAAAATAGAATGCTAAGTTACTGGGGGCCTCCATCGATTCCCCAAAAAATATTGTTACGTACTAAAAGGGGCGTGACTTACAAAAACAATTACCCTGTAATTTTCGCGTTTTTTTTAATGTAAGCATCCATACTTTATAGTTATATTCCTGAACACCCACTCTGTGAACATGTGATATGTCTGCGGACATTGGGAGCGTGGCAAATCAAAACTGAATCATCTGCAACTTCTGAGCCAATAACGCGCTATATAATGACTTTGTGACCTTTGACCTTGTCTTTTGATTTGTTAAATTATATATATATATATGTTTGAAAAGAATATTTTATTAATACAAAATAACTAAATAAAGAAAATATAACAAAAATATCAACATGACCGCACCGGGGTTCGAGCCCACACCTCTACGCTGGCCAATGAACTTAAATCACATTTTCAGAGTTGCCACCTCTCTCATTTTGAGAGATTTTTGGCATGTGCATAGAGTGGGCGTTCAGGAATATAACTGTAAAGTTTGGATGCTTATATTCGAAAAATGCGAAAATTACAGGGTATTTTTCTGTATGTCACGCCCCTTTTGGGGCGTAACAACAATTTTTTGGGAATCGGTAGAGGAGGCCCCCAGTAACTTAACATCCACTTCTAGCACTAAAACTGTGGGAGATACAAGCTGATTTTTGAATTTGGGGTGTCGACATGAGTGTTCAGTTAAAATCTCAACTCTCTAGCTCTTCTAGAAGTAGTGTTTCTGAGATACAGGAAAATGCATTTTCCGATTTGCCACGCCCCTAGTGGGCGTATCGGGAAAATCTTGACACTTTATCAGACGAGGGTATACACTAGTATATATTTCAAATTTCAAGTCTCTAGCTTCTATAGCGTGGAAATGGTTTGCGTTCATACGGACAGACGGACGGACAGCATGACGGACATTGCACAAACCCAATATACTATATCACTAAGTGAAATAGTATAAAAATAGCACGAAAAGATCGAGTTTGTTAAAAATAATCCATAACTGTTCCCGTTTTAATTAAAAACTTTATCGAATGTTAGCTATAAAGTTATATTCCCCACGTCTTTATAGCTAGAGTCCCCAAAAAATTTTTTTGTTAGTTTTATATTTATATTATGTAATTTTGTTTTTTCTGTAATTTTTGTTAAATTTTGGATACCGGCTCCCAATTTTCCCAAATATTTAAATTGATGTTAGTTGCGATCAAAGCCAATAAATAAATGGGTTTGCATTTTAAAAAATTGGAAAAAGTCTATTAAAATAAAATAAGCTGAAAATTTCATTCAAATCCATTAATTAGCGAAGAAGGTATTACACAAAACGTTTGGCCAATCAGCCAAACACGTGACCAGCAGCGCAAAGCAAACTGTTTTCCTATACGTGTTCACACATACACACACACGCACACATTGAACTGCTCGCTTCTAACAAATTCTAAGATCCGCAACTTTTAGTGTACACATTTATAGTAGATGCCTATGATTTGTGAATTATCAGCTGTTCAGTTGAATCGAAACATGGATGGCGCTATTCTATCGAAACATAGATGGCGCTATTGGCTAAACAATTGAAAATGAATTTAATTTAATTTTGTGTGCGTTTATACTAAATGCTAATAATTATGCAGTATTTTGAAAAACGCAGATAGCACTGGGTTCAGGGCATCCCCTAGTCGGGACGCCCGACTAGAGTTTTCTTACTTGTTTCTATTCAGTATTTCATCCTCAATTAATGTAACAAAACAAAACCATATTTTTATAATAATTTGCCACGTTGCGTCCCACTGTTACGATCTTACTTATGGTACGGAAATTTGGTTTTAACCGGAGCTTACAAATAACAGTTGAGCGTTTTTTCTTCACGCTCAAAGTCAGAGCAGGAGCGAAAAAGAGAAAATATTCCGCTCTCGCTCTGAGCAAGAACGATTTTTTCTTGTCTGAGTCAGTCTTCCATTGAGGTTTGTTTTTGGGTTTTTAACGTCGATCTTTATTGCTGAATATCTGTTCGCGAGCGAAAAATTTTTTGGTCGTGAGCTGAGCCTAAGTAAGTGAGGAAATGACTGAAAAAGTCAATTCAATACATAATTTTGCCTTGTTCTAAAAAAAATTTGTTTTTTTGGTATTAGGAATTTATTTAACTAGTACTTGACTTATACTGCCAATTGTTAAGTTAAATAACTAATAATACATTTAAATTGTCTGCGCTTATTGAACTTCGCCGTTCAATTAATATGAAATGGGCTAAAAATGAGTTGCTGGTTATAACTACCTGTGCGAGCACATTTAAATGTGGCAGTTGAAGCTTGATATCATTAAAAAATTAAAATATGCGATGCAAGAATATTTTGGGTTCTTTGAGTAATACCATACACAAAGTACGTTTGCATCGCACATGAACGTGCATCAGTCGCTCAAAGACCTCTTTCTTAATTTAATCAAGCGATCGCTCGCTGTTTGACCGAAACGAATGAGAAACGAAAAAAACGGTTGTAGTCCGAGCGCGAGCGAACTGTGCGAAGACCCGTTTTTTTTCGCTCGCTCGCTAGCATTTTCGTCAAATACTCAGTGCAAACTGTTATTCGAAGACCACGCAAAATGCTCAACTGTTATTTGCGAGCTCTGGTTTTAACCATTAAAATAAATAAAAATAATTTTTTAATTAATTAATTTTTGTACAAAATTTCTTTGCATTTCGCCTGTTTAACCGTTTAAGGAGCGTGGCATAATTATGAAGAATACTGTAGAAAATGTACCCAAAGACCAAAACAAGTAAGAAAACTAGTTGAGACTGCTCGACTAGGTTATACCATGAACCCTGCGAAGAACCGTTATTCCGATCATTCTCCATTTCTTCATATATATATATATATATATATATATATATATATATATATATATATATATATATATATATATATATATATATGTACATTAAGAGCAATACACACAGGTGCACGCACACACGCTCGCACGTCGCTGCGTCAGCCGTGCTTGGGCTGCTATTTCTTGGCAATGTTGTGGGAAATTAAATGTTTAATTTCTAGACCAACGATTTTGATCAAACTTGTTGGGCGTGGTCATGTCATCCATATATATGTATGTGCCAAAGCACAAGTCTCTAGTATTTGAAATACAAAAACCGAAATTTCGTTAGGCTCAAATAACACTGAATGCAAAATTTGAAAACTGTTGCTTGAAAAATGAATTAGACAGAATTTATAGCTGAATTTAGATTTTCGTTTTTAATAGATAACATTAAAACGATAACAGTTATCGAATTTCTGAAACAAACTCGATATGCGCGCCCTATTCAGGGACCTACAAAAAAATTTGTCTCTAGTCTCTAGCTATTGTAGGTTCCGAGATTGACGCGTTCATACATACGGACAGACGGATAGACGAACAGGGCTAAATCGACTTGGCTTTTCTCCCTGATCAAGGTCTGCCTGTTACATACATTTCAACAAAAACATACCCTGATTTCCCATTTTTAATGGGTTCAGGGTATAAAAATATGAACAAGCCATGTTCTGGTCTACCATCATTAATCGACCATCACTAAAAGATGAAAAAAAATCTAGATGTCAAAAAACTTTCAGTGCATCTCAAGTATGGATTAATTTCTCTCTGCCAACAGCCAAGAGATATGTGAAGCAAATCTTGAAGAGATCAGAAAATGTTTCATATGAAAAAACTCTTTAAACAGGAGCTACTGCCTAGACATAAAGTTGCAAAATTACAATTTTGGACACGGAGTACGGAGTGGCAAATTTAATTTTTAGCGATGAGGAAACCCTCATTTTAGACGATTCTGATGGCCACCGGTATTATTATCCCTATTTGCGAACTCAACAAAACTATTGCGTGCCCAGAAACTTTCACGGAAGGTCCTTAATGATATGGGCTGTGTTCGCATGTAATGAAAGTATATATCAATATGTTGGAGTATGTTTGAATTCATTGCCGATTCGATTTTCAGCAGGATAATGCGCCTATCTACACAGAAAAGATAATTATAGAAGCTAAGGAATTCCTGCTCGCAACCCGGACTTCAATCCAATATATAATCTATGAGGGATCTTAACTAACCAGGTTTATGCCTACGGGAAGCAATTTGGAAATTTTATTGAAAAATAATAAAATAAATTTATTAAAAAATACCATTATTCGAAAATTGGCGTCCAAATGTTCAAAAGTTTGATTATTTTTTTAATGCCAGTAATACTAATATTAAAAGTATTAAACACTTATAAGTGGGTTATTTAAAATTAATTTACGTTTTAAACAAAATTATATAATTTTGTCTATTTTTTCATGGAATGGTCTTCTGGATGTTTCCATAAATCTTTGATTGCTTTTTTTTTTTGTTTTTAGCAATTTAAGAGTTTTTGACTATAGTGTTATTTGTTTGTACTTTTAGTTGGTTTAATTTTTGGCTCTACCTGTTGAAGGTTTGTTATGTTGTGCTGTGCCTCTACTCTCAGATTGGATGGTATGATTGGATGAGATTGGATAAAATTTGTAAAAAACTAAAAACTTTACTTTAGCACTTTCCACAATAACCTTTGCCATGTAGATCGATAGACCATGAATATAATTTATTCGATCTCCAGCTCGAAAGACCATGAATACGTTTTACTGCGGTGGTATATAGTTTTGTACTACTTCTTTATTCTTCATCACTTTAATATAGCTTGTAATTCTCAGCGTGTTTGTAATTCTCAGCGTGCATCGATCTATTTCTATTGCACTATCTTCTAGTCGTTGAGAACCTCAATTCAATTATTTATTATTTATGTATTTATGCTTAAACAATATTCCATTGGTTTATATTAAATATCGAATGCGAAAATTGTTTTCTCTTTCAGAGTAAACTTCCAGCGTGTTCCTGTACTGATTGTGATTTGTCATGCCCTCAATCCCCAGATGAACCTATACCCAAACCATTTCATATTGCGGGAATTGATGTTTTTACTGTTATTATGACAGTCGTATTTACAGTTGGCTCACTTGTTTTTTTATTGGGAACATTTTTATTTACGAAAGACTCAATAAATGGTAAGTATTTAACTATACAAATTTAACTGAACAAGTCTGATGTCATGTATTCCTGTCTTGGTTATAGTGCCGTACACTAGTGTAGTATAATTTCAATAATTTATTTTATATTTATTATCACGTATTTATGTTCAAATGTACGTTCTCTGCTCTTTATTTAATTTATAGAGTGTACGTATATATATATATATATATATATATATATATATTGATCAGCGAGCTAAGTCGAATTTGCATATATATCTTAACATATTTTCAACACAAAGTGTAGTATTTGAAATACTTGTTTATAGATTACGGGGAAGGAGAGATAGTATAATTTTAAATTTTAATTTTTTAAATTACAAAATAAATAAGATTCTTTTCATTGCACGGATCTACACAGTAAATTTAAAATCTCTCAATCTCTCCCGTTAAAACGGGATGCCAAATACAAAGTCAATTTATCGATAATAAGAAATAGGGATGAGCTGTCGAATTATTAAAAGAAACTCGTACTGCGTGTTGCATATGTGAAAATATATTTAAAATTATACATCTATAGCTTGTGTTGTTTACAAGATCGAGCGTTCGTACGGATAGACGGACAGACGGAAATGACTATATCGACTCAGCTCGTCGAACTGTTACATTTCAGAAAAACACCCTGATTTCCCATGTTATGAGTTCTGGGTGTAAAAATCGTTTGACATTTCCACAGTTCCAAGTCTAGAAACTGAAAATTTCACGAAATTGATTTTACCTCCTTTTTTAGTACTCTCAACAAATCTATTTTTTTAGACGAAGATGTTCAAAATGGCACCGATTGCACTGCCGACGATTCAATGTATGGGCAGCAGCCAAGATATTTTGAGAAACTTGGTGCTCGTACTGAATATTTCTTGGCAAACATATTCAATAGATTGGGTACTCTTTTTGCAACTTATCCGTGGCTGACTTTGTTTGGAGGCGCAAGTCTCGTTATACTGTTAGGATATGGAATTGTATTTGTGGAAATTACTACAGATCCAGTTCAACTTTGGGCTGCACCAAGCTCAAAATCTAGAATGGAACGAGAATATTTTGATTCTAAATTTGAACCCTTCTTTAGAATGGAACAGGTAAGTTAATTCACATTTTAACGCTTAAAGGTAAGACTTCTGATATTTAATTATTTTATTACATAGATAATAATCAAAGCTGTGGATCTTCCATATATTGTCCATAATACATCGAATGGACCGATAAAATTTGGTCCAATATTTGCAAAAGACTTTCTTGCTGATGTCTTAGATCTACAGCAACAGATACGAAATATCGAAGTTAATGGAACTTTTTTACATAATATATGCTATGCTCCTTTGAAAGATGACAGCACTAAAGTAAAAGCTTCTGATTGTGTTATACAATCCATTTGGGGTTATTTTCAAGATGATGTAAGCCGACTTGATGATCATGATGAGGATAATGGATTTAATGTAAGAATATTATGTAACGCATAGATTGAATCAATTATTTTAATTTAATGATTCTCGTTTATAAAATAATACATATATAATTTCATTTCAGGTAACATATTTGGATGAATTGTATGACTGTATAAGTAATCCATATTTATGTTTAGCTTCTTATGGCGGACCAGTAGATCCAGCTATTGCGTTAGGTGGGTTTTTAAAATCCGGTGAACAACTTACAGGAACTACTAAATTTGAGCAAGCTAATGCATTAATTTTATCATTCTTGGTCAAAAACCATCATGATAAAGGGAAACTAGTTCAAACATTAGATTGGGAAAAAAAGTTTGTTGAGTTTATGATAAATTATATAAAAAATAATAAATCTAAATCAATGGATATAGCTTTTACAAGTGAACGGTCAATTGAGGATGAATTAAATAGAGAATCACAATCAGACATAATGACCGTTTTAGTATCATATATTATTATGTTCATTTATATAGCAATATCTCTTGGCCATGTACATGAATTGAAAAGATCTCTTATCGACAGTAAAATAACATTGGGCATTGGAGGCGTTATCATAGTCTTAGCATCAGTTGTCTCATCGATTGGAATTTTCGGATATATTGGTGTTCCTGCAACATTAATTATTGTCGAAGTTATTCCGTTTTTAGTACTGGCAGTTGGAGTTGATAATATTTTTATTTTAGTTCAGACGTACCAAAGGGATAATCGTAGAGCTAATGAAACAACGGAGCAACAAGTGGGACGAGTTTTAGGACGCGTAGGCCCGAGTATGTTATTAACTTCCGTAAGTGAGAGTTGTTGTTTTTTTCTTGGTAGTTTATCTGATATGCCTGCTGTTAAGGCCTTTGCGCTCTATGCAGGTGTTGCGTTATTAATAGATTTCATATTACAAATAACATGTTTTATTGGCTTGTTTACTTTGGACATAAATCGAAAGGATGAAAACCGCTTAGATGTATGCTGTTTTATTAAATGTAAAAAGTCTGACATATTGCCCAACAATGAGGGACTCTTATATCAATTCTTCAGAAGTGTTTACGTACCATTTCTAATGAAAAAGGTTGTTCGAGTTATAGTCATGATTTTCTTTTTTTGTTGTCTTTGTGCTAGTATTGCCTTTGTTCCGAAAATTGAGATCGGACTTAATCAAGAACTGGCAATGCCTGAGGATAGTTTTGTTTTGCACTACTTTAAGTCTTTAAATGCGCATTTAAACATTGGTCCTCCAGTATACTTTGTCGTTAAAGGAAATATTAATTATTCAAATAGTTCGAATCAAAATTTAGTATGTTCTGGAAGATATTGCAACGATGACAGCGTTTTAACACAAATTTACTTAGCTAGTCGAAAATCAAACTTAACATACATTGCTCGCCCTGCTTCAAGTTGGATTGATGATTACTTTGATTGGGCTTTGTCATCAAGCTGTTGCAAGTATAATCCAATGAATGGAAGTTTCTGTCCCCATCAAGGTAAGCAGTAACTTTACAATTTTTTTCTTTAAAACACAGTAAAGTAAAAATAATTATATAGTAGTGAACATATATCAATTAAACGATGATTTTTTAAATTTATTGTAGATACTTCCTGTTCAACCTGCAAAATTCAGAAAAATAATCTTCAGCGGCCCAACGAACACGAATTTGGAAAATATCTGCCGTTTTTCCTAAGAGATAATCCAGACGATTCATGTGTTAAAGCCGGACATGCAGCCTATAGTGGAGCTGTTCGGTATAGCTATGAAAAAAAAACACTTAATGTAGAAAGTTCATATTTTATGGCCTATCACTCAATATTAAAAACATCAAAGGACTATTACGAAGCATTAGAATCAGCTAGAAAGATATCTTTGAATATTACACAAATGTTAAAAGTTAAACTCGTCTCAAACGGATTACCAGTCGACTCAGCAATGCAAGTCGAAGTTTTTCCATATTCAGTATTTTATGTGTTTTATGAACAATATTTAACTATGTGGTCAGACACCTTACAAAGCATAGGAATTTCAATACTTTCCATATTCATAGTAACATTCATTTTAATGGGTTTTGATATACATTCCGCGCTTGTTGTAGTAATCACTATAACAATGATAGTTGTTAACCTTGGTGGCCTTATGTACTACTGGAATATTTCACTAAATGCTGTATCCTTGGTCAATCTTGTAATGGCTATAGGAATATCTGTAGAGTTTTGTTCACATCTTGTACACAGTTTTTCATTATCAAAAGAATTGAATCAAGTAAAAAGAGCTGCCGACAGTTTATCAAAGATGGGAAGCTCGATATTTTCTGGCATAACTCTTACGAAATTCGCAGGAATATTAGTCTTAGCTTTTGCAAAGAGTCAAATTTTTCAAGTATTTTATTTTCGAATGTACTTCGGAATCGTAGTTATCGGCGCAACACATGGTTTAATCTTCTTACCTGTTTTGCTTAGTTATATTGGTAAGTAAATTAATATTTTTAATTATTATAGTAAATTTTTAAACCCTGTAAATGGGAAATCAGAGTATAATGGTTTTTGCAGAGTATATATATTTTTTATCAGCTCGACGAGCTGACTTGATATTGCGAGCACGAAATATCGAGTTTGTTTCGGTCCGCACACACACACAGACACATTAAACAGCGTGCATCTAGCAAATTCTAAGAAGCGCAAGTTTTAGTGTACACTAGATGGCGCTATGGTTTTCGAATTATCAGCTGCTCTATCGTATTGATACATAGATGGCACTATTGGTCAAAAATTAAAATTGTTTTTAGTTTTATATGCGTTTATGCCAGATGAAAGCTTTTCTGCATTTTAAAGACACGAATCACTTATGTTGAGAGGATTCCTAGTCGGAACGCCCGACTAGAGTTTTCTTACTTTTGTTTATAACCTGAACCCATTGAAAATGGGGATTATATATAAATTATATATACAGTAGAATCCGGGTACAGCGGCTCCGCTTATAACGTTCGTCCGGTCATTGCGACGAGAATTCAATGACTTGGTTGGTCCCCAAACCTATTTGAAAGAGCCTCCGTTTAGCTATATGAAAGAGTTTCACCTTTTAGCGGAAAACCGCTTATACAGACGGAATTTTCCATAATTTAACCGGATATTGCGACGTTTTGAAAGAAAAATTTAGCGAAAGAGAGCCAAAACAAGTAAGAAAAGTCTAGTCGGGCGACCCGACTAGGAGATACCCTGAACCCAGTGCTTTCTGCGTTTTTAAAAAACCTGCATAATTGGCATTTAACGGAAACGCACAGAAAATTAAATTCAATTCATTTTCAATTGTTTAGCCAATAGCGCCATCTATGGTTCGATAGCATAGCGCCATTCATGTCTCGATTCAATTGAACAGCTGATAATTCGCAATCATAGCGCCATCTATTGGAAATATGTACACTAAAACTTGCGGGTCTTAGAATTTGCTAGATGCGAGCAGTTCAATGTGTGTGTGTGTATGTGTGCACATGTTAAGGAAAACAGTGTGCTTTGCGATGCTGGTCACGTGTTTGGCCGATTGGCCAAATGGACACATTTTTTTGAAAATGCAACCCCATTAATTTAATGGCTTTGAGGGAACTAACCTCAGTTTAAATATTAGGGGTAATTTGGAGTCGGTATCCAAAATTTAACAAACATCAAAATTATATAAAATAAATATAAAACTAACAAAAAAAATTTGGGGACATTAACTATAAAGACGTGGGAGATATACTTTAATAACTTCATTCTGATAACGTTTTTAATCGATAACATTAAAACGATAGTTGTTATCGATTTTTTGAAACATACTTGATCTGCGCACTCTATACAGGGATCTACATAAAAAATTTCAAGTCTCTAGCTCTTATAGGTTCTGAGATCGACGCGTTCACACATACAGACGGACGGACGGACAGACGAACAGGGCTAAATCGACTCGGCTTGTCTCCCTTATCAAGAATATATATACTTTATGGGGTCTGCCACGCCTCCTTCTGCCTGTTACATACATTTCAACAAAAACATTATACCCTGATTTCCCCTTTTCAATGGGTTCAGGGTATAAAAAGTTAAGCTTCAAACGGTGCTGTTAAAAATGTACTCACTCACTGCTCTCTGTTGCCTTAGCAAAGCTGCTGAGAGAGAGAGAGAGAGAGAGAGAGAGCCGAAGTCACACAAATGCTTAGAGTTACTATTCCATGAGATGTCCCGTAAAATTTCTAGTTTTTCTGTTTTTTTCTAAAAGTGTTTTTTTTTCTCGCTTTTGGTTAGAGCGTCTTCCGGGTATACCAACGTAAAATCTTCGGTCCCTTGAGTGTCGTTATAACCGGATTCTACTGTATTCTAGATCGGAGAGACGAGCTGAGTTGATGTAGCCATGTCCGTATGTATGAACGCGACGATCTCAGAACTTACAAGAGCTAGGGACAATAAATTTTGTATGTAGGTCCCTGTATAGGGCGCGCATATCGAGGTTGTTTCCGAAAATCGGTAGGCAATTCTATCTAATTCATCTTTTTAGCTAAAGTTTTAAAATTTTGCTTCTAGTGTTATTTGAGCCTTAGACAATTTCGGTTTTTGTTAAATTTTGATGCCTTGCCTCAAATTTTCAAAACACGTATTTCAAATACTAGAGACTTGTGATTTGTGCAAACACATACTTATCTATGGTATGATCACGCTCTGAAAGTTTGATTATGAAAGTCCGTCTACAAGCTATTAAGCATTTAATTTCCCATAGTACTGAATAACGGTTCACGCAGAGTTCAGGACTGGTGTTTAGGATACCTTCTCTCTTTCCACCAACTTAAAACTTACTTGATTAATAATATTTATGCACTTGGAAATTAGAATGGAGTTAAAACCGTGTTTAATTAACAATTTATTTATATATATATATATATATATATATATATATATATATATCTTTTTATAAATAAAACTATAAGGTAATTTTTTTCTTAAATCTTTTAGGTGCGCCAAATAATTCTCGACTTGAATCTCAAAACCTTGAAAATTGTGAACAAGAAACTTCTTTATCTAGAAATAGGTAATTTTTGTACTAATTTTAAGGACGTTCTAAATATCAATAACAAAAGCAAAGCAATGTTGAATGTTTAATTTTGGTGTTAATATTTGCTTTTATTATAAATTTTTGTAAAACCAATGAACTATTATTTTCTGAAAACAGTATGGTATCTGGCTAAGGTGTGATAAATTTAAAACAATATTATATTTACATATATGTATACACCTCTTATAAGAACATGAAAACACTGTTTGTATTTAGATTTTGAATAAAGTTTACAATATTCAGTAATGATGAATGTAATATTTGTGAATGAGTATATTGTATCGAAAGAAATCAAGAAATCAATGATTTTTCAAACTTTTTATATTTTTTGCACTGTTGATACCATAGTAGAGACTTAAGACGTGGTATATATACTCGGGTTACCATTCCAAGCTATGACGGATAGAGCTACAACGACAGGTGGCGCGGCAAACCGTATGAGCTTGTATCTTCTACTATATAGAATGTTATGTTGAGTTATTGGCGGCGTCCTCTATCAAAAATTATTATTACGTATCTTTTGAAGCGTGATATCAAAAATTAGGAATGTAAGTATCCAAATTTGTATATTCTGAACATATTAAAAATGGGGAAAACCGTATTGTTCTATAAAAATGTACATACGTACTTAACCAATTGGACTTGTCTCTCTTATCATGAATATATATACATATGTCGGTGCGTACGTTTGAGAGAGTGTGTGTTTTTGGGTATTTCACAAGAATAGTAATTTCATTATTATGGAAATATTGTATCAGCTTCTAATTGAGCTGTGATTGGTTGTTTGCATTTTGTAGTTTTAGAAAAACGGTTTTAGCGGGGCGCCAGCGTTCTGTCGTTGACGCTAAGTGTTGTTCGGCGGAAGACGCGCACAAGAATTGTGCGTCTCTAGATGGACCATGGCGTACTATCATGGAATTGTAGAAGAAATCTAATTGAATTAGTGCGGGCTTTACAAACCACGGCATCTGACGCAGGGCAGAGCAAATCGGTGCAACTGCCGAAATTCAACCCAGACATCGCTGGCGCCAACGCTTTATCATGGTGTAATACCGTAGAAATTATTCTACAAGAAAAGTCATTAAAAGGCAGTGCTCTGGTCGTGGCCCTAAGTTCAGCATTAGAGGGAAGCGCTTCACAATGGCTTTCTCATGTGTGTTACGCTGATATCACCTGGACCGAGTTTAAAGAACGGTTCATATAGCGGTTTGTCACTATAGAAACACCAGCTACCATGTTTATAAATATGTTGTCAAGTCGACCAACTGACGACGAGAGTCTTGCACTCCACGCAAGCCGTATGGATACATAACTATCGACGAAATGGCGCCAAATGGAAACAGAAGAAATCGCTGTGCCTGTGACGCTTGCGTTGCTGGCAAGTTGTGATGCTCGCTTTCAGCGTTTAAGCTTTACATCTAATGTTCGAACCAGAAACGAGTTGCAGTCCGAACTGAAAGCGTTCACTTTTACTAAGAGAAAAGGTGGACTTATAGAGCAGCAAATTGACATTAACCCAAAAAGACAAAAAACAATCATCGATAGAGTGTAATTTTTGCGGCTAACTGGGCCATAAAATGATTGATTGCCGACTAAATCAGCAACAAACCCCCTTTACAAATGGCAATGCACAACGCAGCAGGCAAGATGTTCATCATCGTGAAAAACCAAGTGTAACTTTCTACAAGTGCGGAGAGTTGGGTCAAATACCCAGTGACAAGAAGACCGTCACCCGGGAAAAACAAGTGGAACAGTGCAGCGTTGCAGTACTCAATAGATATCTGGATATAGAGAACATTTTTTTAAATAACCTTAGACTTGAGCGACTTATGAAAGAAAAGCTTAGTACAAATTCTCTGGAAAACGATTTACGAACATTGCTATGTTAAAAGGCATAGGGAACAGTGGAATGTGTAGTTCTGTACAAATATTAGGTAACGTAAGAATTGATGATAACTAAAGAGTCTATGTTTTATGTAATAGGAGACGATCAAATGCAAAGCGAAATTGTTATCAGCAGAGAAATACTAAATCCGGATTTTGATATTGTCGTTTCTTCAAATCAATTTAAGATTGTAAGAACTAAAATAGTTAATTTATGTACCGGCAAAGAGTCAGCCGACATTGATACTGAACATGAGGGGAAAGATAAAATTAAGTTGCAGGCACTGTTGACAAACTACTCAAATTCAAATTCTTTTATAACAGGTATTCCATGTACTAAAGTAAAAATTGGTGAAATGAAAATTAGACTAATTGATCCAAGGAAAACTGTTCAAAGGAGACCATACCGATTGAGTCCATGTGAACGAGATTTAGTTCGAAATAAAGTTGACGAACTACTGCAGTGCAACATAATTAGACCCATCTGTTCACCTTATGCTAGCCCCATATTATTAGTAAAAAAGAAGGATAGTTCGGATAGGCTCTGCGTTGATTATAGAGAGTTAAACTCAAATACGGTGGCTGACAGATACCCGTTGCCACTTATAAAAGATCAAATAAATAGACTTCAATTAGTTTATTATTTAACATGCTTGGATATGGCGAGTACTCTCAGATTCCCAGTACGAATTTTTATCTATGCCATTCGGACTTCGAAACGCACCGTCGGTATTTCAACGACTAGCTATACAGGCTTTAGGAGATTTAGCAAACATTGTCATTGTCTATATGGACGACATAATGATAATTGCTTCCACAAAATCTGAAGCGCTAGAAAGATTACAGATTGTGTTAAATGTTCTTACGGAGGCTGGATTTTCATTTAACATTACAAAGTTTTCCTTCTTAAAATCATCTGTCCAATTTTTAGACTACGATATTAGTGCTGGTGAAATTCGTCCAAACCCAAAGAAAATTAAAGCATTAACTGCTCTTCCACCTCCACAGTCAGTTACACCACTAAGACAATTTATTGGGTTAGCATCGCATTTCAGACAGTTTATTAAGGGATTTTCACAGTTGACGAAACCATTATATTTCTAAACTTCAGACAAAAATAGGCTCTGTTGGAAAACAGAACATGAGCAAATACGGAAGAACGTAATTTCTATACTCACCGATAAACCTGTCCTTGTTATCTTTGACCCAAATTATGAAATTAAATTGCATACAGATGCAAGCTGCATTGGCTACGGTGCAATTTTGTTACATAAAATTAACAACAAACCTCATGTAGTAGAATACTATAGTAAAACTACTTCCCCTGCAGAATCAACATACCACTCATTCGAGTTGGAAACTTTAATGTTTAACAGCGTTTACAACAGTAAACGCTGTTAAACAATTTCGGCATTATTATATTAGAAATAAGCAAGACTCCCAGAGCACAGCGTTGGCGGGCTTTTTTTACAATCATTTACATTCGATATTCAGTATAGAGAGGGCAAAAGAATGGCACATGTCGATTTTTTTTTTATCAAGAAACCCCATTTTAAAAAAATCTTCTGTTGCGAAGGTAATTGAAAAAAAGTTAACTTGGCGGAGATCTCGAGCAACTGGCTTATTGCAGAACAGTGTCAAGATTCGGAGATAGCCGAAATTGTCACAAAATTAAAAGATTTTTCTCTTTCTGAAGATACTGCAAAAACCTATGAACTAAGCGCAGAAATTCTTTACCGAAAAATACAGAGAAACGGTAGAACACGTTGTTTAGCAGTAGTGCCACGTGCTTTTAGATGGTCTGTTATAAACCAAGTTCACGAGTCTATAATTCTTTTACTGGTTTGAACAAAGGTTAAAATATGTTAGACAATTTGTGGACAACTGTATGACGTGTAAAATGTCCAAATCAACCTCAGGACAAATTCAAGCAGAATTGCATCCAATTCCGAAAGTTAACATTCCTTGGCACACTATTCACATGGACATAACAGGTAAATTAAGCGGCAAAAGTGATCAGAAAGAGTATGTTATCGTTCAAGTGGATGCATTTACCAAATATGTTTACCTACCCTTAAATTAGATAGTGAAAGCTGCATAAATGTGGTTCAAACGGCTGCATCGTTATTTGGAGTACCAAACAGAATAATTGCCGATCAAGGACGCTGTTTTCATGTGCCAAGCTTAGCCAATTCCGTTCAGATCAGAAAATAAACTTGCATTTGATTGTCAACGGTGCTAGTCGAGCTAACGGCCAAGAAAGAAAACTCTAGTCGAGACCGCTCGACTAGGGTATACCCTGAACCCTGCGAAGAACCGCTATTCCAAGCATTCTTCGTTTCTTTTATATACACAAGCATATGTACGTTCATTACAAGCAAAACATACACATACACATACACAGGCGCAAGCACACACAAGCGCAAGTCGGTGCGTCAGCTGTTGTTTGGCTGCTTTGCATGACAATGCTATGGGAAATTAAATGTTTAATAACTTTTTTTCTAGAACGATTTTGATCAAACTTGTTGGGCATCATCATGTCATTCATATGTATGTATGTGCCAAAGCACAAGTCTCTAGTATTTGATATACGGGAGTTACAAATTTGAACAAAAACCGAAATTGCGTAAGGCTTACATAACACTAAATGCAAAATTTGAAGACTCTAGCTAAAAAGATTAATCAGAATTTTATAGCTGAATTTAGATTTTCTTTCCTTCTCCCTGTTACATACATTTCAACAAAAACATTATACCCTGAATTCCCATTTTCAATAGAAATTTAAGGTCTAGAAAAGCTAAATAAAATAATAGAAGGTCATATTATTCAAATTGTTTTTTGTCCAGTTGTATCTGCAAAATGCAACTGTCTTTAATCTAATTTCGCAGAGTGTAGTTGTTCAATTCTATCTAATACTGATTTTCTTGTATTACAGTCTCACCTCTCAGTGCTTATGCATAGCTAGCTTGATTTGTGTACATATGTACTTTTGTGATTAGGGTTTGTTGGAATGTTTAATGTTAGGCTGTTAGCCGATAGTGCTGGCCTGCTATTGAGTACGCTTGACTTTTTTTTTTGGTAATGTCCTGGTAGATTCTGCAGCCTTTGTAGCTGGCAGCGTGATTTTCTTGACAGTTGGCGCAAATAGCTGGTTCACTCTTTTCTTTAAGACAGTTAATACTTTGGTGTTTCTTAGCACATTTATCGCACTTGTACCGTTTGTTGCATTATGACTTGTTGGTGTGGTTGTTGTTCTGTCTCCGTTATTCGTACACTGTATGTCCATCTGCTTGATTAGCGTCGTGCTACTGCCGACGCGTAATCTACGAATATAATTATAATATAAATTATATTTTTAGTATTCTGAACATAATAATTTCGACTTTATGTGAAAAAAAACTGTCTTTTGGACCATAGAGCAATGTAGGCTCTTACTGCGGCTAAAACTGACCTATTTAATCGCTCGTTGGCAATAGCCTGCGGCGAATAAATGGCCGTGCATTTCTAGAAATGTCTAGAAATTCGCAAACTTTGGACTCCGTGAACTTCTTAAGCGGACATACGAAATGAAATTTCGTGAAATAATCAACGACAATAAGAATACCAATATTATTGTTTTACGACCGTGGATAGGGACCTAAAAGATCAATATACAATTTTTGAAAGAACCTATCCGATGAAAAGGGTTTACCCATTGCAGGTTTCGGAATTGCGTTTGGACTTTTAGTAGTAGCCGAATTTGACTAACCATTCTGGACTAAAAAAATATCTTTTTAGCTTTTCAACAGTTTTGCAGATGCCACAATGTGCTGTGCTGGTGCGTCATGTGCTTGTTGCAAAACCTACCAAAGTTGATGAAACCCAAAGTTGCGAGCCTTTTCTGTGCCAAATGTTGAATGAAAAGGTTCGTAGCTTCATGCCAGTCTACCAAATAAATCTTTTTATCGCATTAGCTATTTCAGTGCAGCATGATACGTTATCCCTACGAATTCTTGACCTTTAATGCTTTTGATGACTGCTAAATATTCCAATTCCATAACAGAATAATTACGTTGAGCTTTTGATAGTTTTTCGGACATACATACATGCTGTGGGCAACTCAATGTCATCCCGTTCCTGAGCTAAAGCACAACCTTCTTCATACATGCTTCCGTCGCAAAGTAAAACAAATGGTTTAAAGAAATCCGGTGTTATAAGAATAGGTGATGCTGTCAAGCTAGACTTTAAAGATTCAAAGGATTGTTGTGCATCTGAATTCCATTGTATACATTTTTTCTGTTTTTAAAACACGTCAAGGCGAAACTGACTATAGCGTAGTTTTCTATTAACCGCCTATACCAGTCTGATAAACCTAAAGATCGACGTAGGTGTTTCACGGTGGTAGGTACTGGAAATTCACTAATGGCCTTGATTTTATCGGGGTTGATTCTTTTTTGTCCATTTACGATTATAAATACTAAATATGCAATTTCTTTCATACCAAATTAAGTTTTTTATTGTGGGTACAACAATTGCGAATCAGACAAAACAAGAAGTTCATCCAAATACACAAACACTCGGGTACGTAAACGAGCAAGAATTACTCGATCCAATAACCGAAATTGAGTTTGAGCAGCTTTACATAATTCGAATCGCAACATTTTATATCAGAGTTCGCAAATAACAGTTGAGCGCTTTTTTCTTTACGCTCATGGTCAAAGCAGGAGCGAAAAACAGAAAATATTCCGCTCTCGCTCTGAGCAAGAACGCTTTTTATACCCTGAACCCATTGAAAATGGGAAAAAAGGGTATAATGTTTTTGTGAAAATGTATGTAACAGGCAGAAGGAGGCCTGGCACACCCCATAAAATATATATAGTCTTGATCAGGGAGAGAAGCCGAGTCGATTTAGCCCGTCTGTCTGTCTGTCCGTATGTTTGAACGCGTCGATCTCAGAACATATAGGAGCTATAGACTTCAATTTTTTTGGCAGGTTCGTGTATAGCACGAAAGGATCGAGATTTTTTTTTTCAAATAATCGAAAACTCTCATATCTTTAATGTTATCGATTAAAACCCAATATCTTTATTTAGTTATAAAATTCTATCTAATTCATCTTTGTAGCTAGAGTCTTCTTTGTATTTAGTGTAATTTGAGCATTAGACAATTTCGGTTTTTGTTAAATTTTGGATGCATCGCCCCCTTCTCCTCAATTTGGTAAAACGCGTATTTCAAGTACTAAAGACTTGAGCTTTGGTACATACATACATATGTATGTATACATGTATACATGTACATACTTAATCATTCATCTAGAAAAAAGTTAATTAACATGTAGTATCTCATATTATCGGCGCCTTGCAGACAGAACTGAGTTGTTGAGTCAAATTGCACAGTTAGCAGACTGTGTGCTTGTGCGTGCGTCTATGTGTTTCTTCGCGTGGTTCAGGCGATCTCTTAGTCGAGCAGTCTCGACTAGAGCACTCTTACTGGTTTCTTATTTGAATCGGTCTTCGGATGAGGGTTGTTTTTTTTTTTTTTTTTTGTTTTTTGCGTATATCTCTTTTGCCGAGTATGTGCTCGGGAGCGAAAGCGATTTTTTATTTTCATTAAAGAAATTTGCATATTGCCAAACTTTAATGTTTCATATCTAGACCGGTAATAAAACGAGCAAGTGGTAAGCGACTTATAATGATGTCAATAAGAGGCAAAGGATATGCATCACACCTAGTAACCTTATTAACCTCTCTAGAGTCTGTAAATCTCTCCCTTTTTGACCAAAACACAATTCGGAAATGCTGCCAATTCGCTGCAGGTCTACAGCCAGGCTCGGTCCCGCCGTCGGTGTCCCAAATTAGCCGACTGGTGGAGTTGGCTGAGCAGGACTCGCTTCTGGAGGAGCTGCGAAGGCAGAAGGAGGCCCTAGAACTACAGTGCCAGATAGCTGCCCTCAAAAGGCTGCTGGCCGGCAACGAAGCTCCTACCCCGCAGTTCGCTGACGTTGGAATGATTGAGTCCATTCTGTCTTGATTTTCGGGCGACAGTGCGTATGATGTCAACAAGTGGCTCAATGATCTGGAGGACGCTTGTGATTTGTTGTGCCTCAATGAGAGGATGCGTTTGGTGGCATGCCGACGCATACTGGCGGGGACGGCGGCAGTGGTTTTGCGCACGGTCACCGTACATCGCTATGACGACCTGAAGGTCGTCCTGCGGAAGGAGTTTGGGCGTGCGCGCAGTAGCTTGGAGGTATGTGCCGCCCTGCGAAGCCGTCACCGCCAGCCGGGAGAGAGATTCCTTTGGTACGCATTGGAAATGCAAGAGATTGCCATGCATCAGGCAATCCCTGAAGGATAGCTGGTCGATCTCATAATCGACGGACTGCGGGAAGAGTCGCCTGCCGTGGGCATGCTAAACGCTGCCCGCACCGTGCCGGATCTGAAGAACCGAGTCGTCAAAGCAGGCTGCCACAGTGCGTCAGCAGCCTAGGACCGCAGTGACGACCAGGTAGCCCGCCGGGCAAGCGGATGTGCCCCTGGCAGAAGTGAGGTGTTATAATTGCTCGGCGTTTGTAAGAGTTGTAAAGTATTCGAACTTATCGATATTATAATAAGTATATTGTGAAGAATTAGAGTTAGTATTTTAGTATTTAAGATCTACCGTGAAAATGTGGATGATCGAGGAATCGTAGGACGGGCACACTGTGCTCGTTTTGCCGTCTTTTCCGTTACTGACGCAGACGATATAACAGGGATTAAAATCTAATCTGAGAAAATAGAACAATCTCGTGTTCTTTCTGCTGTTTTTATGGCGGTTCACAGTTTTAATGTTTTTAAATATCGATAAGTAGTTTTAAGCAACGCTGTAGTATTTTGAATGTACATCGATATGCGACTCTGAATCGGCTGAGAATGGTTGTCTTCTTTCGGTGACGCTTTGAGAGAGCAGATGTGTCTACTCGATCGGAGAAATAATCATCGTAATAAATAAGTATAATCTACATTAATCGATCCTGTTAATAAGCTTATTACAGGTCAGACAATTTTTTTTTATTAAATTTCAACGGTCTTAGTCATTGCTACTAACCATGTCACACATAGATACTCCATGTCGAACACCAAAAATCATGCGCGCAAAATATGTGCTTGTGTGATGTTCATTGTTCGACATGAAGTATCTACATATGTGTTATTTGGTTAGTGGTCATAGCTAGAGATGGCACGAAAAGAACTTCGATTAATTGAAACATTAATCGATCAATTGCTCAAATAATCCCAATGCTAAGAACAACTACTTTGCTGGATCTAGACTTCAAAAAATTCTGTCACGAAGGACATACGAAAGGAAATAGTTGAGCTTCCAGACAGAAATGAAAGTCAAGGAAGCATATGTACGTGACGGCTCATCTACTGGAAAAGCTGGGTTTGACTTATGGGCCCACCACGAGTCGCTGGCATTCTGTAACAAACACAAATTCTTAAATTAAAGCTCCTGTATTTTAGTTAAAACCTAACGTCGCCAATGACTGACAGGTGATGTGCACTGTTTACTATATATCATATATTGTCGGTATTGCTTCCTTATGATCATTTCGATACCAGCAGAGCTTTTATTGGATACCTGATACCGAATTAATGTTCAATTTTAGGTTTTAATCATTTGATCAATCGATTATTTTTATACCCTGGACCCATTGAAAATGGAAAATCAGGGTATAATGTTTTTGCTGAAATGTATGTAACAGGGAGAAGGAGGCGTGGCAGACCCCATAAAGTATATATATTCTTGATCAGGAAGAGAAGCTGAGTTGATTTAGCCCTGTCCGTCTGACTGTCCATCTGTCTGTCTAGAGCATTCTTACTTGTTTATTTAGCGTCAAATACATTTCCTTGTAGCAATTCATATTCGCAGCTATCGCCCGGCACACTTTAAGACTCTTTTCGCTGTTAGGGTCGCTTTTAAATAAAATATACCGGCCCTTGGTCAACGAAACATCGAAATCTAACGACGCAAAATGAAAATTAGTGCTAATTGATCAGCGACGCAACTTCGTAAAAAAAAACGCAAACGCAAACGCAAATGAGCAATAAGAAAAATACACGATCTATTTTCTTTTCCTTTCTTTATTATTTTTCTCTCTTACTCTTTCTGTTCCGTTTCTTCCAATCGTCTCAGGCATTTGTATCAGTTCTCTCCAATTTTCTTTTCTGCCTCCTTTATATAATTTTCAGTTAATTTCCTGGCATGAACCCATTGAAAATGGGAAATCAGGGTATAATGTTTTTGTTGAAATGTGAATGTATGTAACAGGCAGAAGGAGGCGTGGCAGACCCCATAAAGTATATATATTCTTGATCAGGGTGATAGGCCGAGTTGATATAGCCATGTCCGTCTGTCCGTCTGTCCCTATGTATGAACGCGTCGATCTTAGAACCTATAAGACCTAGAGACTTGAAATTTTTATGTATGTTCGTGAATAGCATGGAAAGATCGAGTTTGCTTAAGAAATCGATAACTATTTTAATTTTAATATTATCGATCGATAAAGACGCAAAATGCTAATTGATCAGCGACGCAACTTCGAAAAAAACGAAAACCAGAACAACGCAAAGCGAGGTGTATGTAGAATTGCAGAAACAAAACATACTTCATCCCAAATAACTGAAATTTAAGCTCATATGCAACAAAATTATACGAATGACCAAAGCGATATCATGCGATAAAGCGATTCAGAATAGCTTTCTCGCAACTCTCTTCATTTTTCACTTTCCGCACTCTGACATGAGATAAGCGATTACATGTAAATATGCGTGCAGAGCTTTCTCGCTCATTATCGCTTTATATTATCACATCGCTTCTCGCCGGCACTCTGCCGTCAGTCTTAAGGTTTGGTGCGATGTTCCTCCAGAAGCATGAGTTATGAGTTAGAGATGTTAGCCGTATATACACCCTGAAGCGTTTCGAGACGTACCTCAAATTCATTCCTTTCAAAATTGTAACTAATTGCAACTCTTTATCATTGACTCTTAGGAATGGGGAATCTTCCGTGAAAAAATCGCGCTGGGCGCTCTTGTTGGAAAACTAATTATACAATTGTCTTCATAGGGTGAATATACCCCACGTTGATGCCCTGAGTAGACTAGAGATCCTGGCGTTGTTAAGTTTCGTAATGTTGTTGAAGATCATGACGTGCCTGGGTTACAGCTGATTGACAGTGTTATGTACCGTCGATTGCCCCATGGGGTGCTGCAGTTGTATGTTCCTGCGGAGATGAATCGGAGTGTGATAAGGACAGTACACAAAAAATTAGGTCATTTAGCCTCGGAGAAGTGTTGTACGCAAATTAGGGATCAATACTGGTTTCCGTACATGAAGTTGCAGGTAGATAATTTTATTTGTAACTGTCTAAAGTGCATCTACTATTCTTCCTCTATGCAGGGCAAGAACGCTCATCTCCACAACATCCCCAAAGTCCCCTTCCCGTTCAATACCATTCATGTTGACCATTTAGGTCACCCCAAATTTAATAAAAACCGAAATTGCGTATGGCCTAAATAACATTAAATGCAAAATTTGAAGACTCTTGCTAGAAAGATGAATTAGATAGAATTTTATAGCTGAATTTAGATTTTTGTTTTTAATCGATAAAAATAAAACGATAACAGTTATCAAATTTCTGAAACAAACTCGATATGCGCGCCCTCCACAGGGACCTACAAAAAAAATTTGAAGTTTCTAGCTATTGTAAGTTCTGAGATCGACACGTTCATACATACGGACAGACGGACCGACGGACGGACAGACAGACAAACGGACAGGGCTAAATCGACTCGGTTTGTCTCCCTGATCAAGAATATATATACTTTATGGGGTCTGCCACGCCTCCTTCTGCCTGTTACATACATTCACATTTCAACAACAAAATTATACCCTGAATTCCCATTTTCAATGGGTTCAGGGTATAATTAGCATCGAACCTTGCGTCAAACACAGAATTTTCCAAGCGTCATTTATTGCATTTCGCATCATTTTCTGTGAAGAAAGCCACAGACGATGAATTAGTGAAGGTACTGAAAGTTGCCAGTGAAGAAGAAGGAAATCAATGATTGCCGAAAAGTTGATTCCTCTTACTCCTGAAGAAGCATTGGAATTCATATTGGAAAATTATCTAACAAAACAGCAGTACATCAAGATTCATAATATAAATAAATCACTATTTCATCTCAGTATTCGGTTGATATTTAAAATTTAATGTATTTTGTAAAATAATATTTTGATTATACATACATAAACACATAACTCAGGTATCACAAAGGGTCCACAAAATGTTAATTCACGGCTGGCAAATAGTATCCTTAGTTCCGATTGGATGTCTGGGAGGAAGTGCTTTAAAAGTACGAAACAGAAAACTATGGAAAATCTCATGACACAAAAAAACTATTGAGCAATATGACTAATGTCTTTGATAGGGCCTTCTATTCCCCAGATCCACTTTTATCATATATATAATTAAGTCAAAGGTACAAAAAAGTGAAAAGAAAACCTTCCACAAGAAGTGATAGACCTTGTGAAGATACCATCTCCGCTAAACCAACAACATAAAATTTCAGAGTTGGAAAATACAGATTTGATTTTGCTTTGGCCAACAAGCAAGAATAAAATTTAATTAATTAACTTGCGAATTGCACTCCGTTGTCACAAACGAGCTTCCTTAGTACCCCGAACGTGCTCAGGATACGTTCGCCCTTCACCCTTTTTGGCGATCTTTACAGGATCGTAACATTAAGCCACGTGCCAAATTTTGGCATTCTAGCTTTGAAAATGTAGAAGATACAGTTTGATCTTTTTGACACGCCCCCAATGGGCGTAGATATATCCGCCATAGTTCTCTCTAGTGATCGTATCGGAAAAATCTTGACTCTTTATCTGACGAAGGTATACACGAGTATATATTTTAAATTTCAAGTCTCTAACTTCAATAGCGTGGAAATGGTTTGCGTTCATACGGGCAGACGGATGGTCGGACAGACAGCATGACGGACATTGCACAAAACCAATATACTTATTTCACTTCGTGAAAAAGCATAATAACAACGAATATTCAATTCAAGAAAACTGTAGTAGAGACCGCTCGACTAGGGGATACCCTGAACCTTGCGAAGAACTTCTATTCCGAGCATTCTGCGTATCTTTTAGATATATATATGTATATATATGTAAGTACATTACAAACAATACACAAATCGCTGCGTCAGCTGTGCTAGGGCTGCTATTTGTATGCCAATGTTATTTAATAACTTTTTTATAGACGAACGATTTTGATCAAACTTGTTGGGCGTGATCATGTGATCAAGAATATATATACTTTATGGGGTCTGCCACGCCTACTTCTGCCTTTTACATACATTTTAACAAAAACAATTTTACCCCGATTTCCCATTTTCAATGGGTCCAGGGTATAATTAACCATTTCTCATACTCTTCGAGTTGAACACTAAAGCTTCAGAATATGTACATACATAGATTATATTTGGAAACCAATATTTACGTATAATATAAACATATTTAATTTTTTTTAATTTTTTATTGAGGTTTTTTATTGAGGTGTTTTAACAAAGCAATATTAACATATGAACGAGCTTTTTCTCATTTTTTCATAAAAATTACGTATAAACCATAATAATTTTTTGTTCAACAGAAGTTTACTAAGTTCTTTCAGCATCCAAATCCATGTTTTTGTATCATATTCATTTTGTTTTCTTAGAACTTAAAATCAAGTGTTTATTTAACAATAAATCATCAAATTTTGTGTATATCTCAATATTTTCCTTATACTTTTACTTACACATAATTTGGCAGGACTTTTCGCATCAACACATCACTATTTTTATACCCTGAACCCATTGAAAATGGGAAATCAGGGTATAATGTTTTTGATAATATGTGATGTTAGTTACTTATGTTTGTTATGTAATTTTCGATTATAGAAATGCGTTTCAAAAATACCATTGTACAATTGAGAAACATTTGAAACCATATTTTTAATTTCCTTATTTTCAACTTCCAACGTTGCAACTCTTCCTAATATTTCCAAGCTTGAAGAAGAATCGACTGTGATACTGTCAATCTGTAACAAAAAAATATTAATACTTTTAAAAAAATGTAAGAGTCGATATTCCAAAATATTCTATTAGAAATCAAAAAGTTATAAAATCTTTCCTTAAAAGAAACTACACAGTCAATTCTTAATCGTTATATAATATAAATCGTTATATATATAATACAATAAAAACAAAGTAAATAAATGTAGAGCAGTTTTCAGTTTTGTAGATCTCTTTTTCATTTTATATTAATATCAACCGTATTTATTGCAGCTAATTCATCTAATTCATCTTTGTAGGTAGAGCTTTCAAATCTTGCTTTTAGTTTCATGTGTGTTGAATAGAATTTTTGATTTTGTTAAATTTTGGATGTCACGCCCTCTTTGCCTCAAATTTGCACAACACCCGTTTCAAATACTAGAGACTTGTTCTTTGGCAAATTCACACATATGAATGACATAATTAATGAAAGTTTGATGAAGAAAGTCCATCCTCGTAGGTTGAAGTTTAGAGTACTCTTAGTCGGGCACCTCCGACTAAACTTTTCTTACTTGTTTGCCTAATATATGTTTTTCTAGGGAGCTTTGTTCCGGGGTTTGATTCCATTATTTGTTTTTTTTTTTTTAACTTGCTATTCGATTAGGAAAGTGCGATATATATGCTCGAAATGGCAATAAAGATTAGTACTCAACTGAAAGCATTGGCGGCTAGTTGATTTGGTGAAGACCACAAGTTGCTCTCGAAACGGTTGTAGACTGGACCCTTTTGTTAGGACATTTTTGGCAATTATGGTGTCTGCCACACCTCCTTCTGCCTGTTACATACATTTCAACAAAAACATTGTACCCTGATTTCCCATTTTCAATGGGCTCAGGGTATAAAAATTTGGGACAATTAGTGGAATATACAATATATATATTGTATAATATTATTCATATACGTATGTATGTATGTGTATTTGCCAAAGTACAACTCTTTAGTATTTGAAATCCGCTTTTTCATAATTCTGGACGAAAAATGTATGTGAGGCAAAAGGAGGCAGACACCATCAAGTACAAATATTCTTACATTAAAAAAATACAAAAATTATTAGGCGTATTTTTGTAAGTCACAAGTATTTCACCAGTAACTTAACATCGAATTTTGAAGCTTCTAGCGCAAAAGCATTAGGAGTTATAAACCCTTAAAATGGCTATGCCCCGAAGGTCTAGATATATCTACCAAAACTTTTCGATGTTGGGATGATAACCACAGGTTATATACCAAGTCTCAAGCTTCAATAGTACTCAAAATATAAGATTTGCCACGACCCCAATGGGCGTAGATGTTATCGCAAGTGTACATACCAAATCTCAATTGTGTAGCCTTTCTAAAAGTAGTCTTTCTGAGATATAAAAAATGCATTTTTCGATTTGTCACACCCATATTATCTGACGTATTTGTTTCTGTTGATACACGAACATATATTTAAAATTTCAAGTCTTTAGCTTCAATAGCGTAGAAATGGTTTGCGTACATAAAGACAGCCGCACGGACAGCATGGCGGACATTACACAAAACCAATATACTTATACCTCGTGTATAAGAATAAAAAGTTATTAAACATCAAATTCCCAATAATCGAATATATTACAAGCCAAGCGCAGTCACTGCCGAAACTGCGCAGTTAGCAGTATCGGCACTTCGCAGGATTCAGGGTAGCTTCTACTTGAGCAGTCTTAACTTGAGTACTTTATTTATTTATTATTAAGAAAGATAATTGACAAAACTAGAGTCAACTTAAATAAAAACTAAACAAATTTGTTTATAGCCTAAAAACACATCAACATTTCAACATATCAATAATCCGTTGGGGTATTTTATTTGTCAGTCCGGCCAGCTAAGCACCAATTCACAGCCCTGTATGGTCAGTGATATTATTGGACTAAAGAAATCGATGATAGAAGCATTAATGGTAAATTAAAAACAAAATTAAAAGAAGATTAACTGTAACTATACATATACAATGATAAATGTAACAAGTAAGAAAACTCTAGTCGGGCGTCCCGACTAGGAGATACCCTGAACCCCGTGCTATCTGCGCTTTTTAAATTACTGCATAATTAGCATTTAGTATAAACGCACAGAAAATTAAATTCAATTAATTTTCAATTGTTTAGCCAATAGCGCCATCCATGTTTCGATTCAACTAAGCAGCTGATAATTCGCAAATCATAGCGCCATCTATTGGAAATATGCACACTAAAACTTGCGAGTCTTAGAATTTTCTAGATGCGAGCAATTCAATGTGTATCTGTGTATGTGTACACATGTATGGGAAGACTGTTTGCTTTTTTTCCTCAATTTTTTAAAATGCAACCCTATTCATTTCTCGTCTTTGAGTACAACCACTAACCATATAACACATAGATATAACACGCAGAGCACTAAAATTCAGCGAATTCCCACAATGACGAGACAGCCCCAGGCACACACGCATTGGGTTTCTACAATTTCCACTTGCAGCTAAAGTTTCGCATGGAGGCACACAAATGCTCATACATGTGAGCTGCTCTAACGGTAAGTACTGATAGTGTGTGTGCATGCTCGTCGCGAAAACATATTCTTCGTATGAGCCTCACACTTCCATACCCTTTTTATAAATAATAATAAAAATGTCAACATTTTGCATGGCCATGACAAACATTTTCAAAAGTTTGGTATACTCTACTGTCGAGAGAGGAAAAATGAAGCCTCAGCGAGCAAATTTCAATTTTGGTGTGCTGCTGCTGGTGAGTTCTTACATATATATATATTGAAGAGAGAAGAGAGCAGATAATAAAAATATATGAGAGAGAAGAGATCAGAAAATAAGCATACATGGTTGCATAGAAGGGCTTTATATACAAATGGACCATTACCGAACGAGCGCTCGCAGAGCACTGATTTTCTTGTCACAGAGTACCCGCTGCTCGCAGCAAAAAGTAAAGCGAATTCGGAGAATTTGCCTGGGGCTGTCTCGTCATTGTGGGAATTCATTGAATTTTAGTGCTCTGCGTGTTATATCTATGTGTTATATGGTTAGTGGTACAACTAACCTCAATTTAAATATTTGGAGAAATTTGTAGCCGGTATCAAAAATTTAACAAAAATCGAAACTACATAAAATAAATATAAAACAAGTAAAATAAGTTGAAATTTATTTAATTTTTAGAGGTACTTATATTTATATATTAATTTAAGCACAATGTAAAACATACATACATATGTGTATGTATACACATATATGTATGTATAAGTATCTCCTTGTATAAATACTCGCATATTAAATTAGGAAATACTATGAATACTGAGAGGAGCCGATATTCCAAACTTGCTTATTTTACATATTTATTTACATGTATATTGCAAGCAATACCTACCCGCTCTACTAACTGCGCAGTTGACTGCTCTTGGGCTGCAATATGCCTAAATTAGTTGAGCTTTAATGTTGAATAATTTTTTTTTCTAGACGAACGATTTCGATTAAACTTGTTGGGCGTGATCATGCCATTCATATATATGTATGTGCCAAAGCACAAGTCTTTAGTATTTGATATACGGGAGTTACAAATTTGAGGCGAAGGGGGCGTGGCATCCAAAATTAAACAAATTTGCAAAATTTGAAGACTCTAGCTATAAAGATGAATTAAATAGAATTTTATAACATAATTTAGTTTTTCGTTTTTAATCGATAACAATAAAATTAATAAAGTTATCGATTTTCTGAAACAAACTCGATATGCGCGCCCTATACAGGGACCTACAAAAAAAAAATTTGAACCCTTTAGCTATTGTAGGTTCTGAGATCGACGCGTTCATACATACGGACAGACGGACAGACAGACAGACGGACAGGGCTAAATCGACTCGGCTTGTCTCCCTGATCAAGAATATATATACTTTATGGGGTCTGCCACGCCTCCTTCTGCCTGTTACATACATTCACATTTCAACAAAAACATTATACCCTGATTTCCCATTTTCAATGGGTTGAGGGTATAAAAATTATAAATGAATTAATTGATAAGATATGCCCTAACAACCAATTTATTCACCATCGAGATTGGAAACTTTGAGGGTTATCCCTAAGAAAAGCTAAAACCAAGGATTTTATTAGTGGAAGAGAGAGTTCAGAGCAAATAACCTGATATAATTTATTGTAATTCGCGCATAATACATAAAATGTTTAGTTTTCCTACAAGGAATAGAAAAATTAAGTTGAATTAACAGGAAGTACAAATCGATATTACTAAGCTAATTCTCATAGGAACGAGAAGAAAATTTGACTACGCAATATTTCGATCAGTTGATAATGGATCCAAACTTTCTGAAATTTCTTAAACATTTTCACTTAATGTTTCTTAGATTGGAAAGCGTCTGAGTAAACCATGGAGGCTTATTAGGAAAAATCAAAGGGAAACACATAGGAACCCACTCATCAAGAAGAGAATATAAATAATTGTTGCACAATTAACATCAACGGAATCATATAACATAAACCAATAAAATGATTGAGCAAAACAAAATTGCCCTTATTGCAAATTGGAAGACTACTTATAGATAAAGATATCTGACATGTGGGGTAATGTATATCGTCATGATTTGAAATTGAATTTATCTGAAACATAGAAATCGATTGTAATTCATCAAAGAAAAATGATCAAGTGTAGGAATCAGGGAACTTGAACTAGGATTAGATATCCAAGAAGTGTTAGGTATATTAAAGTCACCTAACTTGAACATCAGAAGATGGGGGGATATGTAAACATTTAATCTCGATATCATGAGATGAAGAAAATATAAACAATTCAGAGGTGATATTAGATTTAACACCTAATAAGACACATACACCTCTACGTGTCAAGCGATCATGTCTATATTATGAACATTCGAGTTTAACCACGTTTCAGTCAGGGCAATAACATCGAAGCGAACACTAAAACTACTCAAAAAAGCATTAATAGAAAAAAAAAATATTACCGACACTGCACAAACTTGAAATCACAGGCACTTCACAAAATAACACAAAGAACTGCGATTCACCCTTTGTACAAATGACAACAATATCAAGTAGTTAAAATCCACCAAAATCAATACATTGAATAATTAAAATAGGTAATAGGTACACCAAAAAAGAACGTTGCCGTTGGACGCAACCGACAGCGAAATACTCTTCACGTCCCAGCACCCCATAGGTGCATCTATAACATTCTATTTTTAAATTAATCTTAAATCCCCACTGTCGCCGCTCAATTAGCTGCCGATTAAAAATTTTTATTGGAGGTGGCCAGCCAGTTTTAATTTGGATCGAAGCTTAGAACCCTTACCTTAGAAAAAACACGCACCTAAATTGAGAGAGATGGCATCTCTTTAAAAATGAGAGAGGTGGCATCTCTGAAAAATAGAAGTTTGTTGGCGAGCGTAGAGGTGTGGGATCGAACCCCGGTGCGGTTATTTTGTGTTAATAAAATTTTCTTTTTAATATAGTGCCCATAGACTTAGAAATTTTGGCATGTGCATGGAGTGGATGCTCAGGAATATAACTGTAAAGTTTGGATGCTTACATTAAAAAAAATTAAAGTATTTTTCTGTAAGTCACACCTCTTTTGGGGCGTAACAATAATTTTTGGGGAATCGGTATGGGAGGTCTCCAGTAACTTATCATCCAATTTGAAGCTTCTCGCATTAAAACTGTGGGAGATATAAGCTGATATTAGTTGCCTCGCACCCTGTGGGCGGAGATATATCCGCCATAACTTTTAGATTGTGGGATGTTAACCCGAATCTCAAGTCTCTAGCATCAATAGTGCTCAAAATATAACAGAATTAGTAAAATCACTATATAATCATATCCGATTTGCACGCTCCTAGTAGGCGTGGTCATACAATTGTTTGAGCGATCTTTATAGGATGGTAACAGTAAAACTGTAGAAGATACAGTTTGACCCGATTTTTCACGCCCCCAATGGGCGTAGATATATCCCCCATAGCTTTTTGATCTTGGGATGTCGACACGAGTGTTCATTGCAAATCTCAACTCTCTAGCCCTTCTGTTTCTGAGATACAGGAAAATGCATTTTCCGATTTGCCACGCCCCTAGTGAGCATATCTGGAAAATCTTGACACTTTATCTGACAAGGGTATACACGAGTATATATTTCAAATTTCAACTCTCTAGCTTCAATAGCGTGGAAATGGTTTGCGTTCACACGGACAGACGGACAGCATGACGGACATTGTACAAAACCAATATACTTTTACACTTCGTGAAAAAGTATAAAAATTTCAGAGCCAAAAAAGAAAAACGTCGAACGCTTTTAAACAGAGAACTTTCTCTGACTTACTCTAATTTGATTCTTCGTTTCTTTTGTAATACAAAACTGTGTACATTTAAATATAAATGCGGAGTTCAGGGGAACTTCTTTATCTTTAGGTTTGGTTTCATATCTATTACAGCAAAATTAATTAAGTAAAGATATTATTTTCTCGTGTACCGTAGCTTCCCCAATATCCATAATATTGCCAATTCTCCATCATTTGTGGCAGATTTGGCTTTGTTCACCCTGCCCCGTTCGGAAAAATAAATTTAATTCATAATTTCTAACAAGTTAGTACGATGATATCTTAACGTTGGAGAAGTTTATCTCAAATTTATTGAGTTCTCAATATCTTGGATAGCCCACCTTTTTCGTGCTATACAGGAACCTATATAAAAATTTCAAGTCTCTAGCTCTTATAGGTTCTGAGATCGACGCGTTCATACATATGGACGGACAGACGGACGGACGGACAGACGGACAGGGCTAAATCGACTCGGCTTCTCTCCCTGATCAAGAATATATATATTCTATTGGGTCTGCCACATCTCTGTCTGCCTGTTACATACATTTCAACAAAAACATTGTACCCTGATTTCCCATTTTCAATGGGTACAGGGTATAAAAAGTAAGAAATCTCTTGTCGAGACCACTCGACTAGGGGATACCCTGAACTCTGAGAAGAACAGCGATTCCCACGAATCGCTCACGTTCTCCTTTACTTTTATATTTATTTAAGCAACACATACACACACAGACGTTATCCCTAAGAAAAGCTAAAACCAAGGATTTTATTAGTGGAAGAGAGAGTTCAGAGCAAATAACCTGATATAATTTATTGTAATTCGCGCATAATACATAAAATGTTTAGTTTTCCTACAAGGAATAGAAAAATTAAGTTGAATTAACAGGAAGTACAAATCGATATTACTAAGCTAATTCTCATAGGAACGAGAAGAAAATTTGACTACGCAATATTTCGATCAGTTGATAATGGATCCAAACTTTCTGAAATTTCTTAAACATTTTCACTTAATGTTTCTTAGATTGGAAAGCGTCTGAGTAAACCATGGAGGCTTATTAGGAAAAATCAAAGGGAAACACATAGGAACCCACTCATCAAGAAGATAATATAAAGTGTTAAAGAAAATAATTGTTGCACAATTAACATCAACGGAATCATATAACATAAACCAATAAAATGATTGAGCAAAACAAAATTGCCCTTATTGCAAATTGGAAGACTACTTATAGATAAAGATATCTGACATGTGGGGTAATGTATATCGTCATGATTTGAAATTGAATTTATCTGAAACATAGAAATCGATTGTAATTCATCAAAGAAAAATGATCAAGTGTAGGAATCAGGGAACTTGAACTAGGATTAGATATCCAAGAAGTGTTAGGTATATTAAAGTCACCTAACTTGAACATCAGAAGATGGGGGGATATGTAAACATTTAATCTCGATATCATGAGATGAAGAAAATATAAACAATTCAGAGGTGATATTAGATTTAACACCTAATAAGACACATACACCTCTACGTGTCAAGCGATCATGTCTATATTATGAACATTCGAGTTTAACCACGTTTCAGTCAGGGCAATAACATCGAAGCGAACACTAAAACTACTCAAAAAAAGCATTAATAGAAAAAAAAAATATTACCGACACTGCACAAACTTGAAATCACAGGCACTTCACAAAATAACACAAAGAACTGCGATTCACCCTTTGTACAAATGACAACAATATCAAGTAGTTAAAATCCACCAAAATCAATACATTGAATAATTAAAATAGGTAATAGGTACACCAAAAAAGAACGTTGCCGTTGGACGCAACCGACAGCGAAATACTCTTCACGTCCCAGCACCCCATAGGTGCATCTATAACATTCTATTTTTAAATTAATCTTAAATCCCCACTGTCGCCGCTCAATTAGCTGCCGATTAAAAATTTTTATTGGAGGTGGCCAGCCAGTTTTAATTTGGATCGAAGCTTAGAACCCTTACCTTAGAAAAACACGCACCTAAATTGAGAGAGATGGCATCTCTTTAAAAATGAGAGAGGTGGCATCTCTGAAAAATAGAAGTTTGTTGGCGAGCGTAGAGGTGTGGGATCGAACCCCGGTGCGGTTATTTTGTGTTAATAAAATTTTCTTTTAATATAGTGCCCATAGACTTAGAAATTTTGGCATGTGCATGGAGTGGATGCTCAGGAATATAACTGTAAAGTTTGGATGCTTACATTAAAAAAAATTAAAGTATTTTTCTGTAAGTCACACCTCTTTTGGGGCGTAACAATAATTTTTGGGGAATCGGTATGGGAGGTCTCCAGTAACTTATCATCCAATTTGAAGCTTCTCGCATTAAAACTGTGGGAGATATAAGCTGATATTAGTTGCCTCGCACCCTGTGGGCGGAGATATATCCGCCATAACTTTTAGATTGTGGGATGTTAACCCGAATCTCAAGTCTCTAGCATCAATAGTGCTCAAAATATAACAGAATTAGTAAAATCACTATATAATCATATCCGATTTGCCACGCTGCTAGTAGGCGTGGTCATACAATTGTTTGAGCGATCTTTATAGGATGGTAACAGTAAAACTGTAGAAGATACAGTTTGACCCGATTTTTCACGCCCCCAATGGGCGTAGATATATCCCCCATAGCTTTTTGATCTTGGGATGTCGACACGAGTGTTCATTGCAAATCTCAACTCTCTAGCCCTTCTGTTTCTGAGATACAGGAAAATGCATTTTCCGATTTGCCACGCCCCTAGTGAGCATATCTGGAAAATCTTGACACTTTATCTGACAAGGGTATACACGAGTATATATTTCAAATTTCAACTCTCTAGCTTCAATAGCGTGGAAATGGTTTGCGTTCACACGGACAGACGGACAGCATGACGGACATTGTACAAAACCAATATACTTTTACACTTCGTGAAAAAGTATAAAAATTTCAGAGCCAAAAAAGAAAAACGTCGAACGCTTTTAAACAGAGAACTTTCTCTGACTTACTCTAATTTGATTCTTCGTTTCTTTTGTAATACAAAACTGTGTACATTTAAATATAAATGCGGAGTTCAGGGGAACTTCTTTATCTTTAGGTTTGGTTTCATATCTATTACAGCAAAATTAATTAAGTAAAGATATTATTTTCTCGTGTACCGTAGCTTCCCAATATCCATAATATTGCCAATTCTCCATCATTTGTGGCAGATTTGGCTTTGTTCACCCTGCCCCGTTCGGAAAAATAAATTTAATTCATAATTTCTAACAAGTTAGTACGATGATATCTTAACGTTGGAGAAGTTTATCTCAAATTTATTGAGTTCTCAATATCTTGGATAGCCCACCTTTTTCGTGCTATACAGGAACCTATATAAAAATTTCAAGTCTCTAGCTCTTATAGGTTCTGAGATCGACGCGTTCATACATATGGACGGACAGACGGACGGACGGACAGACGGACAGGGCTAAATCGACTCGGCTTCTCTCCCTGATCAAGAATATATATATTCTATTGGGTCTGCCACATCTCTGTCTGCCTGTTACATACATTTCAACAAAAACATTGTACCCTGATTTCCCATTTTCAATGGGTACAGGGTATAAAAAGTAAGAAATCTCTTGTCGAGACCACCCTGAACTCTGAGAAGAACAGCGATTCCCACGAATCGCTCACATTCTCCTTTACTTTTATATTTATTTAAGCAACACATACACACAGACGAACGCACAAGCACACAATCTGCTGACTGTGCATTTTGACGTAACATCCAAAGTTAACAACAAACTAAATTGTATAAAGCTCATTTAACACTATAATCAAAATATGAAGACTCGAGCTTCAAGTACTAGAGACTTGTGCTTTGGCACGTGCGCCTGTGTTGCTTGTAATGTACACATATATAAATATGTCGAACCATAAGTAGTTTGAAGTTCTTGGCGCCGTGTCGGCGTGTGCTAGAAATGTCTGTATGAAAAACACATTGAGTGTGTATTGGTGCGTCTTGAGCTATTTCCTAAGAATCGAAATTGTAGTGTGAGGCTGATATTGAGTCAGCCAATTTACGTGTTGTGATTGGTCGCTCTGTTTTGTAACCAGGAAAAGTACCGTTTCAGCGGGGTGACAGCGTCTATAGCTAACGGTGTCGCCGAGCGTGGTTCGGTAAGCACAAGAAAATTGAAAGAACACAGAGTCAGTGAAGTTCGGGATCGACGTGCTAACGAAACTCGCTGAGACAATGCTGCGCTGAGACAATGGCAACCAACGATAAGATGAGTGACGCTACAACATCAGAGGTGGGATCTGACTCGCTGCCTAATACGGCAAATGATCCATGGCGAGTGTTAATGGAAATGCAAAACAAAAATTTAAGTGAACTTGTGAAAGAATTGAAATCAACGCCATCTGAAACAACAAATAATAAGATAGTAATGTTGCCGCGACCGCGACCGCGTGGTGCACAACAGCGAATATAATTTTGGCTGAAAATAGTATACAAGGCAGTGCGTTGGTGATGGCTTTGAGTGCAGCGTTAAAAGGCAGCGCGTCGCAGTGTACTCTGTAGGCGTGGTTTTCACGAAAACATTTGACTCTATAGTGAAATGTTCTTTAATTAAATCAAAGATAAGTGATGTTTGTTGGTAAAAGAATTAACAATGTAGTACTATTGAAGAGTATTGGCAATGACAGCATTTGTCGTACGTTGCAAATACTTAGCAATGTAAAAATTAAAAATCATTATATTGAAATGTTATTCCATGTTTTGGGCGATGAATATACATAGATCGAGAAATATGATTGCAGGGTCTTTGACATTCGGAAAATTTGAAATTGTCAGATCAAAAATTGTAAACGATTGTTCAAATAACGATATAGTTTTTAAAGTAAATACTGATCTTGTCGGTGAAGATAAAGATAAATTAAACAAGTTATTGGAAAACTACTCAAAGTTTTTCACAAATGGAATTTCTTCTTTTGTCAGTACAGAAATCTCCTATCCGCGGATGCGATTGATACTTCTAAAATTTCTGAGAAACGAGTCAATCTGGCAGAGATATCTAGTGAATGGCTTATGGCGAGGATATTCAAAAGACTTACGATCTAAGAGCAGGAATAATTTATCGGAAAGTTCAGAGAAATGGTAGAACTCAATCTTTGCCAATTGTTCCAAGAGCATTTTGATGGTCTGTAATAAATCAGACTCACGAGTCAATCATGCACTTAGGTTGGGAGAAGACTATAGATAAGGCCTATGAATATTACTGGTTTGGTCTAAGTACATACGAAAGTTTGTTGAAAACTGTATTACTTGTTAGATGTCAAAGTCTTCATCAGGTAAAATTCAGTTTAGACTTCATTCAATACCAAAGATTGACACACCCTGGCACACGATACACATAGACATAACTGGAAATTTGAGTGGCACGTCTGATAAAAAAGAGTATGTCATTGTCCAAGTGAACGCTTTTACTAAATTATTTTATTCAAGATTGATGCAGAGAATTGTATACGTGCTGTGAAATCGGCTGTATCTTTGTTTGGAGTACCAAATAGCAGACCAGGATAGGTGTTTTGCCAGCTCTAAATTTAGGGAGTTTTGTTCTCAACAAAAAATAAAATTTCATTTAATTGCGACAGGTGCAAGTAGGCCCAACGGACAGGTATAACGCATAATGAGCACTTTGAAAAATTTACTAACGGCAGTTGAGACTAGCAGCAGATCTTGGCAGGACGCATTGGGCGAGGTACAGTTAACCTTTAATTGTACAATAAGTCGAGTGATAAAGGCAAGTCCTTTGAAATTATTAATTGGAAAGATTTCTCGGCATTTGGGGTTGCTTCCACCATGTGACATGGCACAAGAGGTTGATTTGGCAGAATCAAGAGCTCGAGCGGTACAAAACATATCAGAAGCTGCAACATATTTCAAAGCGAACTTTGATAAAATCAAAGCTAAGGTTGTTCGATACAAAGTAGGAGATTTGGTGTTGTTAAAGAATGAAGAAAGGTATCAAACAAAGTTAAGTCCAAAGTTTAGAGGACCTTTACAAATAGATGAATTGTTTGACGGAGATAGATATATCCGTAGATCATTGACAAATAATAGGAAGTACAAGTATGCTCACGAAGATATAAGCAAAATGTCAGAGGAGTAGGTACCAGTTAAACTAGAAAGTAGGGAAGAGGCTTTAAATGATTGAAAAGAAACTGTTGAAAGAGACAGTCTACTAATGTTTGAAAAGAAGCTGTTGAAAGAGATAGTATACTAATGATTGAAAAGAAACTGTTGTAAGAGACAGTATAATAATAGTTGAAAGTGAAACTGTTGAAAAAGACAGTACTGGAAGGATTGAAAAGGAAACTGTTGAAACAGACAGTAGTGATATGGTTGAAAGTGAAGCTGTTAAAACAGACAATATGGATGCCTGAATGACTGATTATAGAACTTGAAAGAATTTGTCATAATGTAAGCACAAGTGAAAACAAATGTTTTGACCATGGCGTGTGGCGCATAGGATAAGCACAAGATAATTGAAAGTACGCAGAGTCAGTGAAAGGCTAAATAGACTCGGCTTGTCTCCCTGATCAAGAATATATAAACTTTATAGGGTCTGCCACGCCTCCTTCTGCCTGTTACATACATTTCAACAAAAACATTATACCCTGATTTCCCATTTTCAATGGGTTCAGGGTATAAAAATAGTTTATATATAATTTCAATAAATATATATTTAATATTATTCAAGAGCAGTTGATACATTAATACAATACATTACCTTTTCCAATGAGCTTTGAATATGCTCTCTAGCTTTTGCAATCTCACAAACTAATAGGCTGCAATTCTTTGTATTACTACCCTGAAAAGAACAACATTTTAAAAATCTCCATTTGAAATTAATTTACAACACCTTAACAATAAATAACAAAGGGAATTTTCATTCTTAGTAATCAGTATAATGCAGAAACGTGTTGTCATCTAAGCTTAAATTTCATTATTTTTATTAGATTTGTCACATTTCAAACAATAATAAAAAATAACAAAACACTCATTTATAGCCTAAACGTTAGCTCTAAAACATTGTAAGAAATAAATTTTAATATTTTTATACTTTTTCACGAAGTGAAATAATGTGCGCGAAATAAGTCTCTGGGACACTCTGTACTTCAATTTAAGTCAACCCAAAAAAAGCTTCGTAAATATAATAAAAAAAAATATTTTTAAACGAAATAAGTCTCTGGGACAGTTTCATAATTTCTAACATAAAACTTGAAATAATCGACGAAACTTGATAGAATTTTTTTAAAAACGTAAATTAGTTTTACATAGACCACTAATAATTGTTCAATAGTTTCATTGCTCGTGCTGGTATTGAAATAATCCGATTTTGGACCATTTGGATGCCAAATTTGTCTAATTTTCGAATGTTGGTATTTTTCAGCTCAATATAATTTGCAAATTATTATCTATTGGATTTAAGTCCGGGTTGTGTGCTGACCAAAATCAAATCGGCAACATAATGATCCATTTCAAAAGGCATTAAAACATACTCCAACATCTCAATAGCAATTTGAGCATTCATTCTATGCGTTACAAAACATATTAATGTTTTCATTACATGCGAACACACCACATAACTTTAAGGACCTTCCGGGAAAGTTTCTGGGTACGCGAAACTTTTTTTGACCTTTTTCTCATCGCTAAAAATTAAAATGTCCACTCAGTGTCCCGAAATTGGCGTCGAAATTCGATATTTCTTTGTAACAAAAATGAAGTGGAACTTCATAAAATATTAATTTTAATTAAAACTCATTTATTTTTACTTATTTTAATAGTTAAAACACAATTCCGTACCAGCAGTTATAATATCACAATGTTTTCCAACCACAAATGAGAGAAAAGTAGTTTCTTCCAGATACTTATTTCGCTCGTAAAATACAACTTTAGATTATAACAAATAAGAAAACTCTAGTCGAGAGTCTCGACTCGAGACCGCTCGACTAGGAGATACCCCTAACCCTGCGAAGAACCGCTATTCCGTGCATTCTGCGTCGCTGTTATACACATATGTATATGTATGTATGTACATTACATACAACACAAACACACACAGGCGCACGTACGCACAAGCGCAAGACGCTGCGTTAACTGAGCTTGGGCTGCTATTTGTATGCCAATGGCATCCAAAATTTAAAAAAAAAAACGAAATTGTATAAGAAGAACACAAGAAGAACAAGAACACTTTTGGCTTCATTTAAAATGGTTGAGATATGAGTGTTGAGACGCCGTTATGAATCGAAAACTACTCCAAGATCTTTGAGAGAACAAAATGCGTTGCAAAGAATCGCTATTAATTGAGTAATTAGCAATATATTGAGTAGTACGACAGAAGGTCATTGTCATTGTTCAACTGGGAAGGTCGTTTACAAATAGTGTAAAAAGTAAGGGTCCGGGATTACTACCCTGAGGTACACCTGAAAGAACGAAGACTTGTTTCGAAAAAAATGTTATTAACACAGCTCTTTGGATTCCACCCTTTAAATAGGATGACATCCAAGATAAGGGTTTAGGAGAAAAGCCCATGAGATCAAGCTTATGAAGTAATACTTCATGGTGCACTGAATCAAATGGTTTATTGAAATCTGTATATATCACATCAGTTTGCATTTTATTTAAAAAACTATCGTTTACTAGGGAAGTAAATTCTAGCAGATTAGTCGAGGTTGATCGATTTAGAACAAATCCGTGTTGGGAAGGCGAAATAATTGATTTACAAAAATGTAAAGTTGATGTTACTATATTTTTTAAAAAAAATTCGGAATTGCAGATAGTTTTGCAATACCCCTGTAGTTTGAAATATCAGACCTCCCACCTTTTTTATATAGAGGGATATTGAAAGACTTTTTCCAAGTAGAAGGGTACACAGAGGTTTCAAGGGACAAGTTAAACACCATTAGTAATGGTAACTGAAGGGAATCACTACATTCTTTAATAACGCAACTGGGAATATCAGCTCCGGAAGAGAAAGATTATTTCAATGACCGAATGGCTGAAATCAGAGAATCAAGGAAAATTTTTGAAGCATTAATAATATTTGTTGACGAAATGAAATAAGGGTATGAAGTTTTACAGGGATCTACAGATAAATGAAGTTGCGAAATTGCGAAATATTTTTTCACGTCCCAGCATCCCACGGGGACATCTATCACATTATATTTTAAAATAAATCTTAAATCCTCACTGTCGCCGCTCAAAGTAGCTGCCGATTAAAAATTTTCATTGGAGGTGGCCAAAAACACGCACCACCAAAAATGAGAGGTGGCATCTCAGAAAAAACACACTCATTCATATTTTGGCCTTATTTACAACTACATACCATCAATTTAAATATTTCGGGAATTTTGGAGCCGACATCCAAAATTTAACAAAAAGCAAAATTGCAAAAAATGGATATTGAACTATAAATTTGGGGACGCTAGCTCTAAAAATGTAAATATCAAAATATGTATGTACATAGGTGATAATCATTTAAAAAAAAAAAAACATTTGGATAATATTTATAACTATTTTTCAATAAAAAAAAATATTGAAAATAGTAATAGTAATTTTTTTCACGATCAAAGTTTAATAAGCTTGTACGGAAAGTTTTTCTGGCAATTGAAAATAAAAAATATACATACATGTGCGTGACATAGTTAAAAATATTACTATATATGTATGCAGGTATGCACTTACTTTACACAACGATTCATGATATAGTTTCTCTGCATTGTCATAGCGACTTTTGTCAATCCAAACTTTATCCATAACTTTAAAGCTCATCCTGCTAAAGAATCCAAGTCTCTTTTAATGCATATGTACATTAAAAAGCTAAAATTAAAAAATACTATTTTAGTATTTAATATCGAATTACTTAGCGTCCAAAATGTCAATAAGCATAGCACCAGGAACTCTTAGAAGAAACACATACATACATAGATGTTCATATCACAATTTGGATTTTCTATTAGGCATTGAGAGTTTTCTTTAAAATAATGAAGTAAGCAAAGTACACCAAAATGAATTTGTTACTAAAAAAATGTAGTTATACATTATTTGCATACCCTTAACCTTTGAAAATGGGAAATAAGGGTACAGCATTCTTGTGAAAAGCCGAAGCAGGCGTGTCAGATCCCACAAAGTACATACAGTGGGTTCAAAACCTAAAAACAGTTTAATGACCTATATAATCAATATAATTAGGTTGTAAGTGTGATGTTTCAACTAATAAAAAATTAATTCGTTTATTTTTCAAAGATAATTTTAATATATACCAATATACCAACTAGTAACTAAAATGTGGCACAAATCGAACTCCACAGAATATTCTAACCATAAACTTTTCAGCTGATGAAAGATCCCTTATTTTGCAATGCAACGGTAGTTTCTTTTTCTACGCTTTAGTTATTGTTTTCGCAGTATAATGAAATACAATTGAGCTGAATTTTGAGAGCTTAACTTGCAGAAAAGTGGCTTAAGCGAAATGGGAGCAGGGGGAACTTGTTCTCAACACTTTAAATAGTTAAATAGTCATTCCCGTAGAAAAATGGCTGAGATGGTTGGACTTAGTGACTCCACAGTCCACATCATCATATAACGATTTGTCCGTGAAAATAGAACTCACGATAAAGGTAGGAATGCTCCGAACAAAATTTATAATTCCACTGACGAGCGGAACAACCCAAGGCTATCGGCTCGAAAGAGGGCAGCGATGTTCAAGAAGAGTTAGGCAAGTCATACCACCCAGAAACTATTTGCCGTGTTCTTCGGGAACATGACTAATAGCAGAGTACAATGCAAGAAACCTTTTATTAGCGATAAAAAAAATAAGTGTCACCTAAAATTTGTACAGGAGCACTTGCACAAGGATATTGGCTTCAGGAAAGCTGTTCTATTTTGCGATGAGTCCAAATTTAATTTATTTGGGTCGGATGGACCCCCATATAGTCTAACGCAGAGCTTGACGCAAAGAACTTAAGGGCTACAGTATAGCACGGCGGAGGCAACATTAGGGTTTGAGCCTGTATGTCAGTAGAAGGCATTGGTAACGTTGAGTCGGCGATGGATAACACCTTGACATCTTGAAGTCCAATTTAATTGAAAGTGCTGAGAAACTGGGCGTAAAGGAGGACTTCAAATTTGAAAAAAAATAATGACCTGAAACACACGGCGAGAATTGTGCAAACTTGGCTGATCTGGAACCGTCCGCATTTCATGAAACCACCAGCCCAGTCACCAGACTTAACCCTCTACTGCATGACCAAAGAAAGAATAAAGAAAAAAAAATTTGTTTATGTAAATATGTGTTTATTTAGGTAAAGATAATATATATTTGGACTCTTTTTTTAGGGGGGCATAGTTTGGGGCAAAAAAATTAAGCCATATATGGCTTTCTATGCATTTAGCGCTTTTTAGAGTTTGCCATATATGGCTTTCTATGCAATTGAAAGTTGGTAAAACAGTTTCTTTTGTCATTATAGCATAGAAATACATTGCATTTCTCACAAAAAGTGTATGAGCGGAAAGAACAATTGTTTTGGCAGAGTTGCCTTTGCTTTTTCCATGTGGGAAAATGCCCAATATTGTCCACCCGAACAGAATTCAAGGGAATTTCCTGGTGTTATCTTCTGCTGGTAGAAGGAGTACTTTCCCTGTTTCTAGCCGGGGATGAAGTTGGAGTCATCGCAGGACGACCGCGCTTCTTTATTTTTCCTGCCTTGACCAGGTGCTCAGCTATTAAAAGCTTGAATTCGAAGAGTCCCATGTATTGATCTGACTTATGACGCCATAAAATCCATGAATTAACCACGCACATATCAATCATGTGAAAAAAAAATTTTTATACCACTTTCTTGAATGCAATTGAATTCTATAGTCTTAGTAAAGAATCCAGTAAGTCAACGCCACCCATATGGTAATTGCACACATCAACTGCCTTAGGAGAGTCTATGTCTATATACTTTTTGTCTTTCTTACTGAATCGGATTTTTGATGAAACAGAATTGCTTCCCACGTAAGTAGAAACAAGTAAGAAAACTCTAGTCGAGACCGCTCGACTAGGGTATACCCTGAACCCTGCGAAAATCCGCTATTCCAAGCATTCTTCATTTCATTTATATACACATGCATATGTACGTTCATTACAAGCAAAACATACACACACACATACACAGGCGCACGCATACACAAGCGCAAGTCGTTACGTCAGCTGTTCTTTCGCTGCTTTGCATGTCAATGTTATGGGAAATTAAATGTTTAATAACTTTCTAGACGAACGATTTTGATCAAACTTGTTGGGCGTAATCATGTCATCCATATGTATGTATGTACCAAAGCACAAGTCTCTATTATTTGATATACGGGAGTTACAAATTTGAGGCGAAGGGGGCGTGGCACCCAAAATTTAACAAAAACCGAAATTGCGTAAGGCTTACATAACACTAAATGCAAAATTTGAAGACTCTAGCTAGAAAGATGATTTAGATAGATTTTTATAGCTTAATTTAGATTTTCGTTTTTAATCGATAACAATAAAACGATAACAGTTATCGAATTTCTGAAACAAACTCGATCTTTTCGTGCTATACAGGAACCTACATAAAAAATTTCAAGTCTCTAGCTATTGTAGGTTCTGAGAACGACGCGTTCATACATACGGACAGACGGACGGACAGACGGACATACGGACATGGCTATATCAACTCGGCTTGTCATCCTGATCAAGAATATATATACTTTATGGGGTCTGCCACGCCTCCTTCTGCTTGTTACATACATTTCAACAAAAACATTATACCCTGATTTCCCATTTTCAATGGGTTCAGGGTATAACAAGTAAGAACGTTGCTGTCGGACGCAACCGACAGCGAAATACTATTTCACGTCCCAGCAGCACACAGGGGCATCTATCACATTATATTTTTTAAAATTTAACCTTAAATCCCCACTTTCGCCGCTCAAATTAGCTGCAGACTAAAACTTTTCATTGGAGGTGGCCAGACAGTTTCAATTAGGATCGAACCCTTACCTTAGCAAAAACACGCACCTAAATCGAGAGAGATGGCATCTCTCAAAATGAGAGAGGGGGCAACTCTGAAAATGTGATTTAAGTTGATTGGCGAGCGTAGAGGTGTGGGCTCGAACCCCGGTGCGGCCATGTTGATATTTTTGTTATATTTTCTTTATTGAGTTATTTTGTATTAATATAATATTCTTTTCAATACATTTATAAAATTTAGCTCAAAAGCTGCAGATGTTTCAGTTTTTATTTGCCACGCCCCAGTGGCCGTAGACAAATTTTTGGCATGTGCATAGAGTGGGCGTTCAGGAATATAACTGTAAAGTTTGGATGCTTACATTCGAAAAATGCGAAAATTACAGGGTATTTTTCTGTATGTCACGCCCCTTTTGGGGCGTAACAATAATTTTTGGGGAATCGATAGAGGAGGCCCCCAGTAACTTAACATCCAATTTCTAGCACTAAAACTGTGGGAGATAAGCTGATATTAGTTGCCACGCCCCCTGAAGGCGTAGATATATCCGCCATAGCTTTTCGATTGTGGGATGTTAACCCGAGTATATATACCAAGTCTTAAGTCTCTAGCATCAATAGTGCTCAAAATATAACGAAACTAGCAGAACCACTATATATTCATAGCCGATTTGCCACGCCCCTAGTAGGCGTGGCCATAAAATTTTTTGGGCGATCCTTATAGGAGCGTAACAGTAACCCACGTGCCAAACTTTGGCGGTCTAGCATTAAAACTGTAGAAGATACAGTTTGACCCGATTTGCCACGCCCCCAATGGGCGTAGATATATCCGCCATAGCTTTTTGATTTTGGGATGTCAACGTGAGTGTTCAGTTAAAATCTCAACTCTCTAGCTCTTCTAGAAGTAGTGTTTCTGAGATACAGGAAAATGCATTTTCCGATTCGCCACGCCCCTAGTGGGCGTATCGGGAAAATCTTGACACTTTATCAGACGAGGGTATACACCAGTATATATTTCAAATTTCAAGTCTCTAGCTTCAATAGCGTGGAAATGGTTTGCGTTCATACGGACAGACGGACGGACAGCATGACGGACATTGCACAAACCCAATATACTATATCACTACGTGAAATAGTATAAAAATGTTGATTACCTTATTGTCAAACCATGAGACAAGATCAAGCTGCACTCCATCGATATTAGTAACTTTTTCGACCATGCTTCCACGTCCTTGCTTTTTCAATTCTTTTTCAGTTGGCATCTTTGAATTAGGTACTCGATTAATCCTTACCGTATCCAAAGCCAATATGCCATTTTCCATAAGGTAGACTTGAAGTTTAGGACTAGTGAACCAATTGTCGAAAAATAGTTTGTAGTTTTTATACCCTGAACCCATTGAAAATGGGAATTCAGGGTATAATGTTTTTGTTGAAATGTGAATGTATGTAACAGGCAGAAGGAGGCGTGGCAGACCCCATAAAGTATATATATTCTTGATCAGGGAGAGAAGCCGAGTCGATTTAGCCCTGTCCGTCTGTCTGTCCGTATGTATGAACGCGTCGTTCTCAGAACTTACAATAGCTAGAGACTTCAATTTTTTTTTGTAGGTCCCTGTGTAGGGCGCGCATATCGAGTTTGTTTCAGAAATTCGATAACAGTTATCGTTTTATTGTTATCGATTAAAAACGAAAATCTAAATTCAGCTACAAAATTCTATCTAATTCATCTTTCTAACTAGAGGCTTCAAATTTTGCATTTAGTGTTATGTAAACCTTACGCAATTTCGGTTTTTGTTAAATTTTGGGTGCCACGCCCCCTTCGCCTCAAATTTGTCTCTCCCGTATATCAAATACTAGAGACTTGTGCTTTGGCACATACATACATATGGATGACATGATCACGCCCAACAAGTTTGATCAAAATAATTGGTCTAGAAAAAATGTTATTTAACATTTAATTTCCCATAGCATCGCCATGCAAAGCAGCCAAACAACAGCTGACGCACCGACTTGCGCTTGTGTGTGCTTGCGCCTGTGTATGTGTGTATGTATGTTTGCTTGTAATGAACGTACATATGCATGTGTATATAAATGAAATGAAGAATGCTTGGAATAGCGGATCTTCGCAGGGTTCAGGGTATACCCTAGTCGAGCGGTGTCGACTACAGTTTTCTTACTTGTTTCCTTTTGGTATGGTTGCCGATAATCTTGATACAACATTTCCGCTTACTCCCAAATTAGGTGCCCCGTCCGGATATGTATCACTTTGGGCTCCCGCAAATATATAAAAATCATAGCCAAAGCCTGATACTCCATTCAAAACAAAATTTTTGAAGCCCCATTTGTGAGGCTTTGCTGGATTATACTGTTTTAAGTGGTGACGGCACTTGGTAGGAATAATTTGCTCATCTACTACCAAATGTTCTTCCTTAGGTACGAGAAGTAATTGATTACGGATTTTGTCTAGGACCGGTCGAATCTTGAATAGCTTGTCATACCCGGCTTCACCTGCCAACTTCATATCGTCAGTATTGTTGAAGTGAAGAAAACGTTTTATAGTTTTCCATCTGTTGCAACTCATGGTGCCATGTATAAATTCTTGACCAAGAGTCGTATTCCAATAGAGTCTTGAAGATGGTAATTGCACTAACGACATGTATATGACCATGCCGATAAATTGCTCTACTTCATTTCGAGTAATATTGGCGGGCCTATTGATATCAACTTGGAGTGCATATAGATTTGACTGATCAACCAAGAAATTCATCAGATCGTTGTTAAAAAAAATTAAATAAGTCTGCCGGTGATTCTAGTTCACTGATATAAGTTGGAAGATTGATATTTCCTTCAAATGGAAAGTTCTCATCCGAATACGGTGGCAAGTGACCAGTTTTCCATATCGGTGCTCTTGTCTTTTTTTGCATTGGCTTTGGCTTTGCTTTCGAAGTGCACGGCCTTTCACAATCGGAACTACTCTCATTGGTCTCCGAAATATAAACATCTTCCTCTAGGAATTTTTTATTTTCACCAACTTCGTCTTCAGAATCGGCTGTGTTGTCGTCTTCACTTAAAAGCGGATTATCGATATCATCCACGTATTGCAAATTACCGTAAAATGATTGTGCATTCATTTCTGAAAAAAATTTCATATGTACATAAAATATATGTATCATGCACGCGTTACCATATATGGCTTCCGCAGTTTTTTGCGTAAATTAGTACTTGTGATGCTTACCTATACTCAAATTATTTATTTTTATAAAAGAAAACTTTATATTCTTTAAAAATAAAAATACTTTTCAGCGACAAAAGTGTTTTTAGTAGAGCAAATTAAGTTTTAGATTTAGCAAAATTCACTTTCGTTCATCTGCTTGAGACGCTTACAGAAAACCGATTGAAACTTGCGATAAGGCAACACAAAAAACCTATGAACATCGAATTCCAACAGAAAATAGTGCAAAGAGAATAACTGATAACAAACGGTTAACGTAAGTACCGTTTTACACACAAAAAAATGATTGAAAGTGAGAAGCCATATATGGCTTTGTATGCGGTAGAGGGTTAAATGTTATCGAAAATTTGTTGTCGATTTTGGAGACAAACGTTCGAAAACGCAAAATATCGATTATCGGTTGAAATAATCTGTGGAATTCGATTTGTGCCATTTTGTAGTTATAAATTATTATTATATGTTAAAAATATCTTAAACAAGTAAGAGTGCTCTAGTCGAGACAGCTCGACTAAGAGATCCCCTGAACCCTGCAAAGAACTGCGATTGTTAAGAGCCGCTAACATTCTCCGTTACTTTTATATGTACATATGTAGCAAGCAATACATACACCCACACAGACGCACGCACAAGAACACACACGGACGCACGCACAAGCACACAATCTGCTAACTGTGCATTATGACATCAGCTTCGCTGCTGCTGCAAGACGCCGATAATATGAGATATTAAGTGTTTAATAACTTTATTTCTAGTCGAACGATTATGATCAAATTTGTTGGGCGTAATCACGACATTCATATGTGTGTATGTGCCAAAGCACAAAGTCTCTAGTATTTGAAATATTGTATAAGGCTCACATAACACAAAATTTGAAGACTCTAGCTAGAAAGATGAATTAAATAGAATTTTATAACTAATTAACATTATTGGTTTTTAATCGATAACATTGAAGCCATGAAACTTAACGATTATTTGAAACAAACTCAGTCTTTTCGTGCTATGTCCGAACCTGCAAGTCTCTAGCTCTTATATGTTCTGAGAACGACGCGTTCATACATACGGACAGACGGACATGGCTACGTCAACTCAGATTGTCTCCCTGATCAAAAATATATATATTTATGGAGTCCGCCACGCCTCTTTCTGCCTGTGTCATACATTTTAACCAAAACCATTATACCCTGATTTCACATTTTCTATGGGTTCAGGGTATAAAATATAAAAAATAACAAAAATATCAGCATGACCGCACCGGGGTTCGAGCCCACACCTCTACGCTCACCAACGAGCATCTCATTTTTAGAGATGACACCTCTCTCATTTTGAGAGATGCCACCTCTCGCATTTTGATAGATGCCATCTCTCTCATTTTGAGAGATGCCATCTCTGTCATTTTGAGAGATGCCATCTCTCAATTTTGGTGGTACGTGTTTTTGCTAGGGTAAGATTCTAAACTTCGATCCAAATTAAAACTAATTTGAGCGGCGACAGTGAGAATTTAAGATTAATTTAAAAATATAATGTGATAGATGCCCCAGTAGGGTGCTGGGACGTGAAAAAGTATTTCGCAGTCGGTTGCGTCCGACTGCAACGTTCTTACCTGTTTTGATATAACTATCTCTAAGCAATTCGCCGAAAAAGTTTTTATATTGTGAAACTAGATACATTTAACTATATTTGGTCATTAATACTTCTTGGCGCAAGTTGGCGCCGTGTTAGTTCTACTCTACAATGCATGAGCAATTCGGTTAATTTTCAACAAAAAAAGCGTTAACAACATTGGACAAATAAACGATAAATGAAACATACACTGTTCGCCATTTGAATATGACACCTCTAAAGTCCTTTGCTGGTAAGCAAAGTCATCTAGGAAAAAAATGTTTGGTTTCTTATAAAGTCTATTTAAATGTAATAATTTGAAGAAAATAACTAAAATTGTAATACAAAAACATTATTAACCAATAAGTAACAAATTGTGGAATCTTATTTTCGACCGACTTGACACTTTAACTAAAAACCAATTAAGAACATTTCAATCCTTTTCAAACTAACAACATGAAATGTATAAACATGATATTAAACAACAAATAAGTTTTTAATAGCGCGTTGAGCTACCTTTCATCTCCAAAACCTCACTCATCCGGTATGGAAGGGATTCATACTAGTTTCCCAGAAATTTAAGGAAATCGACCCCTTTCCAGTTTGATAGTTGCAATTAGTTCGGGAACGCTCGAATACTGCTGACCTTACCCATACACTTGATGTGCTAGCCATCCCCACACATTCTCAGTGATATTCAAGTCCGATGAATAGGGTGGCCAGTTCATTAACTCCACGTTTAGGCTCGCTATATACGATTTAACAATCCGTTCCGTATATATAGGGGCATGTTGATGATAATGCCTCTTTCAATATACCATTATAGTACAACGCATTCATGGTGGTTGGAACAAATGTAAGGTCGCAGGTGCCATAATGGGAAATGGCCCCCACATAATACTTCCAGCACAACTGTGCAACTTATCAAATTAAATTTGCTTTCGTCCAAAAAGACAACGTTGCCACTCCGAACTCTAGGTCACATGTGAGTGAGCGAACTCTAGGCGTTTTTAATTTTTAGCCTCTTCGGGTGTGGAATATTAAGAACACGTCGCATGGTTGTCAAACTTGCTTTTACTTTGCATTTTTCCCTTATCATGGCCAAAGGGTAGAGCGAATTGGAAACTTCTCTTAATATTAAACGGTTGTCCGTTATAGTAAGCACATTCGATGCGGCCTATAATGTTTTCACCATAACTAGCCTTATTATTTACAAAATTTGTCATGACATGACGGCTCCTGTCAATTTTTTTTGTAAGCTTGGATTTGTCGTTTCTCCGAGTCATAAGATCTACGCCCCCTTTTATTTTTTAAATTTAATATGCACTTCAATTAAAGCGAAAAGTTTAAGTAAACCAAAAGTGGTCTAACTTTGATGCCCTCGTGAAACTTCATGAAATGGATTAATAAATTGAAAACTGATCGATTTGATCTACTTGGACTATTAACTTATGTATACAAAATATAAATTGCAAGGCGGCAATAAAATCCGCCGCCTCACATTTAATAATAAGGTAAATTTAAGTATTGATTTGTATTAATTTTAAGTAGTCTTAAGTATAGTTATAAGAAGAATGAGTATAGCAAGGAGCGCTAAGGCGGTTCATGGAGGGCCCGCCCTGAATAGTTTAGTATTTTGAGATTAACTTTGAATAGCATCGGCTTAGGCACGCACCGATGGTTGGGTTCGATGAGCTTCGTGGTGCCGAACAGCGACCTTCACTTGTAAAGTAGTGATTTTCCTTTTCGAGGAAATTTGTAAAGTGCTGGGACGCACTGTGGTGGGGAGAGGGAAATGTAGTCGGTTGTGGTCTCGCACGGGAACACTGATGGCGACCGGCGGACGCGGAGAACACCCGCGCGTCGTCGGTTCTATGTCAGCTCATGGCGTGGGTGGGGTGGAGCTTCCACCGACAGGCCGAGCTACTCACGCCTTTTGGTGTCGATTCGGCGGTCGCTACGGTCCAATCATAATATAAGCACATTATACCTTAAATAAGCATATGCCCAAAGTATTGTAGTGTATACAATATCTGGTGTCATATGCTCAACCAAAAGTTAGAGTATTGCACTCATATACACAGTGGCACTTTGTCGCTATGTTTACGTAACACATCCGCACATAAGCCGTCATATGATCCGGCTATATGTGGACGGGCCTGCAGCGTGAGATCTGCAGCATAAGCATTTATGCCTTTATGTATATGCCGTCTGCATATACATACATATGTATATATGCTACGCTCTCCCATTCTGTCGCTGCTCTCAGCGGCATAACTCTTTTATATATACATTATGTATTTAGGCTAAGCTTATTCAAAACCTAAAATAAAGAAAAAACTAAAAGCCAAAGCGAGCAGAAGCTCGAGTGTTTTCATTGAAAATCCGTAAAGTAATTACATGGCGACCGTGACAAGTGTCACAATAGCAGTGAAAAAAAAAACAACAAGATATGCTGCAAGTTTTCGAGGTTGATGCATGGAACAAGGCTGGAGTCTAGACCTAAACAATACCAACCTTTGGTCTAGCCAATGCGATCTTACTCTTATTACCATCAGTTTGTGGAATCGATAAAAAAAAACAACAAATCAATATGGAACAAACAACAACTGAGTGAGTAGAGGGAGAGTTATGGCAAATAAAGGGGGTGTGCAAAAGAAAATAAAAAAAAGAATAGCGCACATAAAGTGGCTGTTGTATGTCAATCAGCCAACACCCCCTTAGGCAACCGCCCAAAAGTTACAAGAAGAGCTTGACTTTCTTGTAACATATAAAAATAAAAAGCCAATAACTCCCGCTCACTCAGAAATCAAGACGATTAATTCAACAACTAAACCTCCTCCTCCCAAGATCATCCCAAAGAAGAGCAAGGAGTACCCGGCGGACTGCCCTGGACCATTAGAGACTGCGCACTGTAGATACATGTGCTGCAGACGGACCAGCGCCGGCTCCCCAACAGCCTGTGCGACCAGCACCGGCCCCGCCAGCGCGACAAGCTGTGCCCATGTGACCGACAGCGTTACAAAGAGCGCCCAACGTAAATAAACTAGACAAATATCATTTAAGAAATTGTTTTCAAATTTAATATCTTAAGACATGAAATTGTTTATTTTAAGAAATGAAATTGTATATTTTAAGACATTTTATGTTAAATCGAGCGGAACCTTTTCTGCCCGATAGATATATGATAGATGTATGTAAAGCCATACAAACAATTAGACAGTAGTCACTGCGTTGCCAAACTAGGGATTAACCAGCTACATCTTTCCATGTCATGTTAAACATGTTAAATGTTAAATCATGTTAAACATTTGTTTAATTAAACAATTAAACATTAAACAATTGATAAATTTTGTAATAACTTTATTACAACATAATTATCATCCAAAATTTAAATTTAGATTTTCAAAAATATTTTTCTTTAAAAAAATAAATTTTTTTTGCAATTAAAAAAAAAGATCAATAATAAAAAATTAAACGTTTCATTATTTCTTCATAAATCAGAAATAAATGATTTCAAATTCAATTTCAAAAGTTGACCTAGCACAAGATTTTGTAGAAACCATAATCATGATAGACCATAATTCAAAAGTCGCGGACTCAACCGCAAATGTCATCAACAATGTTGAATCAACTTCTCCAGATTTGAAATTTATAACAATTTTAATTGTTATAATAGTTGTTTTGCTTCTGGCAAAAACATTAACCAAATTATATAAGCTGCATAATAGATGCATTAAGAAAAAATATTTGAGCCGAGCACAGGAGTTAGATAAGATATAAAGAATATAACCAATTTGTAGGTATAACAACTGTATGGTTGGTTCGTTTACAACAATACAATTCCATTAAAGAATGGAATGGAACGAAATTGCGAAAAAAAATAGACGCATTTCGTAATAAATTTGAAAAATCATATAAATGCATCAACAAAGATGCAGTTATAAAAGTTGAAACATTAGCCAACCATTTAGATGTTATAATAAGAGAATACAATAATATAGTAACACTAGTTAATAGGTATGAAATAAGATTAACAACGGTGCACAGGGAAAAATGTTTAAGGGTCATAAAATCCTTAAACACAAGATTAATTTCTGTCGCTAAAAGACGACACATTGTAATTAATGCGCCCAAAAGTCTAAATCAATTGGCTGAATTTAATTCCAAGCAATTAAAAGATTTAGACTAATCGATACAATCAAGCTATTCAGAATCTGACAGTGATACAGAAACACTGGAAGAGAATGCATACGACTTGATTGACATCAAAAAAGAAGAACACGCAAATATGGCTCAAACTGAAGTAGAATTTATCAGACTAGCCACATCTCTGATACCAGAGTTTGATGGAAAGCCTAAAAATCTACAAAGTTTTTTAGATTCTTTGAATCTCTTACAAAATTTTAAATTCGCACACGAGCGAATTGCCGTAAGCCTTATAAAAACTAAACTCAAAGGCCATACAAGAAACCTTATCAGTAATGAGCAAACAGTTGCTGAAATAAGCGCTCAACTGGCAAAAGAAGTCAAAGGAGAATCGGTAGAGGTAATATCTGCTAAGCTGCTTAATCTTCAACAAAAGAACAAGACAGCTAACCAGTACACCCAAGAGGTGGAAAAATTGACAAAGGCTCTTGAAGGAGCCTACATTGCTGAAGGTTTAAGCCAAGTACTTGCAAATAAGTACACAACCACAACAGCTGTTAAAGCTATGACACAAAACTGCTCAATTGATAGGGAAAAACTTATAATGCAAGCAGGCACACTCACAAACATGAATGATGAAGTGTCAAAATTTGTAAACAGTTGCACGGAAGTAACAGGACAGGCCAATACTGTACTGTACTTCCAGCAGCGCCAAAATGGCTACAACAGAGGTAACCGAGGTAATTACCGTTGCAGAGGTAATAACCAAAACTACGGTTACCGAAGTAAAGGCAACAAATTTAATAGAGGCCAAGGGAATTATAGAGGGAACTCTAGAGGCCGTGAAAATTCCAATAGAGGGAATTTCAACAATGTCAGAATAACCCAAACAACTTCGAGAAACTCCCAGACACATTCAGATACTCAGGGTTAAAAGGTAAGATATACACCGTCAATTTAAGTCTTAATAATTTCGTATCCTTCAAAAATGTCGAAACAAATAAAAAAAAAATCACATTTTTGATTGATACGGGTGCTGATATTTCAATAATAAAAGAAAATTCTGATGTCTTTCATAACATCCAAAGTAATAGAATTATAGATATTCGAGACATAGGAGAAGGAGCAATAAAATGTAAAGGATTAGCCTCAATTGAACTCCAAACAAAACAATACATTGCGATGGAATAATAGGACTAGACTTCATAAAAAAATTTAATTGCCAACTAGCTTACAATAGGTCCGAGGATTGGTTTGTAATCAGACCACAAAACATTACGCATTCTATCTATGTTCCATTAACATTCAGTTCTGGTACTAATTCAACACTTCTACCAGCAAGATCTCAAGTGATACGCAAAATAAAGTTGTCTTCAGCAGAGGATAACAATCAGGAAATTAAACCGGGTGTTTATGTAGCAAAGACTATTGGCACAGCCCAAAATGCTTTTATCCGATTTCTAAATACAACAGATACATGCCAAATGGTAGGCATAAATAACTTAAAATTTGAATCACTTTCGAGCTACGAAGTAGTTCAAAATCCTAAAAATGATAGAAAGGAGACTGTAATTAATAAATTAAAGAAAAAATTCCCAGCATTATTTAAAAAAACAATTAGAACAAGTAAGAACGTTGCTGTCGGACGCAACCGACAGCGAAATACTATTTCACGACCCAGCAGTACACAGGGGCATCTATCACATTATATTTTTTAAAATTTAACCTTAAGTCCCCACTTTCGCCGCTCAAATTGGCTGCAGACTAAAACTTTTAATTGGAGGTGGCCAGACAGTTTCAATTAGGATCGAACCCTTACCTTAGCAAACACACGCACCTAAATCGAGAGAGATGGCATCTCTCAAAATGAGAGAGGTGGCAACTCTGAACATGTGATTTAAGTAGCGAGCGTAGAGGTGTGGGCTCGAACCCCGGTGCGGTCATGTTGATATTTTTGTTATATTTTCCTTATTTAGTTATTTTGTATTAATAAAATATTCTTTTCAAACATATATATATAATTTAACAAATCAAAAGACAAGGTCAAAGGTCACAAAGTCATTATTTGGCGCGTTATTGGCTCAGAAGTTGCAGATGATTCAGTTTTGATTTGCCACGCCCCCAGTGGCCGTAGACAAATAATTTTTGGCATGTCCATAGAGTGGGCGTTCAGGAATATAACTGTAAAGTTTGGATGCTTACATTCGAAAAATGTGAAAATTTCAGGGTATTTTTCTGTATGTCACGCCCCTTTTGGGGCGTAACAATAATTTTTGGGAATCGATAGAGGAGGCCTCCAGTAACTTAACATTCAATTTTGAAGCTTCTAGCACTAAAACTGTGGGAGATATAAGCTGATATTAGTTGCCACGCCCCCTGAAGGCGTAGATATATCCGCCATAGCTTTTCGATTGTGGGATGTTAACCCGAGTATATATACCAAGTCTCAAGTCTCTAGCATCAATAGTGCTCAAAATATAACGAAACTAGTAAAATCACTATATCTTCAGATTCGATTTGCCACGCCCCTAGTAGGCGTGGCCGTAAAATTTTTTGGGCGATCCTTATAGAATCGTAACAGTAACCCACGTGCCAAATTTGGGCGTTCTAGCTTTAAAACTGTAGAAGATACAGTTTGACCCGATTTGCCACGCCCCCAATGGGCGTAGATATATCCGCCATAGCTTTTTGATTTTGGGATGTCGACATGAGTGTTCAGTTAAAATCTCAACTCTCTAGCTCTTCTAGAAGTAGTGTTTCTGAGATACAGGAAAATGCATTTTCCGATTTGCCACGCCCCTAGTGGGCGTATCGGGAAAATCTTGACACTTTATCAGACGAGGGTATACACGAGTATATATTTCAAATTTCAAGTCTCTAGCTTCAATAGCGTGGAAATGGTTTGCGTTCATACGGACAGACGGACAGACGGACAGACGGACGGACAGCATGACGGACATTGCACAAAACCAATATACTATATCACTACGTGAAATAGTATAAAAACTATGCACCCAGTATAGTGACGTGTTCGGACTTGAAACCGAACCAATCACTACAAACAATTTTTATAAGCAAAAATTGAGAATTATAGATGATGAACCAGTATATGTGAAAAATTATCGATGTCCGCATAGCCAAACAGAAGAAATCTAGCATCAAGTTGGAAAGTTAATTGAAATATTGTCGAGCCGTCTAGTTCCCTTCGGGGAAATAAATAGAAACAAGTAAGAATGTTGCTGTCGGACGCAACCGACAGCGAAATACTATTTCACGTCCCAGCAGCACACAGGGGCATCTATCACATTATATTTTTTTAAATTTAACCTTAAATCCCCACTTTCGCCGCTCAAATTAGCTGCAGACTAAAACTTTTCATTGGAGGTGGCCAGACAGTTTCAATTAGGATCGAACCCTTACCTTAGCAAAAACACGCACCTAAATCGAGAGAGATGGCATCTCTCAAAATGAGAGAGGGGGCAACTCTGAAAATGTGATTTAAGTTGATTGGCGAGCGTAGAGGTGTGGGCTCGAACCCCGGTGCGGCCATGTTGATATTTTTGTTATATTTTCTTTATTGAGTTATTTTGTATTAATATAATATTCTTTTCAATACATTTATAAAACTTAGCAAATCAAAAGACTAGGTTAAAGGTCACAGTCATTATGTGGCGCGTTAATGGCTCAAAAGCTGCAGATGTTTCAGTTTTTATTTGCCACGCCCCAGTGGCCGTAGACAAATAATTTTTGGCATGTGCATAGAGTGGGCGTTCAGGAATATAACTGTAAAGTTTGGATGCTTACATTCGAAAAATGCGAAAATTACAGGGTATTTTTCTGTATGTCACGCCCCTTTTGGGGCGTAAGAATAATTTTTGGGGAATCGATAGAGGAGGCCCCCAGTAACTTAACATCCAATTTTGAAGCTTCTAGCACTAAAACTGTGGGAGATATAAGCTGATATTAGTTGCCACGCCCCCTGAAGGCGTAGATATATCCGCCATAGCTTTTCGATTGTGGGATGTTAACCCGAGTATATATACCAAGTCTCAAGTCTCTAGCATCAATAGTGCTCAAAATATAACGAAACTAGTAAAACCACTATATATTCAGATCCGATTTGCCACGCCCCTAGTAGGCATGGCCATAAAATTTTTTGGGCGATCCTTATAGGATGGTAACAGTAACCCACGTGCCAAATTTGGGCGTTCTAGCTTTAAAACGCCCCCAATGGGCGTAGATATATCCGCCATAGCTTTTTGATTTTGGGATGTCGACATGAGTGTTCAGTTAAAATCTCAACTCTCTAACCCTTCTAGAAGTAGTGTTTCTGAGATACAGGAAAATGCATTTTCCGATTCGCCACGCCCCTAGTGGGCGTATCGGGAAAATCTTGACACTTTATCAGACTAGGGTATACACGAGTATATATTTCAAATTTCAAGTCTCTAGCTTCAATAGCGTGGAAATGGTTTGCGTTCATACGGACAGACGGACAGACTGACAGACGGACAGACGGACGGACAGCATGACGAACATTGTACAAACCCAATACACTATATCACTACGTGAAATAGTATAAAAATGGCGATTAGTAATTGACTATCGTCAAATAAACAAAAAATTGCTGTCCGATAAATTCCCACTCCCCAGAATTGACAATATTCTTGATTTTTCTTGAT